>CM065458.1:25249202-25849202 GCA_032872475.1 Leptopilina myrica (nomen nudum) | reverse complement strand
CTTCACAAGAATTGAATAGATAATTAACTATTTTCAAAATTTTTCTTTAAATTCTTCTCAGTAAATCCATTATTATTTTTATAATTAATCAAATTCTTTATAAGAATTAAATTATTTTCTATAGGTACAGTTTTATATAAATTCTACAAAAGAATTAAATTATTTCAGCTTTAAAATTAAATTACTAGTTTTAATTGAAAACAATTTTGTTGAATTAATATTATTTTGTTATAATTTATTCTTCAGCAGAACATTAAATTATAATTTCATTAATTTAAAAATTCAAGATATTTAAAAAGGAAAATTATCAAAATATTAGGAAAACAAAAAAGCAAACAAAATTAACAAAATTCGAACAGGTTTCCGGAACAAAACAATTGTTAATATCTAGATTTGATTTCAAAAGGCTTAAAAAATTGAAATTGTAAAAAATTTTAACTTTGAATAAATTTATTGAAAAATTCTGAAAAGTTAATTTTGGAAAAAATTTAATTGAATAATTTTACAATTTTGAAGAAATTTTGAAATAAATATTATATTGGAAAAGTTTTTTATGAATCTATTTATTATTCAAGTTTTGTTTAATGTTTTGTAAACAGCTTTCCGGAACTGAACAAAAAATAAAAAAAGAATTAAGGAAAAAAATAATAACAAATGTTTGTTTTTCTTTTTTGGAAAATTCTAGAAAGAGACGAGGTGCTATCAATGCCAAGCAGCTGGCCTATTTGGAAAAGTATCGTCCAAAGTCTCGACTGAAGCTCAAGAACGGACAAAAAAACTCTTGCTGCGTCCAGTAGATAAAATAATTCTTTTTTGAAAGCGACTATAATAATTGATACTAATTGGTACACATTATTGTATAAGTTTACGCGTCAGACGACAAATTTTGTGTCGTGCCGTTACTGCTTGAAAATTACCTGTCAATGGAAATGCAACACAAGTCTTTGTAATTCGAGTCATAAAGTGATGAGACTTTATTTTTCGAAATCTTACCGAGAAAAAGAAATTCGGTTTTCTCGCTTATTAGTCGAGCCGGTTTTTTTGAGGGGGCTTCTTTATACTAGAGGCCTCTTTCTTTTTTTTTTTAAATCAATTATTTTAAGCTTTAATCTATTTTTCTTTAATCATCTATTTAACTTTACTCATTTTAAACTTTTTTTTTTAATTCAAACAATTTCTTAAAAATCAAGTATTTTTTTCGAACTTGTTTTTTACCCGAATTTATTTTTTATGGATTTTTAAATTCAATGTCATTCTTTCTTTTTTTTATTTTTTTCTGGCAAATTAGTGTAGGGTTTTTTTCGATAAAGAAAAAAAATAATTTTGATCTATTGCTTCGTGCCACATAAATTGTGTTAAGAGATTTGAAAAATTAATTTGCTCTTTTTTTGCGAGTGATTAATTTTTAGTGACAAATTTGCATTATAATTGCAATGTCGAAAAATGAAATTGAAAAAATTAAAGTGATAAATTGAGAGGGAGAGAAAATAATGAGATTTGCTATTTTGTGAAATTGTGTAGATCTTTAATGTTGGAAAAGTATATTATTTCTATCAGATAGTGAAATTGATATTGACCTTCCGTCGAAGGGCAAACACGATGAAACATTTATTTAAAGAAAAACTGAATTGCTTTTCCGTGATAATCTTTCGATAAGCGCGTTTCATCGTGCGTGAAAGTATTTGATAAACACTTTTTTTATTAATTTTTTCTTCTCTTCCTTCTTTTCTTTTTAAACAAAGCGAGAAGTGACTAGTAAAATTATCTATTTGCGTTCTGTACACACGCAGATAGTAATCTAGGTTAATAATGAATTGTAAATTATATTTTGTAATGAGACGCATTTTCTTCTCGTTGATGGCGAAATTGTCAAAACAAACAAAAAATCGACTCAAGAAAAGCATTTGTAAAAAAAATTTACAAGAAGTTTGTGTTTTGCGTCTGAAATTTGTACATTTTATTTTCATCGATTTAAGGAGCGCGACGAGGAGAAGAAAGATGAGAAATAAAAACGGAAAATTGCTTTTTAAAAACAGATTTCAATTTTTTCGGAGAAAATACTTTTTTTAAATCTATATAAGAATATTAAACGATTTTTTAAAAATAAATTGAAATAGTTTTCATATTTGTAATTTATTCGGAGCAATTTGAAATTTTGTAAAAATTGCATTGTCATCTTTCTCTTTAAATTGTGCAATGACCCTTACCAAACATCACATTAGGATTAAAAAGAAAATGTTTTTAATTTTTATTTTCACCTGGCTTGAGTTTATTCATTGCAAAAGCGAAAGTGCTGGGAAAAATTGTTTTTTTTTTTTGCTTCTTTTTGAAGCTTCGGCTAATTTTAAAATGCTGATCTCCTTAAATTAAGATAATTAAGCCTTAACGAATTTGTAGTGTATTGAAAATGAAAAAAAAACTCTCGTTCAATTATCACGAACAAAGATCGCCAAATGAAGAGACGCTACGTTGCATTTCCAATGGCACACATGGAGCCGGTGAGACACTTAACTCTTTATTGGACTTGAAAATAAGCATTAATTCGAAAGACGAATAGTTGAATTGTGAAAACAAAGGTGAGGTAATTCACTCCAGATTTATATATCACTTGAAACGCAGCTCGCTTATGATTTTATCTAATTTCTTCTCTCTCTCTCTCTCTCTCTAATCTCATTTTTACAGTTCTTAAATTCAGTACTTAACAGAAAAGAAAAAAAAACACTTGTTCCTTTTCTGAACAAATAAAAAAAACTCTGTCATACGTAATTTTGCTAAAATTATCAGCGAGTCTGCGCACCACACTAAACTGTGTTCAAAAAATAGTCAAATTCACTTCTAAAAAGAATTTTAAGAAAAACTGTTTCTTCTGTTTGAATTGAGAACAACCGTTTAAAAAAATCAATTTTCCACTAGAAACAAATTTCCATTTTTATGAAATTTTTTTCTTCTATTTTTTATATAAAATTTTCTTCTATTTTTTTTATATAAAATTATATGTAATATTAAATGTTATTTAATTGTAAAAAAAACTCTGTTAAATGGAAAATATTTATTTGACGAAAATTATTTTTTGTGATCAATTCCAGTGAGCGAGTGATTTTAATTTATCGATAAGAAAAACGGTTGTTTGAGAACAAGCAGAATAAATAGAAAACTGGAACACAATCCAATTTTCTTTATTTTAATTTTTTTTTGTAATATTAAAAAAAAAGGAAAAAAAGCACTGCAATATTTTTTACCAGAGGATGGGACGAGGGTCATTCATAAGATTAAAAAAAAATCGTGTCGATTCCTAAATCCAATATTGATAATATATACCATTCTTCGACTTACTTTAGTTCAAATATGTTGATAAGAATTACTTAATTAAAAAATATAAATGTATTTTGTAACTATTTCTTTCGCATTCAAACAAAAAGTAAATTAGATGATTTCGATAAAAAAAATCAGAGGAAAATTCTCTTTTTCAACCAATCTCATAATGTTCGCAAAATACTTTGACAAATTATATTTTGTCTAATTTTATTAATCTATGATAATTATAGTTAATAAATTACATAATATATAATTGTCAAAGTTTTAACAATGTTTTAGTATTTTATAAAGTTTAGATATTTTTCAAGAATTTGAGTATATGAAATATTTGTTTTATTTTTTTATACGCATATATAAACGAAAAAAAAATTCAAATGTAAAGTTATTAATAAAATATAATAATAATAAAAATAACAAAAAAAATCGAAACTTGTGTCGCATTAGAGAAAAAATGGAATCGAAATGCTACTTATAGTTTTTATCTATATATATATTTCAGTGCAGATGATATTTTCTAGTAAGCATCTAAAATATATTATCAGAAACTCGGAAAATTTTCATATTTAAAAAAAAGGGGGAATAAATTAAATTTCGAGTCTGAAGATATTTTTTTCCAGATTACAAGATGTGATCTTACTAAAATAATCTTCGAAAATTGAAAAAAAAATCTATTTTTTAATCTTAAAAATTCTTTAAAATAAAATAAACACAAAGCTCTCATTATTTTTTTCGATTAAAAAAAAGTATTATAAATTTTAATGGCATTCAGTTTTTCTACAATTCCACACAAATGAAATTATCTTATTTCCCATTATAATTTAAATGAAAAAAAAATTTGTGTAATTTTTAAATAAATAGAAAAATGGAAATTTTTTTTAATAAAACAAAACTGGACGTCTGTGTATGATGAACTATTAAAAAAATGAAACGTTTTGTTATATTGTAAACAATAACGAAATAAAGCTGTGTGGAAGTCATTTTGTGAGAAAAAAAAGATCTTGACTTTGTCTGAGTTTGATAATTTTTTGAAATTAAAGTATTTTTTCTTAATTCGGAATTTAATTTTTCGACATAGGACAAAAATTTAATTTTCTTTGCAATTGAGATGAAATATTTATTTTTAAAAAAAGAGATGAAAAAGTTGCTTTTGAATCAATTCTTAATTTATGTATTTTTTTATTAGATTTAAATTTTAATTTAAATTTCGTTTTTCTTTATTAATGGTGTCTTTATATTTTTTTGTAATTAATTTTACTAATTGAAGTAGTGATAAAAATAGTAATTTTTATTTCGTAATCTGTTAAAAAACTGGTGTACTTTACATAAACATGTCATCGTAGCCGGGAGGAGGAAGATGGTCACTGTCGGGACCTCTTGGCGGTAGTCTTGGACGAAGAATGTCTGGCGGTCCAAACGGATCGAATCTTGCTCCAGGTGGTACGGCTCCGCTGAAAAAAAATATGAACCTTGTTTATTAAATTCGAAAAATTTAAATATTCAATAATTTTCTTTTTTTGCTGTTCATTTGATTTTTTATCAAACTTAATTTAATTAAATAGAATTTATTTATTCAATGTTTTAATATTAGTTATTTTATTTTATTATTTCCATAGTAAATTATGTAATTTTTTTATATTAAGATTTTAAATCTCTAGCAAAAAAAGACCATAAAAGAAATATTTAGTATTAAATTAATTTTTTTTTAAATATATTAATGTAGACTTTAAAATCTAATTTTAATCTAAATTTAAAGTAAGTTTTTCTTTTTTTTCAATACCAATATTAAAATTAACAAGTTTTCAGTATTGAGATTTTAAATATTTTTCAAATATTTATCCAGCAAATTATAATAGACCGTAAGAGTAATTTAATTTCAAATTATTACGGGGGCAATCTTCCAGGAACACCCAAGCCTCCTGATGGTCTACGTGGAGGTATACGCAAAGGATCGTAAAGCATTCCTCCACCATTTCCTTCTCCAAGAGGATCTAAATCTCGTGCGCCAATATTTCTCAGACTCCCATCAGGCTCCCTTCAAATATAATTAAAAAGAATTTAAAAAATTTTAATTTTCAATATAAGAACAATGTTTTCTAATGAAAGAATGTTTTGATATCTAAAACGACACTGAAATTGAAAATTTATAAAGAAAAAATAGTTTCAAATTTTAATATCAATATACTAATAATAAAAATAAAAAAAATGATCATAAAAATTGATAACTTTTCTGTTTTAAAAAAATTACTTTCAATATTTCTTCATAATTTGAGTCCAAATGAATTTGGGTTTTCATTTTTATTTCTGGAATATTCCAGGTGAAATCCAAAATCAAATTGAAGTTAAAAATCGTCATGGATGTTGTAATTCATCTACAAACATCGTAATGTATATTAATTTTGGAAACAAAAAAATATTTTCGCATCGATATTACTTTGAGCATTTACAAATCTTTGTGAATCGGTATTTTTTAAATTACTGATGTTACTCAGATTTATTCATATTAATTTGTTAATTTTTTTTATATTATTTAGATTCACCGGAATAATAAAATATTTTTGAGAAATGAAATGATTTTCTCTTGATAAAGACTTGATAAATTTTTAATAGGCTCAAGCAAATCGATACGATATTTACCACGATGGTGCAGAAGATGGAATCCAAGGTACCCGATTACGACCAAAGGGAAATTCAACATCCCTTCTCTCTTCGTTTGTCGATTGTTGAGAAGTTTGAGTAGAATTTTCACTTCTGTTTCTATAAATCGGAGCGAGAAGATCATTTTCAATAGTATTTAATGCTGTCTGATAGGTTGGCATTAAAATATCCAAAGAGCCGTGAAGACTATTTACAGTTGTTTCGACCAGAAACTGAATGCTCGACGCTTCATTTCCTTCCACTCTCTGAAATTAATTCAATTTTTAGAGCAAAGCAACAAATAAAATAAATAACAAAATAAAAGAAATCAATCTTTAAGGGGGTCCCATAGTCGATTGGATTTTTGCATTGAGCTTCAATGGGAAAATCGCATCGACTTTGACACCGCCTTAAGAATAAACGATCTATAACAAGATTTGCGGATAAGGCGAATATTCCTTTTCGTTATTTTAAATGTCTAGTAAAGTGCTTACCAATAAATTGAATAAGAAATCCGAGTCGGATTTCGTTCCAAGAAGAATGTAGAGTTTTTCTTTGAAGACATATCGAAGTGTGTAATTCGGTTGTTGATTCCAACCTTCCGGCAATAATTCAGAACCTTTTTCTCCAGACTCACGTGTTTTCTAAAAAAAAATCCAATAAAAATTTACAATTTTGCAAGAATGTTGGCAAAAATTACCAAAGCATTTAACCCAGTGATTATCACCATTATCATACATATCATTACTTTTTTTTGCAATTAATTATAGAAAAAAATCGCAAACATAAATTTGTCACTTTTTTGCATAATAATGCGCAAAAACAGAATATTACACGTCTATAGGTTATGATACTGCAGAATTTAAACTTTCCATAAACAAAGTTATAAATTATAACCCTTCTTAAGTGCGAAATTACAATGATAATTATAATATTACAACTAGCCGGTATTGTCAAATTTAAAAGAACAGGATAAATACTTACTGAGTCACCTAGGCCGATGCATCTGAAGCCATTTTTAATAAAATACCAATGCACAAATAAAACAAGAATATCTTCTTTCTTTGTAACTTGAGTATCGTACAGTTTGTTTAACAATTCGAAACCAAAAGTATTACTTAAATCGTCTCCCATATTCACTGTTTTTTTAATTAATCCTTATATTTTGACAACTCAAACTTGCGCCATTACCGGATTGTTCGTGTTACTTCGGTTTTTTGCAGTCGGGAAAGTTCGATTCTAAACTTCCGGTTTTTATTTAAATGTCAGTGTTGTGTTGTAATTTGAAATTTATTCAATTTCTTATTTCGCCGAAATGGAATTTAGATTGGATAATTTTGATGATGTTGCCAAAAATGTTTTGATTCTTCAAGCCAAAGGTAAATTTTGTACTAAAATTTAAAAATGAATGCATAAAACACTTGAGAATCGGGGAAAATTAGAAAATCTAGAATCTAACCTCACTTTTTTCAACATGTAAATTTTAGAGGAAAAAAAATACTTTTTCTTTAAAATACTATCAAATAATTAGTTAATTTATAAAAAAAACTATTATTTGAGTTTTATTATAAATTAATTACTTCATTCAAACAGAAAAATTACAAAATTATGTACATAACTAGAAAAACTATACGCGCGTGAAATTTTCTTTTCCATTGTTACGATCAAAATTTGCTTTTCCAAATTTAATAAAAATTCTTAATTTCTTAGAAAATATAATTGTTCTTTCGGTCTTTCATTAAATATAATTATTTGAACAACTCGTATAGTAAATGCCAAAATATTTCTGACAGCAACTTGAATTCAAATTCAAAATTTTTTAAAAATAAAAGTTGACAAAATTTTCAATTGTTTCAATTTTTTAAAATTATTTCCGGAAATAGAAGTATTTTAAAAAAATTTTAGTTTAATTTTTTCAATAAACAATTTTACGAAATTTCTGAATTAAATTTTTCAAAACTTTAATACTCTTTGTTAAACAAAAATTTTAAAACTTATTCATATTTACTTTTCCTGAGGAATTAAAATTTCAAATAATTTCAATGAAATACCTCATGAAATATAATTATTTCTAAAATTTGCAACTGTAATTCATCCAAAATTCAATTATTTTTTAAAATTATTGAAAAACTTTAACAATTTTTGAAGATATTTAATTATTTCTTAAAATGTTAACAGAAATTTTTGTTAAATCATTTCCAATCAGAATTCAACTATGAGAATTGAATTATTTCAATAAAATAATTTTTGTAAATTCATAAAATGATTTAATTTCAAAAATATAATTATATTTATAGACAATTTTTAAAGAGGACAAAATAAAATTCTTTAAAATGTAAAATTTTACAGAATTTACAATTGTTTCAATTTGTTAAAATTATTATTGTGAATTCAAGTGCCTCTTTTTCTTTAAAGAATTTTAATTACTATTTTTCAAAAACATAATTTTTAAAAAATTCCAAATTAAATTTTTCAAATTTTAATAACTTTTGTAAAATAAATATTTAACAAATTATTGTTTTTTAGTTGTTTAAAATTTTAAAAGACTTAAAATTTTGAACTGCAAAAACAAAATATTGTAATAAAACAACATTAACTTTATCAAAAACGATTCCCATTTGTTTACATCGAATATCATTTTTAAGTAATTTTTTATTGTAAAATATATTTGATGAATGATAAAAAAAACTACTTTTGATCTTTATTACAAATATTAAGTACTTCATTTGAGGAAAATTTACAATTTTATGTACATAATATCAAAAAATGGTTCATACGTATAATTATAAAGAAAATAATTTGATAATTATTTAATTTTTGTCGTATGAATTGAATAATTTTTTTTTCTAGTCTCGTAAAATTAATTTAATTCTTGTTTCATTGTTTCTTTTAATTACATTGAAAGAAATTGTCGAATTATCAATTTTTGTTAATAATCCGTATCAGAATCTTCATCATCGGTTTCCTCGTCATAAGGCTTAAAATCATCATCACTGTCGGCATCTTCTTCATTTTCTGAGGGAATAAATTTCCCAATGCCAATAATTTCATCCTCACTGTCAGATTTATCCTTTTCACTTTTATCCAGAGCATATCGCCTCCATGGAATTCTAAAAAATAAAACAGTTTCTTGTTAGTCTTTTAAAAACCCTAAAAAGTTTCGAACGAACGTTGAGTTAATATTTCCAAAAATTATTGCAAAAAATAAAAAAAATATATTTGAAATGAAGATGAAAATAAATTTTTTATAGGTAGAAAAAATAGTTAGCTGTTTAAATATTACCTTTTCTTTTTTTCAAAGCAATCTTCTATAAATTTGTGAGAAACAATTTTTGCATGACCATTGAATTGCTGGTATTTCGGTGTATTTTTAAAGGCACAAATTAAATGGGTGCACAATTTATCCGTTGTATTTGGATCGACAATGTATTTCGCTCCCATTTTTAAAGCCTTCCTTCGGATTTCGTCTCTTTTTGGATTCACGTAACCACTCAAGGAAAAACTAATTCCTTGAAAAAGTTCTTCAAATTTCTTCTTAGGCCTCGTTGGCTTTGCGACGACTTTCTTCGGAGTGGGTTTTCTCATTTCATTCGAAACTACATCCTGTGTGGGTAATTTTTTACAAACTTTGCACAATTTATCTTTTGATTCTGTTTGACATTTGTTGCATTTCACTTTTTTGCTATTGCTTGTCCCCTCATCGTCGGACTCATCAGAACTTAACGATCGTTTTCTAACGATCTTTTGTTTTTCTTCTTTTGACGTCGACGCTGAAGCAACAATATCACCGAATGGAGTTCTCGCAATGGGTTTCGAATTAAAATCATCTTTCGTTTTTCCATTAATTGAATTCGAAGGCGTTGACAAATCATTCTTTTCCTTTTGCTTACCAAAGACCTCGTCTGCTTTTCCAGCCTCTAATTTCTCCAATAATGGTTTCATCTTGTGCTCACGTTCCGCCTCCTGCCGCTTTTGAAACTCACTCAAACCATTGTCTTTTATTTTATCCTTCAATTCATCCTTGTAGTTTGTTTGCTTATTGGTTCCCATTAATTTGAGATATTTTTCTTTAAATCTATCGACTGTCGTCTCCTTTTCATCGTTGGTATCCTTCATTTTAAATCGACCAAAAATATCCAGACCCATGTCAACAATAACCTCGGTTCGTAAAATGAAGAATGATAGACCAAAGACTTCTCGTGGATTTGCCGATTGCATGCATGTGATTTTAATACGATCGAATTTTGTTTTCAAATTATCGGGATTGAGTTCTTTTTTGGTGAATATTTGAACTTGGTCCTTGAATTTCCCATTGGCCGCTTCATCGTGCGAGAGGAATTGATGGTTTATTATTGGAATCCAATTGTCAGGTTCGGCTGATGTTGAGGCATTTAGAATAACAATGCACGATCGATAATTTCCAATTTCAACACCTGTTATGCAGGAGGGTTCGGCAAGTTGAATGATAAGTGTCGCCAATGATTCACCAGGTTTTGCACATCTCCAGGTGGAATTTGAACGATACTCCAAAAGATTTTTCGCCGGATATTGTGAATTCTCCGAAGAACAACTTATCACTTTTTCCAATTTGATAATCATTGTTTTTTTAGAATTTCATTTGGTGATTTAAAAAATTCTTTCTTGAAATGTCACTTTCTTTGTTTATTTTGTTTATAAACACATTCTTAAATTTGGATCAAATTTTGTTTGCTTCAGTATAAAAAAATAATAAGTTGATAGAATAGATTTTATAAGTGACAACTTACATCACTAATTATATTACAAATTGCGTTATTAATCGCAATAGATTATGGATTATTCGCACTTATTTTTTCTGTGACACATTTCTTCGTTTTTTAAGGTTATGTATCGATGACGTTTTTGCACCTATATTCCCGCCTTTTCGTTGTCGATAAAATAGAAAATTTTTTCATAATTATTGGCGCTTATTTTTAAAAAATTTAAATATATGTTATGTTTTAAATAAATTTTTATTATTTTCTAACGTTGTTGACAATTGTCTTACCATGATTATGGTTAATTTTTATCAATAAAAAATGTAAAAAGCAGTTATTTTACAATTTGTGGTATTTAAAAAAATTCTATTGTTTAATTTCTTTACGAACGACAAATTTTGTTGGATCATATTTGTACGTTTTAATTAGAGGTCCCCTGCCAGCATTTTGAAATAGCCTGACATCTGCACCATCAGCAGATCGTTTTCGCCTGTTTTTCATCATACTCTGCCAACCTGTAATAGTATATTGTGTGGCAAGGGCGGAAAGTTGTCAATTCCTGACCGAGTTCGAAAATTGCCGCACGAGCGAAGCGAGGGCGGCAATCGTACGAGGTCAGAATTGACATTTCCGCCCGAGTTGCACACGATATTTTTTGTCCAATTGCGCGATAAACAAGACGCATCCGTAAATTCAAAAATGAATATGCACTAATTATTAAATTTGTTTGAATTATTTTTATTAAGCCTAAGGCGAATCCGAATATTTTTGACAAATTTAACAATAAAATTTTACTTAAAAACTTGACATCTTCTGAAATACAGATAAAATTAGTTATTTAGTTAATAATCGTTCACTCCGTTTTAATTTGGAGTAATAGAAAGTGATAATATAATAATTAGTAGTATTTATTTAGTACTTTTAAAGCAGCGGGCGGAAAAGTCGTTTTTCCGCCCGCTAAGGCCATGGAGGCGGGCGGAAAAGTGATTTTTCCGCCCGCTGTTGGTAGGCGGGCGGAAAAGTAGTTTTTCCGCCCGCTGTTGGTAGTCGGGCGGGAAAAGCTTACTTTCCGCCCGCTATACATGCACGGAAAGTCGAGTTTATCGCGCATGTAGGACAAAAAAATATTTATATTTGTTATTCGCTTTTCAATAAAATTATAATTTGAATATTTTCTTATCGATTTCTATCTTTAACGTGAAAAGACGTTATCAGGGTGACTACTATTTTCAATCAACAAAATTCCCGGTTTTTCCCGGTTATGGCCCAATTTTTTCCCGGTTTTCTTTTCTCATAAAATTTAAATTTAAATTTGATTTCGAACATAAATAAATAATGATTTTAATTTAAAATTTGGAAAATCATTTTTTCAATTTTTTAAAAATAATCTTGTCTTTTTATAATTATAATTAAAAATTTTCTTTTTCAAGTTTATTACAATTCTATTGATAATAATTGAATTTCTGCAAATAATTTTACTATTTACAAAAATAATTGAAATCCTTCCAAAGAATGATATTATTTATGAAAATAATTTAATTCCTGTGAAGAATTTTATTACAATTTTAAAAAAAGCAGTGATAATTAATTATTTACTAAATAAGTAATATTACGGTCACTAACATCCCTTGATTATTTTCGAAGAATTTAAATTAAAATTCTTTTAAAGAATTAAATTATTTTTCAAAAAGAAATGTAAAGAAATTTCAATTATTTCAAAATTTTTTAATTATTTTTTTAGAAAAATTAAATTATCTTGAAACAATGGAATTAAAAAATTCCAACAATTTTATTTTTCAGAATTTAAAAAAAAATTGCGAGAATTCAATATTAATAAAAAATTTGAAGTGCATATCGTTTTTTTTTAAATTAACTAATAAAAATTGTAATTATTAATCTTCGCACAAAGAAACAAAAATTCATTAAAATGTGACTATAAAATCCAATTATTAATTAATTATTAAATTAAAATACTTTGAAAATTTTATTTGTTAAAAAGTTACTAAAGAAATTCTTTAACAAATTCAATTACATATTTTCAGTCGAATTTCACAATATTTCTATTAATTAACTCCATAATATTTTAAAATTTATTTACATAATCTGTTTGAATTAGTGTCTGACTTTAACTATAAAATTAATTTTTTTTAACTAATTCAAAGTTAAAGAAGAGTACAAATATCTATAAAAATTGAAATAAAAAGTAATTTTTTAAAAAATAAATTAAATAAATAAAACTTTTTTTAATTTTGGTAAAAAAATTCCCGGTTTTGAATAAAAATCCCGGTTAATTCCCGATTTTTTCCGACTAAATATCCCGGTTAATTCCCGATTTTTTCCGACTAAATTAAATTCCCGGTTATTTCCCGGATTTCCCGGTTAGTAGACACCCTGCTTTATGAAATTGTTTCAAAATATGTAATTGAATTCAATTTTTATATATAATAATAATATTTGAAAAAATTAAATTCATGCAAAAATTTTTATTCTACTTTTTGAAACTAATTCATTTCTTGAAAATAATCTTATTGAATTTTTTTTAAATATTAGAGTTTATTTAAATAATTTTAATTAAAAATTTTGAAAGTAATTGAAGTTTATTGAGAATTTCTTCATGTTTTGAAAATAATTTCTTCGAAGAAATTTCTTAAAATTACACTTAAAATAAATAAATTCTAATTAAAATATAATTTCATTGTTTTGAAGGATTTCGTCAAACTAAAAAAACAAATTTCATTTTTGCGAAGTACTTTATTATTTTTGAAAGTTTTTTTTTTACGAATTTATTTTAAATTACTCTTAAAATAATTGAATTCTTGTCAAGAAATTTATTTAATTTTTTGAAATTAATTTAGCTGATTGGAAGAAAATCTTTGTTTTCGAGAAATTTAGTTAAAATTTTATTGAAAATAATTTAATTCCCTCGACGAATTTTATAAAAGAAAATTTTTTAAAATGAAATTCTATCGAGGAATTTTATTTTAATGGCATAGAAAGTGGAATTAAATTCGTCTTACCTTCCTTCATAGGAGCTAAAATGAACGACATATTAAAATCGTCCATTGAAATTTTTTCCTGTTGACTTTTTACAATAGGTGCAATATTAAAGAAAGCTCTTATTTTTGGAACTTTGACTAAAGCTTGAAAAAGAAATGTTATCCACGTTGTAGTTATGACATAAAATAATGGACCCTGTAAATAAATTTCAAATATTTTGTTACTAAATATCTTTAAGAAACCATTTTTTACTAAATAAAATGTATAAAAAGCAAAATTAAATAAATATCAAATGTATGAAATAAAATTTTAATTATAAAATAATAAATTGTAGATTAAAAATTAGAAAGAATGGCATTAAAATTTAATGTAAATACAAATTTTTTTAAATTACTTTTTGAAACAAAAAAGAATAGGAAGAAGTGCACTTACTGCTTTAAGATAGACCATGATAGCAAGACCAATAACAGGAAAGACATATTTGATGTTCTGAAACTTTTGCATTTGTACGGTTGTTGCTAGTGTTGGAGTTGGAGTCAAGTATAAATATAAACCAGTAGATAAACTGGTAATAATTGGCAATAAGTAATAGGGATCGGTGACAGATAAATCGGTGAACCATGCGAAACCACCTTCTTTAAAACTCGGTAATGGAGCCGCTGCCATTTTATTGATTGCCAAGAAAAAGGAGGCAAAACAAATACCCTGTTAACAAAATATTCTAATTTACAAAACAAAAAACCATTTTTTCTTAAACTATTTATGATTACTTCAATTAATTTGTCTCATACCTGTAGAGCACTGTTTCTTCCCATTTTCATCGTCGTCAACATATTGTTTTGGGCGTAGTAAGTCTCTTGTTTTTGCACATACATATTGGCTTTGAAATGAAAATAATTATATTAATTTCACAATAATTGAAATTCAGTTAGAAATTTTTTCCCCCTCTTTTTAATAATTTACCTCTATATTTATCATTAAGTTCTATTGCCTCCTTCCTTTTTCTATCAAAATATGATAAATCTTTTTTATGCACCTCACGAAGTGCATGATGCCTTTGCATTGACAAAAACACTGGTGCTGTTATGCATCTTAGAATTGTAGTTCCTTGATTGTTGAAAAAAAATTTATTAAATTAAATTTTAATAAAGAAAAAATAGATGAATTGTCACATGAACTTTTGTTTTAATAATTACCAATAATTATTGTTGCCCACCAAGGAATATCGCATGTCGTGTGCATGAAGTTCAAAGCATGTTGTATCCATCCAACTGGAGTATAATACGCTCCTAATCCATAAGTTTGAAGAGCTGCTTCTCCAACTACTTCCGTTATTTCCGGTGGTATTGGGACATCTAATTAGAAAATTATTATAATAATAATTAATATTATTATATTATACTAATAATAATAATAATCTGTCCTCACCTGAAGTTAGCGTTGTTTTATTACAATGTTTTGTTTTGCAGTTTAAATTAATATGTGAAAAGACGGAAAGTTAACTTATAACTGTGACTATAAAAATGTGTAGTATTTTAATTTGTTAGCTTCCTTAAAAATTAAATTTTAAAGAATATTATTAAAAAATTCTAGAAAATTAATTGAATTTTGGGAGACTTGCAGTTCAAATTTTTAAGTATTTTGAAATTTTAAACAACTAAAAAACAATAATTTTAAATATTTATTTTACAAAATTTATTAAAATTTGAAAAATTTAATTTGGAATTTTTAAAAAATTAGGTTTTTGAAAAATAGTAATTAAAATTATTTAAAGAAAAAGGTACTTGAATTCACAATAATAATTTTAACAAATTGAAACAATTGGAAATTTTGTAAAATTTTATATTTTAAAGAATTTTATTTTTCCCTCTTTTACAACTGTCTTTGAATATAATTATATTATTAAAATTAAATTATTTTATGAATTTACAAAAATTATTCTATTTAAATAATTCAATTCTCATAGTAGAATTCTGATAGGAATTGATTTAACAAAAATTTTAGTTAAAATTTTAAAAAATAATAATTTAAAATTTAAACCGTTATAACAGGAATTTTAGGAATTAATTAAATTTTAAGAGGTTTTTAAATTAAATTCCTTGAAAATTTAAGGGAAGCAAAAGTTTAGAGATATTTAAATTTTTATTTTAAATAATTATTAATAACATTATTTTTCTTTAAAAATTATTAAAGTTTTTCAATAATTTTATTCAAAAATTCTAAAAAAAAAAATTTTGGACGAATTACAGTTGAAAGTTTTAGAAATAATTATATTTTATGAGGTTTTTCATTGAAATTATTTGAAATTTCAATTCCTGGGGAAAAATAGATATGAATAAGTTTTCAAATTTTTGTTTAGCAAAAAATGTTAAAGTTTTGAAAAATTTAATTCACAAATTTCGTAAAATTATTTTTTGAAAAAATGAAACTAAAAGTTTTTAAAAATACTTTTATTTTCGAAAATAATTTAAAAAATTTGAAACAATTGAAAATATTGCCAATTTTTATTGAAATAAAATTTTAATTTTAATACAATATCAGGGCAGTCACAAAAATTTAATTTCTTTTTTGTGTAAAAATGCAATTTTTTTTAATTTACCTGGAATTAGAGGTAATTCCGCTAGGACAGGTTCAATTGGCGTTTGATTCGTACTCGCAAATCTTACAGTACTTGTATTATTAATTAACGAGGACGAGAAACATCCTAAATAATTTGTTTTACTAGCAAGATTTTTTGTTCTGAGCAAAACATGTAGAGCCCTATTTTGTGAGTATGTCTGAAAAATAAAATCAGATTGTACTTATGAAGTTAATTACTCTCGAAATTACTTGATTTCAGAATAAATTATACCCAAAGTAACAAAATACTTTAATATTTAGTAAAATATTTGATAAAACACTTAGGTTGGTATATTAATAACATAATCTCATATTAAAATAAAAAGTCACTTTATAAATATCAAACAAATAAATTAATTATACAATAACTATAAACAATAATAAATGCCAATATAACCTCAAATAGTTAATATTCACCTGTGTTATTACTCCCGATTTTGAAATTAGCCGAGAATACGTGCTTGGCTTAAGTCGTGAAAACATTTTCACTATATACAGAATAATAACAACTTTATTAAAAACTATAAATAATTATAAATAATTATTGAAAAACACTCATAATAAACTTTCTGCCTCCTTTGCCGGATTGCGTGAAGACTATAACATAACCTAAACTTTTTCTTATATATAACTTATAAGATGATCTATAATTAAACGAATTAAATCAATAGTATACACTAAAAATTAACTGCGTTAATAAAATAAATTCAAAATTAATATAAATAAGAAAAATATTTATATACGGAAATTCTAATTTTGGACACTTTCATTTAATTAGACTTTAGAATACGGAGCCATCTGATAGATAATTTTTCCCTAATCGGATATCCACTGTCGGTAAAAAAATTCAATTCCTAAACCGTTTGTATTTGTATAGTATCATGGTTTATAAACAATCGTGTAAAAATTGAATTTTTCTATTAGAAAGACACATTTTCTGGTGTACATAATTTTACGATTTCGTCGAAAATTGTTAAATTGATTAATATTAATTTAATTTTAATTGAATATAAGTGATTAGTCAGGAAGAAGGTAATTTTTTTTAAATTTGAGGTTAAGTACAAATGAGAAAATTGAAATACATTTTTAAAAATAACATATAATTTTTATAAATTTATAGATTTCTATCAGCATGGAGTCACGTACAGAATTCAAATTAAAAAATGCTCCAAACGATGCAATATCAGCTGTAGAATTTGGTCCAAATTCTACACAATTTCTTCTTGTTTCCTCATGGGACAGTACTGTTCGATTATATGATATTCATGCAAATTCCCTGAGAGTTAAATATAATCACGATTTACCTGTTCTGGATGTTGCATTTCAGGTAATTTTTAATTTTTCTCGCTTTATTTATAGTTTTTTCTTGTTTTATTTATATTTTTGCTCATTTTTTTAGATGTTTTCTTATTTTTTTTTTTAGTAATATTTTGCAGATTGTAAACATTTGTTTATGATTTTCCCTGTTTTATTTGTATTGTTACTGATTTTATTTTATTATTATTATTTTTATTTATTTTATCCATTTAGTAATATTTTGCCGATTGTAAACTTATTTTGTTTATTACTTTACATTCTTAGGATGCGGTACATGCCTATAGTGGCGGATTGGGAAACACTTTAAAAATGTATGATATAAATACAAATACAGGTAATTTCATGTTTTTTTAATTAATTATCAGTTCAGGGTGGTCGCAAGTTTCAGTTTATCAATTTCCCTGATAATTTACTGGTATATTTAAAATTATTTTCCCTGACAACATTTTTTAACAGAAGAATATGACAGTTTACGGAAAATGAATTTAAAATGTTATTATTTTTTGTATGTATTTGAATTTTTATTCTAATTGGTAAATATTTTCAATATTTAAATTTAAAAATAGAAGCTAATTTTCATTTTTTAATTTACATATTAAAAGATTTTTTTCTAACTTTTGATAATTCAATTATTCCCAGAATTTGCAATTAAAATTCTTCGAAAATTGATTTTCCAAAATTACTGTAACAAAATACTTGAAATAACTGATTATTTTCAATTAAATTTTACAAAATTTCAATTACTGAAAAAAATTTTTATTTTTATATTTGAAAAATTTCATTATCTTGAAAAATGATTCAAAAATAATTTTTTTATTATTATTGAAATAAATTGCATTTGATACTAAAAATGTGATATTTTTGCATTGCTTGGAAGAAAAGTCGACAAAGTAGCAAATTTTTAAAAATAAATCAAAGAATGTCCATCTTTGCTTAATATCCCTGAGCAAAATTTTTTTCCCTGACTTCACGAACTTGTAGCCATCCTGTAATTATTCATGTCGTCTGAAATGATGTTTAATGTAATGAAATTCGACAGAATCCGTAATGGGAGCACACGAGAAACCGATTAGAAAAGTGGAGTATTGTGCAGCGGTGAACGCAATATTAACCGGTGGTTGGGATGCGGCGGTGAAACTTTGGGATCCAAGGAGTCCAACATGTGTGGGAAGTTATCTTCAACCTGATGTAGTTCTTGCTCTATCGGTTTGCGGTGATAAATTTGTTGTCGGCACAGCTAAACGAAAAGTTTGCATTTGGGATTTGAGGAATATGGCCGGTATGTTCCAGCGACGCGAAAGCAGTTTGAAGTACCAAACGAGATGCATCAAGGGATTCCCCAATGAACAGGTAGAGAAAATAAAACATTATTATATAATTAATCAATGTTTCGCGCTAAGCAAGGTATTTATTTAATTTTTTATATTATTATTACGTAAAGTACAACATTTTTTATTCTCAAATATCAACTTCAATTTTTGAACAATTTCAGGTTAAACAAATTTTTTAAACTCAGTTATTAAGTAAATAATTAATTAGTAATATTTATTATTTTCAAAAATATCTGCAATTTTAATAAAATTCTTCGCAAGAATTCAATTATTTGCATTTAAATACCTATAATAAATTTCTTTAAAAAATTCAATTTTTTTATAAATAGTAAAATTCTTAACTGAAATTAAATTATTTTCAATAAAATTTTAATAGAAACTCTTGAAAAGATTCAACAAATTATTTTTTAAAGTTTTTTCGAAAGATTCAATTATTTTCTAATTTGTAACATTATTCTCAGAAATTAAATTATTTTCCTGTTTAATATAAATTTTCTCAAAAAGATTCAGTTACATTTAAAAATAAAATTTTTTCTAAAGAATTCAATTATTTTTATAATTGCTTTGCATAAATTCAATTTTTTTCAGTACAATTTTTAAAAAATTTCTCGAAGTAATTTAAGTATAATTATATTTTTAAAAATTATAATAAAATTCTGTAATCAAACTTTTAAATTATTAACAAAGTAGATTATTTTAAAACGTTGAAAAAAATTCTTCGTAAAATTCAATTAGTTAAAAAATGTTATTATTATCAATATCAATTATATTTCAAAAAAATCGTAATCAAATTCTGAAAAAAAAATCATTTTTTTTCTAAAACGTTTAATGAAATTCAATAACCAAATGATTAATTTCAATTATTAGAGAACAGAATTTTTTAATTAAAATGATTATGAAAACTCCATTATTTTTAACTACTTCAGAAAAATTCTTGTAAACAATTGTATTATTTTCAAAAATTTTAATAAAATTCTTCTCAAGAATTGAATTATTTTCATAAAGAATAAAAGTCTTCGCAAGAATTGGATTATTTTTTAAAATAATTTAATTCTTCAGGAGAATTAAATTGTTTTTAATACAATTTTACTAAAAATTTCTCAAAAGAATTCAGTTATTTTACAAATTTTCGTAAAATTTATCTCAAGATTTAAATTATATTTGTAAATATTAAAATTCTTTGCAGAAATTCAATTATTTTTTATGCAATATTAATAAAATTCCACAATAGGATTCAATTGTTCTTATAAATTATTAACAAAATTTTTCTTCGAAAGAATTAAATTATTTGTAATGTTCTCATAAAATTCTTTAAATTAATTATTTTATTTTAAAAAAATTTAACGGACACGATTAATTTAAAAACCTGAAAGAAACCAAGTAACTTTGTTATTAAAAAAGATTTTTTTAAAGTTCTTGAAAATAATTTAATTAAGACTTTCAAAAGTTTAATAAAATTCTTTTCTTCTAAATAATTCAATTATTTTCGAATTTTTTTATAACGTTCTTTGCAAGCATTCAATAAATTTTTGTAGTATAATAAAAAATTGTTTTTTTTGTATTAAATTTATTTTTTGTTTTACTAAACTTATGATTTTTTCAGGGCTACGTTCTAAGTAGCATAGAGGGCCGAGTTGCAGTTGAATATTTAGACACAACACCAGAGGCACAAAAGAAGAAATACGCCTTTAAATGCCACAGGATAAAGGAGAATAACGTTGAAAATATTTATCCAGTCAACGCAATTAGTTTTCATTCCGTTTATAATACATTTGCAACTGGTGGTTCCGATGGATACGTGAATATTTGGGACGGTTTTAACAAAAAACGTTTATGCCAATTCCATAGATATAATGCAGGTGTAGCTGCTCTTAGTTTCAGTCAAGACGGAACAGTTCTTGCAATTGGTGTCTCGTATTTAAATGAATCAGAAATTCCACCGGGCGGTTTGGATGAACAAGAAATTTATATAAGATACGTCAACGATCAGGAAACAAAGCCTAAGTAAGAATGGCTATCCACGAATTTATTATAAAAAATAGCATTAATTTTTTTTCCACAAATGAAAAGAAAAATTGTGCGAAAATTCGAATGCAATTTATTTATTCATTTTTTTCGGAGAAATTTTACTTTTTCTACAAATTTATACTTTTTCTTTTGTAAATTTAATTGAATCTGCGTTATAGGTCGCCTGGAATGTAAAAAAGGTTCTTTTTTCACCTTTTTTTGGACCATCAGTGTTTATTCATATCTCGGAACGACAATGGTATTAAACATACCAATATTTTTCTGTATTTTGTGGAATCGTCCATTTAGTTTTTCCTCTCACATTCGGTGAAACATTTTTTTGAATTAAAAATGAATTTTTTATACAAAAGAAAAGAAAACTCCTTCACTCTTAAAGCGAATCAAATGAAAAATAAAGTTTATTTATTAAAAAGCAATTTATTTTTAAATTTAATAAACTTTCATATATAATTTGTATTTTAAATTTCTAATAAATTTATTTAAGTCTTCAATTCACTTCTTTCCAATTCTCACTAGATTTTATGAAAAAAAAACAAATTAACTTTTATAAAACGCAGTACATTTTTTTAAAAACCCATTTTGAAATTGTAAACATAAAGTGATTTGTATAATTGTCTATTAAAATTAATTTGTACAAAGGGATAAGCTAACGATATAAAAATATTGCAACATTCGATGGAGAAAGATAACAAACATATTTCATTTATAGAAAAATTATATCCATTCACCAACATTAGTCATAATGAAATTGTGCAATAGCAACATATTGTCAGTTAAAAAGTCTCAATTTAAGTAGTAATTGATTGAAAATGCCCACCGTAAGAAATTAATCACCAAAATTTTTAAATTCTAATAATAGACATTAAAAAAGAAATATACAAACAAAATTATTTCTCTTACAATATTTCCTTAATAACTAGGTATTTTACCCTTAACATTACAAAAAACTTGAATTCAGTTAATAATATGATAGTGAAAAATTATTTGAAAACAATTTTTCAAAATTACATTTTAAAAATTAGTTCTTCCCCCTCAGAAATTATATGAATTTCAATAATATTTATTAATTTCTTTCAGTGTACCGCGGAAAAGATTATATTCTCAATAAAAATTGTTGATAATAATATTAATATGTAATGACAATAAAATCTAACACATAATAGGACAGAGACATTTTTAAAGAAAATAACATACAAAAATAATCGTTGACTTTACGAATAATTAGTTTGATAATAAATATACTAAGTTATTTTTCACTTAGTGCTTATTTTTTTATAGTGTATGTACAAAATTTTTAACACTCTCGAATGTTGTATAGATGTTCTTCAAAAAACAAAGAACTAACACATTCATATTTAAATTGAATATCATTTTTCATTCTTAGAAAATTTTTTTTATATCACTTGCGACATTAAAATTTAAACAAACAATTTTTTTTCTCTTTTTTTTGAATAGATATTTTTCAAAAATATGTACAATAGAGCTAAAATATTTCTTTATCAATTATTTTTTATAAAGATTTATAGCTAAAAATTAATTCATAGAATTTATATCAATATTTGAATGCCAATTAATATTTTTCAGACACGAATTTTGATTTTTTCCCCTTCGCATTTAAAAAAAAATCTTGAGAGAATTGAAATCAACATATAACTTTTCTAAGCGTATCACGGATCACATCGTAGGTCGTAAAACTAATTCCGACAGCCACAGGACCTTTTACCCAGTTCATGCTTAAACCTTTAAAGAAAGCCATTATACCCTCCTCTCTAAAAGCACAGAATAAATAATTATTTATAATTAATTTCTAGTTTTTGTTTTATTTAACTTATTCTAATTGTAAATATAAAATAATGGACAATTTTACTCTAATTATTTTAATTTTAAACTCATTATCAAACAAAAGTTACTCTTGCATTAATTTTAAACTTTCAATCAAATTTTAAAGATTGCTTTATAAGATTCTCAAAAACTTTTGCTGATAAATTTAATTGTTGTCAATCAATGACATTAATTAAATTAATAATTTAACTAAAATTATTGCTCTTTTAACGAATTATTTTTTGATTTTGAAATTATTTTTTTTAATGAGAAAATTTGAAATTATTTAAAGGCGTTTGTACAAAAAATTATTCAGGGCGTCTACTATTTTCGAATAAGAAAATTCCCATTTTTTTCATCGACTTTCATCCTTCCAAAGAATGCTATTATTTAAGAAAATAATTGAAATCTTGAGATGAATTTTATCAAAATTTATAAAAGAAACTAAATTTTTTTTGAGAAATTTCTATTGCATAAAATTGTATTAAAAATAATTAAATTCTGGCGAAGAATTTTATTGAAATTTTTGAAAGTAATTTATTTGTGTTCAAGAATTTTTCTAAAATAGTTGAAAATAATAGAGTTTTTATAATCATTTTAATTGAAAATCATTGGGTTATTAAATCGTTTAAAAGTTTTTTAAAATAATTGAATTATTTTCATAGTTTTATTACAATTTTTTAATATAATTGATATTGATAATAATTGTAATTAATAATTTTATTATTCAATTTTACTGAAATTATTGATAGAAAATTAAATTATTTTTTAGAATTTTTTTAACTTTGTGAAAATAATAATGTAGGTTTTCAAATAATTTTAATTAAAAATTTTTTAAATAATTAAATTTTACGAATAATTTTTTTCAACATTTAAAAATAATCAACTTTGTTAATAATTGTTATTAAAAATTTGATTATAGAATTTTATTACAATTTTTAAAAGTATCTAGTTAAATTCGTTCAAGAAATTTTGTAAAAATTGTACTGAAAATAATTTAATTCATGAGAATAATTTTCTATTTAGAAAAATAATTGATTTCTGTGGAAGAATTTTATTCATATTTCAGAAAATAATTGAATTCTTTCGAAAAAATTCAAAAAATAATTGAAATCTTGCGAAGAATTATATTAAATTTTTTTATATTTTTGAAAATGAAAAACATTAATAATTAATTATGTAGTTAATAAGTCATAAAAATTTTATTTGTTCAAGAAATAAATAAATATAATTTATTTGAACTTTCAGAAATTAAAAATTATAAAAATTTAAGAGAAATTCAATAGTCAAAATATAATTTCAGAAGCAAAACATTGATTTAAAACTTTAAGAAGAACTTTATATTAAAAAAAAATAAAATTAGTCACTAACTTCCCTTGATTATTTTCGAAAAATTTAAATAAAACTATTTAAAAGAATTTAATTTTTTTTAATAAAATGTAAAGAAATTTCAATTATTTTTTAAATAAAAATTCAATTATCTTGAAGCAATAAAATTGAAAATTTCAAAAATGTTATTTTTCAATATTCTCAAGAAAAAACTGCGAAAATTCAATTTTATTAAAAAATATTCAATTCAATTATTTATCAATTATTAAATTAAAATACTTTAAAAATACTATTTGTTAAAAAGTTTCAAATGAAATTCTTTAGCAAACTTAATTATTTTTTGTTGAATTTGACAAAATTTCTATTAAATCAATAAATTTTTTAAAAACTTATTTACATACTATATTTGAATCAGTGACTGATTTTTTACTATCAAATTAATTATTTTTAATTAATTTAAATTTACAGAACAGTATAAATATCTATTAAAAATTAGATAAAAAGAGATATTTCAAAACAAATAAATAATAAAACTTTTTTTTAATTTGGTGAAAAAATCCCCGATTTGACATAAAATTGGTGGCTTATTCCCTGTTTTTCCCGGATATTTCCCGGTTAGTAGACACCCTGTTATTATAGAAAAGAAGAAGAATTATTATAGAAAAAAGTATAAGAAATCAAAACTATTTAATAGTAGATAATAAATAAATTCAGGGTTGCGGGAAAAAATAATAATAATTGACTCACGTGTAAATCTTGGTTGCGGTTTTAATGACAGTCCGGTAGTGTTGACCCTTGACAGCTGACGTTTGTATCCTCCTGCGAACGATGTCCAGAGGATAGCTGCTCGTCTGTCCAACCACTCCAGCGACAGCCCCGCACGCCAGACCGGAAAGCGCCGTCAGTCCAGGACTATTTGTTGTGTACACTGTTTACCGACACGTCATCATCCAATATGAAGTATACACTTAAAAGTTGTCATGGACTGTGCACAAGCGTCTCTATCAAAGTAGTAAGTAAGGCCTTGACCGTGAAACGGTACTTGTCACAGCATTTTGCTTTGCGATATACAAAAAAAGAAAAAAAAAAGGTTTGCACGACATTTTTTTCTTCTTCTGAATTTAAGTCTTTTTTATCTTCTATATTTAAGAAAGTTTTATTTCTCTCGTATTTTTCTTTCCATACTTTTTCTCTTTTTTTAAAGTCATTGTTTTCTTTACTATTTTTAAAAAGGGTTGTTTTGAATCTAAATTATTCAATTTCAAGCAATGCTTGGCCTGAAGCGGAAAATAAAATAATTCTTGAAATAAACTCACCAGCCAGTAGATTCTTCAGAGTGTCATATGTGAAGAAACTGCAACCGGCGTATGGAATGACTCCCAAGAGAGTTGCAGTGAAACCTCGATAATAAGCTAAGACACCTTCTCGCCTGTAGATTTGCACGAACACTTGTCGCAAGGTTTTGAATTCATCCTTATCGGTCACTGCCATTCTTGCTCGCGCCAAATCCAATGGATACGTCATCCCCTGGGACGTGACGCCAGCTAATGAACCCGCCAGAAATCTCTTTCCCGACGGTCTGCGTTGGAGAAAATTTTCAATACAATCAGTTGTTAAATTAACAATTAATTTATAAATTAACAGAATTGCCACAAAATTTTAATTCTGTTTTTCTCTGACTTTTCCCTGATTTCCAGACAAAGTTTAGATTCTACCCTGACCCTAAAGAATATTCTGATTCACTCTAAAATTATTAGATAATCAAAACAATGTTCTATTACATTTATTTACGAATTTTTTTAATTCTAAAATTATTCGAAAACATTCATAACTTTATTTTTAAATAAATATATTATTTTAATCATTAATATTTTTCTCAAGGAATTAAGACTTTCAAAAATTTCAAATTTAATCCTTTTTAAAAATAATTGAAGCTAACAGAGTGATAAAGTAATTATTAATTATTTAAATAAATAAATGAATAATTTTTTATTGTAAAAATATTGTTATTGTAATTTGTTCAAAATCATTTTCATCATTTCAATGCAATTATTACAATTTTTAACTGAGATTCTTCTTTAAATCAATTATTTTTCATAATTTTTGAGAATTTTCGATTATTCGACAATGTAACTAATTTCAAAAGAATGTGAATTATTAAAATTTTTTTAAAATGTAAGTTCTTTAAAAGTTCTAATTAAATTAATTCAAAATTAAAACATTTAAAAAATTATAAATTAAAACCTTTTAACGTTTATCTATTTGTGGAAATTCAATTAATTTTTAAATATTTAAGTAAAATTATTCATTGAATAATTTATAATAAGATGATAATTCTCTAAGAATTTTATCCTGAAATTTTTATTGAATTCTTTCGACGAATTTTAATAAAATCTTTAAGAATAATTATAACTATATAAATAAAATATAATTTATGAAAATAATTAAATTATTTCGAAGAAATTTATAAAGTAAAATGATTCTGTAACCTCTTGATAATTATTTTCATAATTTCAATTAAATTATTATTTTCTAGAATTTTTAATGGAAATTCTTCTTCAAATCAATTATTTTTAATGATTTTTAAAAAAGTTCTTTCAGAATTTTTGAATCCATTTGTTGTCAATTCAATTTTACGAAATTTTAATTATTCCAGATATTTTTTAATTAAATTAAATTTTTCAAAAAAAAAATTTAATTTCTTAGAATTATTAGTTTTTAGTATGAAAAATTCAGATTTTCAAACATTTTAATTTGAAACACTTTCAAAATTTAATTATTTATAAAGTTTATGCTACAATGCTTTTAATATTCCATTATTTTCTAGAACTTTAACAAAAATTCATTTTTTAAACATTTTTTATTAGAAAATTCTACGAGAATTCAATTATTTAAATTCAAAAATGAATAAATTATTGAATAATTTAATGTTTCTTTTTAAAGAATTGAATTCTTTTAAGAATTTTATTAATATTAGATATTTAAAATAATTAAATCAAGGAATATTTTTTTAATTAATTAAAATTTTGCCAAGAATTGTACTAAAATTTTTAAATGTAGTTGAACTTCGGAGAATTTGATTATTTATAAAGATAATATAAATTTTGACAATATTTTTTTTTTGATTTTTGAACATAATTGAATGTCTGCGAAGAATTCCATAATTTTTAAAAGTAATTGCTTTTCACTAAACATTTGTAATTCCTCTAAGAATCATTTTTTAGTGCCTTTAAACAAAATTCTTCAATAAATCAATTATTTTTAAGAATTAATTAAATAGATATATATTAAAAAATTTAACTAATTTTAGAAGAATTTGAATCATTAAAATTTTTTTAAATGTAAGTTTTTTAAAATTTCTAATAAAATTAATTAAAAATTGAAATATAAACAATTTTAAATTGTAAACTTTTAAAATTCATTCACTTATGAAAATTGTAAACGAAAATTTTTTAAAATTTAATTACTTTTGAAATATTTAAGTAGAACTACTTTTTAAATGAGTTGTAAGAAATAATTTTATTTTGGTTCTTCAAGAATTAGGCCATTTAAAAAAAATTATTGTCATAAACAGAAATAATTGAAGGATTTTTTATTAGAATTCGTGTTAATTTCATAGTTTACGAAGTAAACAAAAAGGACCCAAAAAATTCAGAATTTTCCTATGAATTCTAAATATCTAATTTTTTCCAATACTTTAAATAAAAATCTCTGACTTTTCCCTGACCTGTGGCAACCTTGTAAAAAATCTCAAAAAAAAGAAAGCTTTTAGAGAAAATTAACACTCACGAATCATGACCATTGATGTGCAATATCCTTTTCCATTGTTCGTGAGCTGTAAATTGAATGGCAGCGTAGGGAATAATTCTGACCATTGTTGCACTATTTCCCCGCCATAAACTAATGAGACCATGATTACGATAGGTATTGACAATAAAATCAATTGCAGCAGTCGCTGAATATGGCTTTTTTGATACTTGAAAATTAATCTTTGTACGATCGAGAGGCGCAATTGTTGTTTTGGCCAAAGCTCCTGCAGCCGCTCCTGCCAGCAGACTTGTCCAGACCCTCTGGGTATTCGATATTGCTCTATTCTTCTCCTAAGAGGAGAAACAAATTTTTTTTTTTATTAATTCAAAGTATTCTACTACAAAAATAATTAAAAACAAAAGTTCTTTTTTTTTAAAATTGCAAAATAAAAATAAACAAAAAGCAAGGAATTTACGTAAAAATGACTAAAAATCGTAAATTTGCGAATTTTCTCACTACCATGGTGTCAGGTTTTGTTTCTGGGACGGACGAAGCGGTGGGAGTTACTGGTGCTGTTTTTGTCATATTTGATAAGACAGTAACTTGAATTCTTTCGAGAACCGCTTGACTGCTTTCGACAGGACCGGCTGCGGCATGACCGCTCATCTCCTTCGGAAATCCAACAGTTTTAATAATTTTTCAGCTTTGCGGATCAAAATTCTCTCTTCCCCTCCAATCATGCACGGCCCTTTTAAATAAGGGTCGGCTGTCGCCGCACTTCCTAAAAAACATTCAACAGTTAATAACAAGTCTAGAAATAATATTTAATTATTTAATTCACATAAGTAGTCGACACCGAATTATTTTTGTTCTTTTGTACGTATATGTAAAATAAATAATTATTATTTATAATAATAATAAAATTTCTTTTTTCATATAATAATAACATGATAATAATAATAAGAATTATTATTATTATTATTATTATTATTACCATTATTATGCAACTTTAATTACGTATGCAAAATTACCTAATACAATCAATCCAAATTCTAAATTAATAAATCCTTGAAATGCAACAATATTCAAAGACCAATAATCATCAACTTAACTAATTTAACGTAAACGCTGCAAAGATTTTAACGATTGGCCAAGTGCCAGTGCCAACAATTCGAAATAAAGTGGTCGTTATTTAAAGTTATCAAATTCAAGTAAGATAATTTCACTATTTGTTAAAATTCTTCAAAAATAATCACAATTTTATTTAAAAAAATCAAAATAGTAAAGTATTCATCGGAACACGATCGAGAAAAGTAATAATTTTTCAAGGTATACGAATAAAAAAATAAAGATAAAAATTAATATTCCTTTCGCGCAAACGTGTCAACTTTGATGTAAACAGAAACAGTAACTGCGATAAATTTTGTAAAAATACTTCCAGTATACTAATTGCCAAGAGTATAAAAATGAAAAATAAAAAAAAATAGAAAATAGATAAGCACAATGATGAATTTATTTATTTCGCTACTTCGTGAATGTTGAAGGTCATCATCACGCGTGATTAATCAAAAAAAGATGCTAATTTCATCTTTGAAAAATCAGAAAATATTGAATATTAAACAATAAATATATTACAGACAGAAAAATTAATAATTTTCTAATTTATTTTGAAAAGAAACATTCTTTTTAATAATAATCGGAATAAATAAATTTTCTCAGCGGAAAATCTAATTTTAATTCATCAAAAATATTCTTGTGAATTTATCATCAAAATACGCATGACTTTATCATAAAAAATTTAATATTCAACATTTATCGTTCAATTTTATTAACACGCATGTACCTTATATGCACTTTTTCATTGTTTACATGTTTTCTTCTGTTCATTTATCTTTATATCTTGAATAAACAAATAAGTCGAGCTTGTAAAGCGATTTAAAGTTGACGTCACTACATTTAAGTGATGTCAAAACTTTTGTATACGACAAAGAACTTTTATATAAAAATAAACTTTGATCTTTTTTTCAATTAAGAAAAAGTTGTCATAATTTTAAAGAATCCTTCTTTATAAAACCTAAATCTATAGAAATAAAAAAAATAGAAAAGTGAATTTTTCCCTTATTTAAAAATTTATTCTAATTACATTTTTTTGTTTGCTATACAGCATGTAATTAAAATTTTAAATGTAAACCAAACCATCTGGATTACAGGCTTTGCATTCAATAATTAATTTTAAAAAAGTATTATTTTATAAATTTTTATTTAGAATTCTTCAAAAATTCAAATATTTAAAAATATAATTCTTAAAGAAAAAAAATAATCCTTTTTTAAAAATAAGAATCATTTTAATTACCTAAATTTGACAAATTTTTCAGTTTTAAGAAAATTTTCCTATATTTGATAGAATTTAAATAAAATTTTCGAAAAGAGTAATTTTTTTATGATAAATAAATAAATTTATTAAATAATAAATAATAAAAATACTTATTTATTTTACCCCTGAAATTAAAATTTCAAATAATATTAAATTAAAAACTTTTAGAAATTTGTCTATTTCTAAAAATTCCTATTATTACGTTTTTTTAATATTGAACTGAAATCTGAAATTGTAACTGAAATTAATTTTCAATAATTAAATTTGTTTGACTAAAATTTATAAATTTTTTTAATTTTAATAAAAAAATTAGTTTTTATTTAAATTTTAAAATTGATTAATTTTTTATTATATTTTTCTTAATTTTATATAAAATAATCGTTTTTTTAAGAATTTATTTTTATTGAAAAAATTTAATTCCTGATAAGAATTTTTTTATTAATGAAAATAATAAAATTCTTGTGAAGAATGTCATTAAAATTCTTAAAAATTAAATTTTTTCGAGAACTTTATTAAAGTTATTAAAATCATGTTGCGAAAATAATTCCATTCAAGAAAAGAAATTTATTATTTATGAAAATAACTGAATTGTTGTTACAAATTTTTTTAATTTTTTAATATAATTTAATTCTTGTAAAAGATTTTCGAGAATTTTTTTGTAATTTTAAATTGTTTCAAAGAATTTTATTAGAATATTGGAGAATAACTTTTTTTATTTCAATTATTAGTAGGTTTAAATTATTTTAGTGAAATAATTATTTTTTAGAAAATAAATTCTTTTGTTTGTTTACGCTACTATTTTTGTTCCACCGTTACGTGACAAATCAACAGGTGCAAGATCCAAGGGATCCAAGTCAATATAAATAATTACTCGCATATATTTAATTGGCGATAATGATTCTTCAATTCTAATCGAACATCTATTAATAAGTAGTTGAAAAAAACGTTTGCCTAAATTTAGATCATTTTTCTGTCGAGTTTCCAAAAAAAAAAAAAAAAACATCTTCGAACTTTTATTTAAAAATATCAGAGACTTCAATTTTTCAATCATCAAGAATTCCGAATCCTTTTTAAACATCAAGGTTGACATTTAAATTCACATGGTCTTAAAAAGAAAACATAAAAATCATCGTCAACCTTGACAATTGAAAAACATCTAGGACTTGTTATTTGCATTTCCACTACGTCAGAACTTGTCTTTTTTTAAATGTACACATGTTTATTATTTTTTTTACCAACAAACAATAAAAGTGCACTTTTGCTCCGATTATAGTTGAGAAAATCATAAAAATGATTGTTTTCTCTTTCAACAATTGCAAATACTCTTTTAATTGGAGTCAATGCTGAAAATAAAAGCACAGAATAATTTTCAACTGCGTAGTTAGGGTCATAAATGCATCGTTTTTCTTATATAATCTATAATTAGTTGAATTGGATTTTCATTATTCATTTATCGATAATTTTTTCGAACGATAACGCTTATTACATAATCAGTTAACAATTTATAGTAAATATGTATTGATAAGACTTTTTTTTGCCACAGTTACGATATGAAACTTTTATTATTAATGGAGTTCAAATTGAACTTTGAACACAAGGGCGTCCCTCTACTCTCCTCTTCAAAATAATAAATGAAACGTCATGTTTGACACATACGAATTTCTTTTTCACACCTCTTAGCATCAAAATTTCATGCAAGACAAACGAAAATGCAAATTTTTCATTAATTCTAAACTTATGTTTATAAATCTACCATTACAGTGAAATATTAGACAAAAAAGGTAAAAATTACAAAATATTAATAATACTTGTTATTAAATAAAAATTTTCCAAGAAGAGTAAATAAAAAATTTCTCTTCATAACCGAAGAAATAAATTTTTAAATTACGAACAAAGGTGAATCATGACAATAAAGAGTAAATATTGTGTTTCTACCTCGTAAAAATTGTGCTTGTGGATAATTGTGATCCAGGGAAGATCGTCTCTTTCAAATTGATTTAATATTATTCTTTTAATTAAAAAAAAAATAGAAGCCTAAGCTTCTAATGAGCCCATAATTTTTAAACACTGTACTAGAAAATTTTTTAACACCCACACTTTTAGAAACGAAGCAAATGAATGCTCATACTGAACTGGGACCTGACAATGTTGACAGTATTGACATCAGAGAATATTTTTGGGTTATGTGCGTACTACAGGTGTCACTTCAAACGTCCACAAGATGGCGCTATTTTGACTATAAACCAATTAGATTTCGTATCTATTCTTGGACAAATAAATTAGCCAATGACGTTTCAAGAAACATCATGTTGCTATGGAAACAGATCTGATAAAGACAATTACAATTTATTTCTGGCAAATGTCACTTTTATTAATAAATATAAATATAATTTCAAGAAGTTTCGAGTATTAATTAAAAATAGAGACGAAGTTTTTTTAATTGAATCACTTGAATAATTTAGATATGCTTGAACTTGGTGGGGAAAAGTAATAAAAGTATATACAAAACTATATAAGGAAAAATATGGCACAGAATCTAGGAGGTTTGTTGTTTTTTTAAAAAAACTTTCGTTTTTATAAATTTCTGTATATTTTATTTAATATAAATATATATTTATAAATTCATACTTATATTACTAAATCTAAATTTTATAATAAATTAAAAACTTTAAGATCTTTCTTTTGCCTCTATTCTTAAATTTCTAGAACTTCCTATGAGAAAACCAATTTTCCATTACTGACAAAAGTATCTTAATAAACATAATTCATTCAATTAAAATTCTAAAATTTAATTCCTTATAAATAATGATAATTTTGGTTAGATTGTGCGACGAACTCTATTGATTCCGAACTTTTGGATTGCCTCCGAAGAAATAAAATAACAGTTGACGATTTTTCATTTGACGAGGTTATTGGCCTCATTGAGGATATTTTAATGGGTATATAGTTTATTTAAATTTAATCTTTAATAAATATCATTTGATAAAATTTATCTTAGTGATAAAATAAAACCGATTCGCAATTTATTATTTTATTTTTCCAGAGGACGATTTTCAAGAAATGCAACAACGTTACATGGAAAAATATTGGCAAATTTTTGAGCCGGTTGAAGAAAATAAATTGGTTTACATGGAAATTTTTAATGATTACGTAAGTTTTCCTTTCTTTTTAAATGATTTAAGTGAGTAAAACTGATTTTTAATTTTTATGTCGATACATAAATTCAATATTAATGTACATCAATCAATTAAAATCAATAAATTCATAATTAAATTTGAAAAATTTTTGCAATTAAAACTTTTCTTTTAGAATAGAGACATTGAAGCATTTTTGGAAAACAGTCTCAAAAAAGTTATACCCAACTTTTCAATGACCACATTTTTAAGTCAGTTGAGGTGAGAGTTAAAAACAAATTATATCTTAAACAATTGTCAAGAAATAATATAAATATTTTTTTAATAACAGTATGAAGAAATCAGAGTTAGAAGGTGAAATTTTCGAAATACTCTTATCATTCACGGACTTTCTTGCCTTTAAGGAAATGATCCTCGATTATCGAGCTGTGAGTTATTTTTTAAACAAAAGACAATTTTTTTAATAAAATTGTATTTTTATTAATAAATTGCAAATAATTTATAAATTATTTTAGATGAAAGAAGGAAAAGTTCAAGACCTCAGTGGAAGTTTGTTTGTAACATCCTTAAAATCGGGAAATAATTAAGAATCATTTTAAAAAAAAACCAATGTACCTAGCAAACCGTTCTTTAATCTTAAGTATACGTTGAAATACTTTTGCGTTAATTTTTTACACTAGAAGAAATTTCAATTTTTGTAAATAACAAAGAACTGCAATAAGGCTGTTAATTTTATAAAATAAATACATCGTTTGACAAATTAATTTCAGTCGTTTAATCGTTATTAGATTTTATTTTATTTTTAATATTTGAATTAGTTAAATTTTAACAATAATTTTAAATAACAATATTGTTCATTAAATGACAATTTTAATTAGGATGAAAATCTAATAATGTTCGATTATTATTATTGTTATCTATAATTATTGTTACGAAAAAGAAAAATATTTGATAAAAAAAACAAACACTTTTTCACTTACCTCACTTTTTATTACGAAAGTTGATTTAATATATATGTATATAAAAAATATTAATATCTAATTACACTAGAGTTCATTTACAGTAACGTCTTAATTTTCTCCACAAATTATTTATATGCTCAATGCATGAGAATTTCCATTTGCACAAGTTTACTGTTAGTTTCATTTGGCATTCGATAGGGTAAAGTTCCGGCGAAACTTGTCAAAGCACGAGCTTGCTCTCTTAAGTCACGCAACTGTTGTTCCCTTGCAATTTCATCGCCAGGCTCAGAGGAGCGTAATTTTTGATATTGTTTATAGAGAATTGTCATTGTCGCTAAAAGAACATCGGCCAAGGTGCCTGACACTTCTGGCGCCACTCGACGTAATGCCGTAACTCTCTCGTCCACTTCTTTCATATTTAACGGCAATAATTTCGAATCTGCTATCGTCTGCAAAATTAATTCGAGTCAAATGAAAATTAATTGATTATTATTAATTATTAACTATAACTATAATAATAATCTTCGTATTTTTCATTCTGTCTGTCCACACTTTGAAGTTAAATTTTTTGTGTTGCTTTTGTTATTTTTTCATTAAAAAATACCTATTGCCTGACAAATTGAAAATATGCAGGAATTTTCCATAATTTAGAATAAAACAATATTTGTAATTTGACAATTTAAAAAATTGTGATTAACAAAAAAATTTTGTTTTTTATGTTTTTTTCTAATAAATTTCGTTTGACTGATCTAAGTTATGCAATTTTTTTTCTTTTAATTTATTTAAAATATTAGAAAATTGTTTATAGTTTGAAAATTATGATTAAGAAATAGGAAATCCTATATCCAATTTCAGCATAATTTTTATTTCTCAATAACAATATTTTTCACAAATTTATTTTTTTCCTTGGGAAAAAAACATGACATATTCTCATTTCTTAATATTTTTTTAAGAAAATTTGCAATTTTCATAAGGAAATAATTTGCATCATTACTATTTCTTATTTACAATGTTACTTTAATAAAATTTTAAGTTTTTTTAAAATCTAAAGGAAAAATGTTTCTAAAATCTATTTGTCAATTGTAAATTTTAATTAAAATGGAAATTGAAAAATTTTTAATTTTTAGAAAATAAAAGAAAAAATTGTACTCAAAAACATATTTTGTTACATTTTTTTTACAAATTTCTTTAATCGTAAAATTATTCGAAATATCAATAAATTCTTTTTTAAATAAATATTTAATTATTATTTTTCTACAGGAATTAAGATTTTTTAAAACATTCAAATTCAAACCTTTTTGAAATTAAACAACTTATAAAGGTATTTTTATTTTAAATTAAGAATATTTTTACTGTAACTTTTTTAAAAAATATTTTCATCATTTCACATCAACTTTTTATTTTCTAGAATTTCTAACTAAGATTCTTTTCTAAATCAACTTTCAAAAAAAATACTTTTTGAAAATATTCTTTGAGAATTTGCAATTGAAAAGTTACTAGAAATTTAGAAACATTCCAATGAAATACTGTATAAAAATATATTAAAAATTAGGATAAACTCTCTTAAAAGTTAAAAAAAAATCCCTTATGAAAATATAGAAAAATTTCTCAGATTTTGGAAAAATTCCCATGTAACTTCAAATTATTAAAAAAAAATTAAATTAAACTTTTTCAAAGAAAATAATTTTTCAAAATTGACAGTGAAAAGAATGGAAAATTCAAATTTTCAAATATTCTAATATGAAACCTTATCAGAATAAATTATTCAATTATTTCAATACAACAGTAAATAATTAACTGAAGAATTGAATGTTTCTTAAAATTAAATTCTCATTAAGAATTTTATAAAAAAAATTTATATTAAATAATTGCATTCTTTTGATGAATTTTAATAAAAATTTTAAGAAGAATTTTGTTACGATTAAAAATAATTTAATTTCTGGAATCATTTGTAACTTCTCAAAAATTCAATTTTTTAAAATGTTTTTTACTAAAACTTTTCGATAAAGTCATTTTTTAATAATTAATTAAATATATATTGGCAAATTTAACAAATTTCAAGAAAAATTTGAATTATTAATATTTTACAATAATGTAAGTTTGTAAAATTTCTAATTAAATTCATTAAAAATTGAAATTTTATAGAATTTCAAATTAAGACCTTTTTAAGTTGATTTATTTATGAACATAATAAACGCAATTCTTTTAAATTAAATTAATTTTGAATTAAAAATTTTTAAATTCGATTTTTTTTAAATTTCCTGATTTTATTTAAAAAAGTATGTAAGAAGTTAGCCTTTTAGTTATGTTATATTCTATAAATTTTCTTTTCTTAGAAAAACATTAAGTTGAGTTTCAATAGTAATTTTTTTTACTTAATTTTGTATTTAAATAATTAAATATAAATAAATTAATTAAATTATATTTACCATCAATGCACTTTGATACTGTTCGTTGTGAAATTGATCGAAGAATACCATTAGATCTCTTAGGGTATAAAAAGCTGCTACCAATTCCGATGGGGCTTGAATTGGCATTCCTTGGTATCTAAATATTTGTAATTATTATTAAAAGTTTTTTGCTTTGTTTGTTTGTTCTTTTTAAAGTAAAATTTAAATAAAATGTCATTTTCTCCATACCTAATACTCATGTCGGTCGCAGTCTCGTGTAATCGCGATCTCAATGAATTAGCTTCACCTTTCTGACTCACAACTTGCGCCAATAGCATGCACATTATGCTTAAAACTTTCTCATGATTTCCAGCGAGATCATACATTGTGACCGCGTCTTCTAAAACTCCTTTCTTGTACATTGTATCGGCTGCAATATTTATCACATCGTCTGTATTAATATGCAACTGATCCAACATTCCCGGTAAACGTCGATCTTTATCGATTTTTCCAATTAACAAAACACGATTCGCTGGCGTTGCACTCACAACCATTTCTGCTGTTGATGCTGCAAACATATTCCTCTCGTATGGGTCCTTCATGCACCTAAAATTTATTATTTTGTTACAATTTTAATATAAAAATTTGTATAAACTATTTATTTTATTTTTGTATTAGAAAAAAATACGAATTACGTAATAAAGTTTGATTAAATAAAATTCAATTCAAAGAAATTAGAAAATTCATCAAGTTGAATAAAAATATTACACAATAAACAAATTAGTGAAATAGAATTTTATTTACTTTCATTTAATGGAATAAAGTTGAATTTAGTGAAATAATTTAAAAAATAATACAAGTTAAATGGAATAATTTAATAAAATAACTGAAATAATGAAAAAGTGAATAAATTCTGTAAGTTAAATAAAAACCTTAGTAGGAAGAGATAGTGGAGACTTTCTTTCGGATCGGACGCCTCGAATCTCATCACGTAGAGTAAAATTAATCTTGCAAAATTCAGTCTTCTCGCGGGGGGTTTGTCAGCAACGTCGGTACTTATTAATGGCGCTAAAACACTTTGACTAACGGCCAATAAATTATGCTCGTGCATTGCCGCCGCTAAATGAACAGCGTGAACTAAATGTCGAGCACTTGCTCCTCGAGCCAGAAATTCAATCGCCGATTCGAATTGTCCAGTCAGGAAGAGCATAGAAAAGTACAAGAATGGTTGCTCATGTGCGTGATAATATGATTCACCTGAAAAAGAAAATTAAATTCAAATTGAAAATGTAAGTAAATAAATAAAAAGAAATTCCAGTCTTCGCACTCATTAATTAATTTTACATGGTTGACACAAAAATATAATTTGTTTTTCCCAGACTTTTTCCTGATTTTCAGACAAAAATTTCAATTTTTCCCTGGTTTAATTTACAAACTTATTTAATTGGAAAATTATTCGAAAACATTCATAACTTTACTTTTAAATAAATATATTTAATCATTAATACTTTTCTCAAGGAATTAATATTTTCAAAATTTTTAAATTATTTTCATCATTTCAATTTTAATCTATAATTTTTAAAGAAAATTTTTCTTTTAATCAATTATTTTTAATAATTTTTAATAAAGTTCTTTTGAGAATTTTCAATATTCAATTTTACAAAATTTCGTTTATTCGAAAATTGCTCAATTCAATATACATTAGAAAATAAAACAGCGTTTCAGAAAAATTCAAAAAAAGTTTCTCAAAAAGAAAATTCTAAATAATTGTTAGTTAAAACTACAATTATTCGTAACTTCTCGAAAATTCAATGATATCAAAATTTAACTAAAATTAATTTTTAAATCAATTTTTATTGGAGAATTCAACGAGAATTCAATTATTTAAATACAAAAGACAGATTATTTTATTAAATAATTGAATTCTGAAAAAATTTAATTCTTACACATAATTTTATAGACAAACTTTAAAATGATTATTGAATTCTTTCGATGAACAATAAAAACATTTTTAAGAATAATTATATTTTTTGAGGAATTCGAGTAAAATTGTATTGAAAATAATTTAAATTCTGAGATAAGTTTTAATATTTATGAAAATAATTGAATTATTGTGAAGAGTTTTAGAAAAAAGTTTCAAATAATTGTTTTTTTTCGAAAAAATTCATGCAAATACTATTTTTACTAATTTAATTCCTGTTAAATTTTACTTAAATAATAGATATATAAATTACTGAATTAAGAAAAAATTTTGAAATTTTGCAATCAATTTTATTAAGAATTTTCAAAAGAAAATGAATTTTATTAGTTTTAAAAATAACTGAATTCTTGTGATGAATATTATTATTTATGAAAATAAAAAAATGCTTGAAATTATTACTTTTAAAAATAATTCAGAAGTTTTTTTTAATAAATTCTGAACATTTAATTTTTTCCAGCATTTTAAATAAAAATCCTTAACTTTGCCCTGATTTTCCTGACTAATTCTACTTTTCCTGAAATCTCTGACTTCCCTGACCTGTGGCAATCCTGATTTTAACAAAGTATCAATAAAACTGAAAAGAATTAGTAAAAAAGAATATTGGAAAAGATTGTAAAAATTTTCAAATTACCATATACTTCTAGAATCGTCGTTTGTAGACTATCCAACGTCAATTTATGTTCAGGATCAGGTTGCTCTCTAATTTGGCATAATTTCAACCAAAGATAATCGTCAGCCGTCGACATGACTTCAGAATGAAGATCGTCAGGTTCACAAGGAACGAGAGCGCAATAAGCAGCTCTTTTATACGGATCAGTGGCAGAGCGAACATGCTTTCGATAATGTAGTTTAAGAATCGATTCGGTACGACTGCCAGGATGGAATTGCGCATCTTTCGAAGCCTCCTCTAGAGCTTGACGAAATTCCTGAAATGCCGAACCACACTGTGTCAAACACTGAAGCGCAGCCTTATAATCACCCGCTCTCATACAATAATAAATGAGCGGCCACAATGGTTTGTCATCCAGAAAGACATCCTCCAAATCCCTATAATTGTGCACCTTAATACCAACAAAACTCTTCACCAATGGCAATGTTCCCGGTATTCCACCGCGTTTAGCTTGAACCAAATTCTCATTCACCACTGAATTCATAAATTCCTTGTAGCGATTCTCCAAATATGAGCGAGCTTGAAAGATTATCTTCTGCTCAACTGTGGGACTACTTCGTGATTTAATTTGATCACCACGTGGCGTGGGTGGAATTTCAATCATACACTTGACCATTTGCCACATGTCGAGGACCTTCTTGTCGTTAAAGACCTCGGCTGCCTTTGTGAAGAGGGTGAATAGACTTGGTCGTGTTACACCACGAAGTACGTGATCGTTGTAATTTTGCAATTCTTTCGCGTAAGCAACTTCCATACTTGACAGACCACTGATCATTGAGCCTGCCAATTTTGTACGCTGCGGTGTTCCTCTGAGATCTACTAAATCTCCCGATGGCGCAGTCATTGCGTTCATAATTTCGTATCGCATTTGTTTCCATTCGCCTAAAATGTGCTCCAATTGTTGTACACGATTCGATTGAAATGTCTGTAAAAGTACAAACAAAACAGAAAAATATGTAATATTTGCAAAAGAAAAATAAATCTTTAAAAAGACAATTTAAATTTGTACATACAGTAAAAAAAACTTGTGATAAAGGGTTGCAACAAAAATATAATTTCTTTTTCCCTGATTTTCAGACAAAATTTTCCATTTTGCCCTGGTTTTATTTACGAATTTATTTAATTGAAAAATTATTCGAAAACGTCAATAACTTCATTCTTAAACAAATATTTGAAGATTATTATTTTTCCATAGGAATTAAGATTTTCAAAAATTTCAAAATCAAATCTTTCGAAATTCAATACTTTTAAGAATATTATTACAAAACATCAAAAATTATTTTCATTATTTCAATTCAATTATTATTTTGTAGAATTTTCAACTAAAATTTTTCTCTAAATCAATTACTTTGTATTTTTTTAAAAAAATTAATTGTACAGAATTGTTAGTTAAAATATGAGAAATTCAGATTTCTAAAGATGTTAATTTTTAACCCTATAAATATTCAAATATTTATAAAAATTCATGCTATAATACTTTGAATATTCAATTATTTTAGAGCCGCTTATATATGGATTATTTAAAAATTTGTTGATAAAATTCTTTATGAGAATTCAATTTTAAGAAAAATTCAATTATTCCATAGATTATTTACTTTGTATTCAAATAACTGAATTCAAATAATCTATGAATTTTAAAAATTTTTTAAGAATAATTACCTACATTTTTTAGGAATTCAATTATTTTTGTAAATAATAAAATACTTGTAATAATTTATATTTTAATAATCGACATAATCAGTCCTCACCTGAGATAGGGTCAGATAGGGTTGTTTTATTGCAATGTTTTATTTTGTAGTTTAAATTGATATGTCAAAAAAAGGAAAGTTAATTTGTAGACTGTGTAAAAAAATGTGTAGAAAATTGTGTTAAATATGTAGTGTCTTAATTTGTTAGCAACCTTAAAATTAGATTTTGAATGAAATTATTCAAAAAATCTAGAAAATCATTTGAATTTTGGAAGAATTGCAGTTCAAATTTTTAAGTATTTTAAAATTTTAAGCAAATAAAGAATAATAATAAGTTAAATATTTATTTTGCAAAAGTTATTAAAATTTGAAAAATTTAATTTGGAAATGTTTTAAAAAATTAGGTTTTTGAAAAATAGTAATTAAAATTTTTTTAAGAAAAAGATATCTACTTGAATTCACAATAATAATTTTAACAAATTGAAACAATTGGAAATTCTGTAAAATTTTATTTTTCCTTCTTTGAAAATTGTCTATAATTATAATTATATTTTTGAAATTATATCATTTTATGAATTTATAGAAATTATTCTATTTAAATAATTCAATTCTCGTAATTTAATTTAAAATTAAATTTTAAAAGGTTTATAAATTAAATTCTTTGAAAATTTAAGGTAATCAAAAGTTTAAAAATCTTTAAATTTTAATTTTAAAAAATTATTAATAGCATTATTTTTCTTTAAAAATTATTAAAGTTTTTCAATCATTTTATTCAAAAATTCTAAAAAAATACTTGAATTTTGGATGAATTACTGTTGCAAATTTTAGAAATAATTATATTTCATGAGGTTTTTCATTGAAATTATTTGTTTTTAAATTTTTGTTTAACAAAAAGTATTGAAGTTTTGAAAAATTTGATTCACAAATTTTGTAAAATTGTTTCTTGAAAAAATGAAACTAAAATTTTTTAAAAATACTTTTATTTCCGAAATTAATTTTAAAAAATTGGAACAATTGAAAATTTTGCCAACTTTTATTTAAATAAATTTTGAATTTTAATTCAAGTTGCTATTCGAAATATTTTGGCATTTACTATAATAGTTTTCCAAATAATAACATTTAATAAAAGACCGTAAGAACTATTCTATTCTATTCTATTCTATTCTATTCCAAAAGACCGTAAAAAAAATTAGATTTTTTGAGAAATTAAGAATTTGCATTAAATTTGGAAAAGTAAATTTTGAAAGTAAAAATGGAAAAGAAAATTTCACGCGCAATTGCGCGCATTTAATTTTGCTAGTTTGATTATTAATGAAAATAAGTGAATTATTGTGAAGATATTTGTAAATAAATGAATTTCTTAAAAACAATTTATTTATGTAAATAGTTAAATGTTTGCTCACAATTTTATTAAAATTCTTTTTGAATAAGTGAATTGTTTTGAAAAAATTTTGACATTTAATAAGATAATTGAATTATTTTGAAGAATTGCATTCAAATTTTTTAAATAATAAAAAATATATAAAAAAATATGTAATTTCAACGGAATGGAAATAAGAAATTTTAAAAAACATTAGTTCTGCTGAATTGTGGATTAAAAGTACGAAAAATTCAGATTTTTAAAGATTTAAATTCACGGTGGCCGCAAGATTGATTTTATCAATTTCCCTGACATTTTACTGACAAAAAAATTTTTCCTGACATTTCCCTGACTTTACTGACAAAATTTTTTTTCCCTGACATTTCCCTTCTTCTTTAATTGCCCCGACAAAAAAATTTTTCCTGACATTTCCCTGACTTGACTGACAAAAAATTTTTTTTACTGACATTTCTCTGACTTTACTGACAAAATATTTTTTTCCCTGACATTTCCCTGACTTTACTGACATGTGGCCACCCTGAAATTTGAGACTTTTTCCTGACCCGTAGCAACCTTGTAATGTCTGTAAATGATTTTCTTTTTAAATATAAAGTTTTACATACGTCTTTGTGGACTTGATCAATAATTGAGAGAATTGCATTTTCTTTTTCATTTCTTAGATAACTGACAATATCTGTGTCTGCAATAGGATCCAACGGTTCAAAAGTACGACGAGTACTTAGAGAATTTAATTTCTGTGAGATTTGTGGCAAATCGATTCCTCGGGAACCCAGAAGCAAGTGACTGAAATAGAATAAATAAATAAGTAAATAAAGCAAAAGTGTAGAAAGTACAGTAAAAGTAAAATGATTTAAATAAAAGTAAAAGTAGAAGCAAAATATAATATAATTATTGTGAATTGTTGAAAAATAAAAAAGTTAGGTTATGAAAGGTAAATTTGACTATATATGTTAAAAATAAACTCACGCCTGGATCTGATTATCCTGTGCGCCGGTTTGAACAACACGAGACAATAATTCATTTGAATCTTGTAAAATTTGTCGAAGATTTCTCTCGACCTGGGGAAGTTCTCCATTGCCTTCGACAGCTGCAGAAAGTTGTTCAGCTTCACGCAAAAGCTCATTAAAATCAGTATCACCCATAATTCTTGATCTCTTAATACAATATTATAAAAAAATAAATTTCTCCTTTCGTATCACAATTAATTAACTTTATTATTTAGAAATCGTTTATTTGAAAACCTCGATAAATAACCGGTGAGTCCGAAAATTTTAATGCAACTGACATAACCTCAATTTGACAAGAAAACGCGCGCTATTTGCATTTGCGGCCATATCTGTTTCAAAGTCACGTGACATTCGGCGCGAATTTTTAAATCTTAAAACAATTCGGTATTCGAAAAAAAAATAATTTAAAATACTGATTAAGAATTTTTTGGGGATTGAATTAAGAAAAAAGGAAAGGATTAGTACAAAATTTTCTAAAGATTTACATCTTTTTATCTCACAGTTTATTGTAATTACTTTTGATTACAATTTACATAAAAAAGATGTTCACAATAGTCTTGGAAAAAAAATTAAATTATTACAATAAATAATCATATTTGGGTGTTTCTTTTTACAAAGCAGCTGCTAGTATAACTAACAATGAGACATTTTCAAAATCAATTAACATTCTAATATAATTCATCAATTAATTTGATATTTCTATTTTTGAATAAACAGCAAACATTTAATTAATACTTCTTAAAAACTAAAATTACATTAATAATTCCTTCGAAAGAGAAAGAAAATTGATTTTCTTTCAATTTCCACGGTAATAAAAAACTGGTATTTTTCTACATAATTATAATACTCGTTTTGGTAAATTTAATAAACTATTGGCATTAAAGAATTAAATGATAAATTAAAACACTGATTTAAAAAAAACATATAAAGCATGACTTAATTTTATCAAAACGGTAAAAGAATGATTTTATTCCTAAATTAACGCTATAGAGAGAAATATTTTCATAATTAAAAAATTAAAAAAAAAAATATTATAATATCACAGGAAGAAAAATTAATTCTTCTTTTTATCATCGTTCTTATTTAAAAACTTAGAATTCAATATCACTTTTCATTTTCTTTCAAAAAATATGTTTACTATTGAAGTAAACTCGATTGTTTTTTTTTATTTTTAAAAATGAAAGAAATGAAACTTGACTAAATTATTTTCAATGCCTTATCTATTTTTATAAAAAAAATTGTTTATCTCTTTTTTTAATTTTTTTTCACGTTTGTTAAAAATTGTAAAGTTTTTTCTATATGCCAATTTTTCGTTATTTATCAGTTTTAAAATTTAGAAGAATTTCAAAATAAAAAATTTTGAGGGAATCGATAAAATAGAAAATGGAATGTACAAAATGTTTTTGCGGGAAGAAAAGAATTTTTTTTGCTTTCTTTTATCTGCTAAACATTTTCTTCTGCATTCTCACCCAATCTTGAATTTTTTGACTCGTTGGCTTCGTTTGCACTAAAACTTCAGCTGCCTGTTGAAACTTTTCTTCGTTTCTTCGAATATACATGGCGACATCCTGCTCCAATTGTTCGATTTTATTGGGCCGAATTTCAACCATTGTTAACATTTCAGATAAATAGGGATTGAATCTATAATACGCATGATCTGGCAAGAGGTCGTTCAACATAATGTGCACCGCTGTAAAAAGAAGAGAAATTTTTTTAATTTAATGATTACAGGCTTCGCACTTGATAATTCATTTTTGGAAAAGAAGCAAATAGTAACTTTAAGGCAGAAAACTTGTAGTAAAAACTTGTTTCAAACGATTCACAAAAAATTTTATTCTGTATTTTATTTTCCTGACTTTTTTCTAATTTTCATCTTCAAAAATATTTACTTTCTTTTTTTCTTATCCTGCTAACAACTGTAATTTATCAATTTTTGAATAATTTAATTATTTCCTACATTTTAAATAAAAATTCTTCAAAAATTTGAAGGAAAATAAATAAAATTTTTTGAAATATAAAATTCATTTCAATTCAATTATTTAAATTTGACAAACTCTTCCAATAATTAGAAATTTAATTCAATCTTTTTAAATTATTTACGAGAATATAGCTATTTTCAAAAAATTTTACTAACAATTTTTCAAACTATTAATTTTTTTTAATCATACTTTCTAAATTAAATTTAATTTAATTTAAAATTTGAATATTTTTTGTTAAATAAATAGGTATTTAAATACTCATTTATTTGTTCATAGGAATTAAACTATTTGAAATAATTTTAATGTTAAAACTTTTTTTAAAATTTAAATACTAAAAATTACAACTGTAATTCTTCCAAAATTAGATCATTTTTTTGATAAATATTTTGAAATAAAATTATTCGATTCTAATAATTTTTTAAGTAAATAGGAAAATAATAAATGTTTGAAATGAAAATTATTTAATAATAAGTATAAATAATTTATTGAATAATTGAATATTTCTTAAAATTTATTTCTTATAAAAAATTTTGTCAACCTTTTTCATAATAATTGATTTCTCTTGAAAAATTTTAATAAAAGTTTAAAAAATAATTACATTTTGCGAGGCATTCATCAAAAATATTTTAAATTACATTTTTTCAATTTAATTTAAATTAAATTAAAAGAATTAAATAAAATTATGAAACAATTGAATTGTAGTGAAAAATTTTATTACCTATGCATGAAAAATAATCTAATTCTCTTGAAAAATTTGATTATTTGTGAAAACAATGGAATTCTTTTCGGAAAATTTTATTAAAAATTTGAAAAAATAAGTAATTTCTTTGAAAAATTTTATGAAAATTATATTTTAAATAATTGAATTCCTGTGAAAATTTAATTGTTTATGAAAATAGTTTAATGTTTGCAATGAATTTTTTCAATTTTTTTCTTAAATAACTGAATTTTTGGAGAAGAATTAAATTTTTTGAGAAGAATTTTATTAAAAATATTTGAAATAATTGATTTTTTTGAACAATTTCATGAAAATTGTATTTTAAATAATTGAATTCGTGTGAGAATTTTATTATTTATGAAAATTGTTTAATGTTTGCGAAGAATTTGTCAAATTTTTTTTTAAATAATTGAATTTTGGGAAACTTTTATTAAAATAGTAGAATATTGAAAATCCTTGAAATAAAAAACATTTTTGAAAATAACTGAATCGTTTCAAAGAATTATATAATAATTTTTGAAAATCATTTTCTGATTTCTAGTATTATCGAATTAAAGTAGTACAAATCCTCAAAAAAAAGGAAAGAAAAAAGTAAATTATTTTAAATTTAATTTTATACAGTTGAAAATTATACCTTCTGTATCCGTTGCACTGTCGAGAATTTTGTAGAACTTCTCCTTCCAACTGGAGGCTGCAATCCCCTTTTCTTGAATTTCATCTTCGTTACAGGGATTAGTAAAACATGGAGTTCGTCCAGTTCCAAAGGAAACAACGCACTGAATTGGATTATTCGGCCACAATTGCTTTGCCTCGTGAATGGCAACAGCGCATGGATTATTTACTAAAATTCCTGTAATTTAGACGATTGAATTTAAATTAATTAATTTCCATCGAAAAGAATAAACCTGAAATTCAAAATTAATTTGAAAAAATTGTTATTAATTGTTAATTTATTATTTATTTATTTCATTACCGAAGATGTTCCAAATCCCGTTCACTTATATTTTTAGAATAACAATTGTAAAAAAAATTATTTTCTTAAATCTGTTCGGGTAAACTAATAATTTTACTCCAAGAGTTGTTTAAAAAATTAATTTAAATTATTCTAAAAGAAAAGCTAAAAAAATAGACGGGTGTAGAAACATCTATGGTAAATAAAAAATAATAAAGAAGTAATAATTATTAATTAGAATTTTAAAATTAAATACAAAATATTATTGAAAAATTAATAATGAATTTCAATTTTTTTTATAAATTAATGTAAATTGATATTAATAAGCACCTCCGTCTTGATGAAGGTAATCTCCTTTTCTGAATTCTTCAAAGTAACTTGGAGCAGCAGCTGAAGCTCTCACAGCTTCCCACAATTTATGTTTGTAAGATCCCATATACTGACTTTCCACTCCATGAGGTAGTGTATAATTTCTAAAGACGAATGCCGAAACTCGCTCGAGATTAACAACGGCAGATACCGTCGAAAACTGAAAATAAAAATGAAATAATTATTATATTTTCAAGTTTTCTTTTTCTTTTTCTTTCATCTTCACTGCTATTTTCTTTCTTTTCTCTTTAAAGCTTTCTTTTGAAGAATTGTTAATCTCTCTCTCTCTCTCTGAAGGAATGTTAATTTTTCTTTGAAGAAATTTTTTCTTTTTTTTAAGCTTTCTTCGAATATAAAAAGCAATTACTGTCTTCAAGAAAGTGAAAGAAAAATTCTTTCCTAAATAGAAATAAAATAATGAAAAAAATTACCTTTGGTGTCATCGGCTCACGCGACGTTTTGATAAGTTCCTTGTCGCCTAACTGATCCTGTAGCATTTCTTCCCAAAGAGTTGTATCATAATAGGCATGACTCCATACAAGACCACTCGTTCCTTTCAATGGACTTTGAGTGAAAATTTGTGTACTCAATTCTTTATAAAGTACCGAAACTTCGTCTAAGGTCTTCTTTTTCGCCCCTCCTGAAAATATGAATAATTTATCAATTTTTAATCATTTTATAATTTGTTAATAAAATTATTTATTTATCTATCTATTTAAATTTGAAGAAGACATAAAGGAGAAATTTATATAAGATTTAAAAAAATATACGCATACCTTCTCCATTATCTTTTGTAGTCGCTGCATGAAAATGACGACAAAAGAATGTTTTCAAATTTCTTTCAAAATTATTTTTAAATATTTTAAAAACATAAAAAAATATAAAAAGTTTTATTAAATAAGTAAAGGTTTATGAAAAAAATATACTGTTTTATAAAAAAAATACATGATTTCATAAAAAAAATATTAAAAGTTTTATAACAAAAAATATGAAAAATAAAAAATATTTACCAATTACTGATGAGAGAATTGCTCCAGTACTGACTCCACAAATATAATCGAATAATTCGTAAATTTTCTTTCCCGTTAATTGTTCGAGTTTCTTCAACATTTCAACGACCATAACTCCTCGAATTCCACCGCCATCAATTGAGAGAATCCTGATTCCTCGATTAGGAAGTGGATCAACGTGGCCCATAACGGTTAGAGCTTCTCGAACCGAATCTTCAAAGAAAATTTTTAATATAAATAATAATAATAAAATTAATATTTTTTAAAGAATCATTTTTAACATTTTGGTAACAATCGTGTTTAAAATTTTTATTTAAAATTCTTTAAAAAATTAATTAGTTCTTTTAATTATACAACATTTTGTTTAAGAAATTAAATTATTGTCGAAAAAATACATTAGAATATTTTTTAAAAAACTGATTCTCAGAATTGTTTTATCATAATATTTTAAGATTCAATTTGATTATTTTTTTATATTTCTCAAAACATCAATTATTTTTAAAATATTTTACCAAATTTCAATTGTGAATTTTTACACTTCTATATAATTGAAAAACTATAATCTTTCAAAGATTATTTTAAAATATTCTTAAAAAATTGAATTTTTTAGTTTAATAGCTTTTTACATAAGTATAGACAATTGTAGTTACAATTATACTTCCCTTGGTAATAAAAATAAGAATTTATTTAAATATTTGTTTAACAAAATCATTCAAGTCTTGAATATTTGAATTTTACAGATCAGTGAATAATAAAAATAAACTCTAGTACTTAGAAAATAAATAAAAAATATTCTGTAAAAGTTTTCTCTCACCATTAACTTGTTTGTCTTTAGTATTTTGTCGCATTCTTAATAAAATTCCAATACCGCCTTCTTTAATGGCATGATAACGAGCCTCAGGATACTGATCGATATGAACTAATAAATCCTCAACTCTCCTCCATTTTGACGTATTCGATTCAGCAGTTGCAATACTATTTAAAACGTGTTTTGTCCTCGAAAGAATACTGTGCTTGGATACATTTTTATACATATTTGTCTTCCATTTGGGAATCGAGAAATTTTTCACTTTATTCTGACTACTTAATTTTGGCATGAGAGCCGATAAAATTTGTGGGATGGAAAGAATATGATCTTTAAAGTCTTTTTCAACTGGAATCGATTGCGATATTTCTGACGTCTGAAACAGTAAATTTATTATTATTTTTCTTATTAATAAAAATTAAATTATTATTAATATTCTGTAACAGATCTTTTATTAATAATAATAATTATTATTAATAAAACTAATAAAAGTTAATAAGTCTCCTTTACAGGAATAAATCAAAAATATTTAAAAAAGCAAAATATAGTTTACCTTCAGTTCATGTTTTGGTGTTTTTAATTCGTGACTAATTTGTTGTTTCACTTCATGTTTTGGTGTTTTCAATTCTTGACTAATTGGTTGTTTGAGAACAGGTTTTTCTTCTTGAATGACACTTTTCTCATCATCAAGGGAAACAGCAACGGCCTTACGTGTACTGTCATTACTTTTATTATCATCATTATTAGTTGAAAAGGATTTCAATTGTTCAATTGATGAAAATCTTCTAATACTCTCAATTTGTGAATAAGTTAATTTATGAAAGAAATCGATCCAATCCTTATTTATAATTAATTGTAAATTCTTCTCGTACGCGGATTTATTTAAAAAATCCTTAATTACAGCTAAAAATTTCCACTGATTTGGCATAGACATTTTTGATTTTTGTATTAAACTTCCCATTAGAGTTGATCCATTTCCACTGACATCTCGACTTGCATTCTCTGCTAAGTGTCTGCAATTATAATTTAATTACATTCAAAATAAGATAATACAATTTTTTAAATTCTTTATTGACAATTACTGCAGTAATTATCAATTAAATAAAAGGTAATGATGTGAAAATCAAATAAATATATGATTAAAAGAATTGTAGAAATTATCAAAAGCAGTTAAATTAGATTAGAAAAAAACTTGCAAACAAAAGGAAATAAAATTGTAATATGTACATGTTTATAACATTGTAAAAAGAGAATTATAAACAAAAAAAATATTGTTGACTAACAGGTAAATTATAATATAAAATCAAAAAGAAATAGATTATTTAAATTTTATGAAAGAAACAATTTTTAATTGATTGAAGAAAACATTTCTTTGTTTTTCGGTAAACTAATTACATTTTCTTTACCTATAGAATAAATTCTAAACGAATTAGTAAGAATAGAAGAATTCTATTCCTAATTAGGCATTTCAATCGCAGTTGAAATGCATTTTTAATTAGCAAACATATTAATGAACTGCGTATTTGTAAACAAAGTACTAGAAAAAAATGTATATAAATACAAAGTGTAACAACATCAATGCCAAATATCACGACACTTGTTTTTTGTCACTTCTCGACTTAATTATTTTTATACGCTTAGAAAGTAGGGCTTCTAATTTAGAATTCAAAGAAATCGAAATAATTCGAAAATCTGACATATTGTACGTGTTTTATTTAATACACATAAAACTGTGTCATTGTGTCACTGCTACGAAGTTACGTATCAGCATCAGCTGGTAATAATAATACCAAGAAAAATACTCTTTTTTCACTTACACTTTCTGTATTTTCTTTCTTTTTCACTCATATTAACACTTTTTGTTCCCTTCTTTTGTTTATATATTATTTCTCGTTATTTATTTTATTTATCAAAACGTTTTTTATTTTTATATTAATAAAAATGTATTCAAAGAAATAATGTTGTTGTTATGACGGAGTAAAACAATACTATTTCGATTTTCGATTTACGAGACATTGAAAGTTTCGGTCTCGAATTTCGAATTTTTGAATTGGCGCGCAATATTTAAAATACAAAACAAATAATTTTTATTTTCCGAGTTGTTTATTATCTAATTATATATATATAAATTATATATATATATAATTATATATATATATATATATATATATATATATATATATATAAATATACCTAAACATTTGGGAAGAGAATTTTGATTATTAACTATTAACTTATTGTGAATACTTCATTGAATAATAGAAAATAATATTATTAATTATAAAATTAAGTATTAAAATTACTAAAGAAATAAATAAACCAAAAAATATTGAAAAATACAAAAAATTTATTTCGCTTCTAAATTATTTCTTTTCTATTTATAATTAAATTAATAAATTTTAATTATTTTCGATTTATTTCGTAATTAAACTTAAGTAATGATATTTAGTTAAAAAATAAAAGAGAATTAATTGTGTGATATTAATTGATAAAATTATAATTAACTTTTTCAATTTTATTTTTAACTTTTATTCTATTTTTATGTTTTTGAAAAATAAATGTAAGCATAAAAAGCTCGTGTATTTTGAATAAATAAATAGAAGTTAAATTGAAACTGAATAATTTTAAATTAAAATTTTAGTTTGTAAATTCAATTTCAAATTTTAATTTATAAATTCAAATTCAAATTTATAAAGTTAAATTAAAATTAAAATTGCAAATAATTAAAAAAATATTTATAAAAATAGTGAATTCTTAAATTATTTGCGATTGTCTGCAAGTTTTATTATTATTAGCATTGAAGCTAAATTAAATTATTAATATTAAAATTATTGTAAGTTTTCACTGACCTCGATAGTGAAATACATCTTCTACAATGTCGCACATTTTTGCTCAAAGACATAATCGAATGTTTATTTAACTCGTAAGACTTTTTTATCACTTTTTTGTTCTTGTCACTGGAAAAAAAAAATATTTTTCAAAAAAATGTTATCTCTGAGAAAAATTGTTTATCAAAAATAGAATTTATGTTATTTTATTTATTTATTTCTAGTAACAATATCAAAATTAAATAAAAATTAAATTTTAATTCAATTTACTAATAACTAAAATGATTAATTTATTGCTTTTTAAGTTGTGAAGTTTACGATGAATGAATTATTATACAGAAATTACGATTTTATTAGTAAAATTTACTATTTCAAATAGCCAAAAATCAGTCAGTAATTTACAAATTTCTATTACTATTTTAAATTTAGAAGAGTAGAAGAATAAAATAATGATGAAAACAATATAAATAAAATAAGTGTATATATAGAGAAAAACTTTATTTCACTACTTAAAAAAAAGAAGAAAATTTTTCAATTGCATCATCTTCAAGTTCGAAAAGTTCCGTTTTATATACTTTTATAATCTAAAAAAAAAAATAAAATGATCATGAACTTTGCAATTACACAACATAAATAATTCACCTTATATTATTAATTGTGTAGATATCACAGCACTTTAATTAAATTGCGACTAGATTCGAAAGAATATATATTTTCTTCTTTTTATTAACAATCACTTCACTTTATTTCATTTAAAATTGTTCTAACTTTTGTTTAAGTTTACTGTTATTTGTTTCTAATTAAGCACAATAATTTAAATTTGTTTATAAATTTATTTACTATAAATGAAAGGAAATGTTTTGTTTTTATTTTTTGTCAGTATATGAGATATCGTTAATAATCTCGGTTGAATGTTCTTTGGTTTACTGAAGAGGCAATTGAGAGTTGGTGGCTTTTTATAAACTACAAAAACACGTTGACTATATACATATAGAAAGATTCAGGGATCATACGATTACGTCTGCGTCGTAAAACAGTGCTTTTATTTGGCACACGTGGTTTGTCTCTTTCGCTACTTGAATAATTTACTTCTAGGAACTTCAACTATGATAAATATTTTTGTCAATTTTTTTTGGTCTTGCGGCGTGTGTGAGAGAGAAAGTGCGTGAAAAACAATGTATTTTGTTTTCATTCAGGTGCATTTTGAGTGCAATTAAATATTTTTATTGAAAGTTTTGTCAATATTTTTTTAAAGAAATTATTTAATAACTGAATTCAAATAATCTGTCAAAATTTAAATCTTTTTTTTAAATTCATCATAACTTATAAGAATATTTTAGGAGCAAGCGGCTAAAAGTATTGATATGCGTTTTTTAAAAAACTTTTTCTTTTCATTTTCCGAGAATGATAATTAATTAAATTTCCAAATAATCACTGTTACCTTATGAACAAAATTATTAATAAAGAATTATATTAATTTAAAAATATTTGTGTTTATAACCAACAAAGATTTAAAATTTTAGTTTTTTTTAGTAAATTCAGGGTTGTCACGCTCTTATCCTTTTTAAATTCCCTGACTTTTCCAGGTTTTCCAGTTTAAGAAACGAAATTTTTCCAGTTTTTTAAAACTACATTTATTATTAATTAGAAAATTATTTTGAAACATCAATAACTTCATTTTTTAATAAATATTTAACCATTATTATTTTTTCATATAGAAATTAAGATTTTAAAAATGCAATTATTTTTCTATCCTTTTTATATATTCTTCAAAGAATTAAATTATTTTCAAAAATTCCAATGAAATTCATATGTGACAATTCAATTTTTTGAAAATAATTTTAATAAATTCTTCATAGAAATTTAGTTAATTTCGAAATTTCTCAAACTTTAATTATTTTCAATGTCTGCTATTTCAATAAAATTTTACAAAACAATTCAATTATTAAAAAATAAATTTTAATAAAATTAGTTTCAAGAATTCAATTATTTTCAAAGGTATAGTGTAATTGTTCGCAAAAATTCAATTATGTTCTAAAATTCGCCAAAACTTCCCGCCAAAATCTAAATTATCTTTATAAATAATAAAAATTTTTTTCTGCTATTCAATTATTTTCTAAAATTTTTTTATAAAATTCATGTCAGAATTAAAATTATTTTTAATATTCAAAATTTTCATCATATTTCTCAAAATATGCAATTATTTAAAAAACTTTTCCAAAAGCATATTAAATTATTATTTAAAAATTTGTTGATAAAGTTCAATTATTTAATAAAATGTTTAATTTTTGAGTTAAATAAATGAATTCTGGTAGAATTCTCTAATAAATAAATATATTTACGAATATGATATTCAATTATAATAAAAAATTTTAACTGAAATTTATTTTTAAATCAACATTTATTAGAAAATTTGACAAGAAATTAATTATTTAACTTTAAAAAAAAGAATTTATTAAATAATAATAAAATGTTTCTTAAAATTGAATTTTCATAAAGAATTTTATAAAAATATAATTATTTTGTTTTTTATTATTAAACATAACTAATATTATTATTATTCATTGTCAAGAGACAAATTTAAAAAAAATTTAACAATAATTTCATTATTTGAGAAATTTGATGAAAATTCTGTATTTTAATATTAATTTTTGAAAATAATTGAATTTAGGAGAAAAATGTTATTATTTATAAAGAAAATTAAAAAATAAAATGAAAAATTTCAATTTTCACAAGAATTTTTATCAATTTTCAAACATAAATGGATTCTTGCGAAGAATTATTTGAAAATAATTGAATAAAATATTTTCAAGATTTTTCAATTACGAAATATTTTTAAAAAACTTGAAATTTTAATTTTTTTTCATCATTTTAATTCAATAGTTAAGAATTTTTAATTCAAATTGTTCTTTAAATCAATTATATTTCATAATTTTAGAAAAATTTCTTTGAATATTTTCAAATTAAGAATTATTAGTTAAAAGTATGTGAAAAATTCAGATTTTCAAAAATTTTAATAATTTGAAACCGTTTCAAAATTCAATTATTTCTGAAAATTTATGCTTTACCTAATACTTTTTGTATTCAATTATTATATTTGAATTTTAATTAAAAGGCATTTTTAAATAAATTTTTATTAGAAAATCATACGAGAATTCAATTTATTATTTACATACGAAAATAAATCATTTATTGAATATTTTAATGTTTTTAAAATTCAATTCTCAGAAAGAATTTTATTAACCAATCTTAAAGTATAATTAAATTCTTTTGACGAATTTGAATCAAATTTTGTAAAATAATTCCATTTTTCCAGGAATTTGATTAAAATTGTTCTAGAAGTTATTGAAATTCTGTCATGAGTTTAATTAAATTTATGAAAATAATGGAATTACTGTGAAGAAAATAACAAATTTATACAAAATTAGTAAATAATTTTTTCCAATGAAACTTTTATTATTTACGAAAATAATTGAATGTTTTACGTAGAATTTTATTTTAAAAAATTTGTAAATCATTGAATTAGAAGAAATTTTTGAAAATTGAATTTTCGGGAAGAATTTTATTATTTACATAAAGGTAAGTGACTTTTTGACGAGAATTTAAAAAAAATGTTGAACCTTATTGATTTCTTTTGGAAAATTTTATTAAAATATTTTACTTAATAAATTACATTTTAATTAAAAAGTAAATATCTTTAAATACCTTTGTTGGTAAACAAATTAAGAATATTTTATACGCATAGAACAGGAAAAAAAATGTTGAGTAGATTCTGTTGAAAAACACAAACACGTGCAAACAAATATGACACGTGGTTTTGTTTTGAAAGTTATTTAAATGCGTTTTTGGCATTAGTGGGGAAAGAATTTTATTTGCCCTTTTTCATTTTGTTTTGATCAAATTTTTTATTAGTTTGTTATTAACATTCTTATATTTTTGTGATGACAGTCATTTACGTTTTTCATTTTTCTTCAATGTATTATATATTTAACTTTTGTTTTTATTTATTTAAAAAATACTTTTATTACGATTGATATTATGAAACAGAATTAACGTATATAGAAAAAGGTAATTAAAATTTAAATTAGAACCAAAATTTAAAATTTAATTGATATTTATTAAATTCTAATTAAACTAGGTAATAAATAATTGCACTTTTTTTTAATGTATCAAATTAATACTAAACTGGATCAAATTGATGTCAAAGATTCTGATCAAATTTTTCTTAGATCCACATTTTTGGTATCAATTTGTTGCAATTTGATTTAGTCAATAGTGTAAAATTTAGAGAGATAATAGCAGAATTAAATTATATTTAAATTAAAACAATGAATAATTGTGATTAAAAATATTTTTCAACGTACATTTCCCTGTTTTGCTGCTTTTTAGCGGAAGAGGCGGAAGAAGTGGAGTTTATTGCCTTATTTAATATATAAAGTCAATTTGTTTACATTCTATATACGCGCAAGAAAGTTGTTGATGAAAAACAGTGACGTAATAATTGTACAACGTTTTTAAAGGAAAATCTACGACTAGATAAAATTCAAATTTATTTGAAAACTATCTCAAGTAATAAACAAGTTTTGTTAAAAGTGAATTTGGATTGGTTCAAGAAGAAGGCGTGTCACAATAATATCGTACGACAGATCAGACCATATTATAAAAATAAGATATGTACCTACACGTATATTATGACATTTATATAGTCAATCGATGAATCACATTTTCACGCGTCATACAGTTTGCGGTATATAGTTTTAATCGTTTTAATCGTTCTTTGACTTTCATTTCATTATATTATTTGTTTAATTAAACCGATTAATTTCTTGCAAAATTTTAAAATAAAGATGTATTTTTATTTTGCTTTACTTTTTTAATTAAATTACAATATTTCAGCTGTAAAATTTTAATTATTTATAATTTATTATATCTATTGGAAAACTTTATGAAATTAATAGATATTGAAACTCATTGAATTAAGTGAAATTGTTTAATATAATTGAAATTTTCCCAAGAAAATTTTATTAGAATTTTTGAAAATAAATTAATTTTGTAGAGGAATTTTATTATTTATGTCTTATGATAATAGTTGACTTTTTGACGAAAATTTAAAAAACATTTTGTACATAATTACATTTTTGTGAAGAATTTTATTACTTTGAAAAATAATTGAATTTTTGCAGTCGTAACGTAACTTCTCCAAAATTCAATATTTTTTAAAGTCTTTTTTACGAAAATTCTTCTACATTCTTTATTTTTAATAATGAATTAAATATAAATTTAAAAAGTTTACCAATTTTAAAAGAATTTGAATTATTAAAAGTTTGCAAAAATTTATGTTCTTTAAAATTTTGAAATAAATTCATTCAAAATTGAATTTTTATAAAATTTAAAGTTTGCAATTAAAATTCATAGTGATTTCAAAGTTTTTAATCTGAGTGAAGAATATTCCATATGAATAAAATATTTCTAATATTTTTAAAAGTTGATCAAAAAGAAAGTGAAAATAATAAATTTCTTTAAAAATTAGGAAAATGCATATTAAAGAATTAAAGCAATGAAAAATCAATTTCAAAAATTGATTTTCTCCTAGTATATAAAAAATTTCACGAAACCTCATTTAATTATTTATTGAATATTTATTCCATAAATAAATAATTATAATTATCTTTTTAGCAGAAATGTTTGTAAAAATAAAATAGTTAAAATTTGTTAACTGTATAATTTTAAATCCATAATAAAAGTTACGGAAAACTACAAAAATTTATATATTATAAGAAAATTTTTTTTCTTACATATGTCGACAGTGAAAAAGGATGATTTTAGTTCCTTTAAAAAAATAAAAATTATTAACCAAAGCTGAGAATTGTTGTGTGAAATAATAAATTTATTATTGAAATGGATGTGATTACATTATTTAGATTTCTTATCAATAACATCTAATGCAATAAAGAGAATACTTCTTTTTGTTTTAAAAAGTAGATACTGTGCGCTCGCAAAATCGTAAACTACTCTTAATTTCGAATATTTACAACAAGTAACAGATATGTTGTCTTAAAGGAACTCTACTAAATTCTACTTGTACTTTTTAAGTCTTAAAAAATCAAAAACTCTTTAAATAATAAGATTTAAAAAATGAAAACAAAGAAATAAAATATCCTAGCAATCTGTAACTAGGTAAGATATAATCTTCTATAATTATTATATATTTAAAGTCTATCAAAGTCTATCGAAAAAATTAGTTACAATCTCAAATATACTAGTAAGTCAAATCTAAAGTCTTTTTTAATATTTTTTTTTAGCAAAAAAAATTTTGTTTGAATTTTTTTTAACGCTTATTACATAATACGGCAGATTTGTTTTCAATACTTATTATTATAACTAATAATAATATGTATATTAGAATCATTAGTGCCGATTTATCTACTTGTATAGTTTTTATCACTAATTTTTTATAAACATCTGCTTAATGTTTCTTCATTTACTATGTATAAGATTGTGTTATAAATCTACAATAATTGTCGGAAAATTATGAAAATTTAAATTTAAGAGAATAACGTAATCTACAGAGATTCGTTGAAAGTGCTTTTAAGTTTAATTATCTATCAACTATTGTTTTGAAATTGAACGTTTACCCGTTACTTTAAAAGCATTATTAGATTACGTAATATTTTAGAATAACATTAGAAGCAGTTTTATAACTTAAATTGTATTTATATATAATATAATATATTCTAGAAATAATGTCTCTCTATTAAAAATTAGTCTAATTTTGTGATTTAAAACTTCCAGTAAATCACTCAAGATTTCGAATTATATTGTCGAAAGTTTAATATCACTCGTTCAGTTTTTACTTGGATGCACAAAACAGTATTAATCTGAAAAAAAGAAAATTTTTGTTTATTTGTTTAATGGAAAAGAATAAAAGTGATTAAAGTAATTAATTAGTTCAGATAATTACCGGAAACTTATTGTTTTTGCAGCAAGTAGTCTGTTGCATTCGGCGGTATCTGGTAATGGTAGAGGTGAATAAGGACTCTCATTATCAGAATCCGAAAAATCGTGTTTATGAATTCTCGGATTGACTTTCATGTCGCCGAAGGGCCCTTTTAAAATTAAATAGTGAATTGGCATTGGACAGGTTGTTTTCGATTTTAAGATGAGCTGAAAATAGAATTCAATTTTAGTGTATTGTAAATTATGAGTTATTATTTTTAGTCTACTTCATAGAAAGCAATTTAATTAATTAGTAGATATTTATTTAACATAAACTTTTGGGGAAATTTTTATAATAATTAGTAGTAAAATATAAATTTTTAATTTAATGATCAACAAATAATTTTTTCTACAATAAATCAATCAACTAATTAGAAGAAAGTAAATTTAAATAGAAATTTGAATGGTAAATTTACTTCAAGAAACTGAAAGAATACTAAAAAATAGATGTGATTTTTTACTGACTTCTCCCTAATATTTATAATCGTTGGTTTGGTATTTTTTCAATACTTTTGGATAAAATTCGTTGATATTTTTTGCTGAAAATGTCATTTATAAATGTCTTAACAAGCAAATAAACAAAATATAATTTACATAATTTGCTTTCTGATTCAAAAAATCATTACCTGATATGTCATGTCACGCTCTGAACTTTGAGTTGGATCACGGTGATTATTATTGATTCTCGCCTTTACAACCCATTGATGATTAAAAGCTGTGAATCTTGAAGTCTCATAGAAAATTTTGTGAACAAACTCATCGGTACGATATGGTTTCATCTGCAAGTCTACAAAAAATAGAGAAATCAAATTATTAATACAAAAATAGTTTTTGTGTCTTGCATAAATCAAATTCAGATTAATTAATTTTATTTACTTTATTACTAATTTAATTTGTCTATTTAATTCGAATATTACATTACTAGAAAAGTAAAAAAATTTTCATTTTTAAATATCAACTTCAATTTTTGAATAATTTACGATTCAAAATTTAAAAAAATTAAATTATTGAATTGTATTACTTTGAAAACAATTTTAATCAAATTCTTCGAAACAATTTAATTATTTTTATAATTAGTAAAATTTTTCGCTGGAACTAAATTATATATTATAAACAATAAAAATTCTTTTGAGGAATTCAATTATTTTCAATATGATTACAATTCCTCAAAAGGTTTCAATTATTTTCAATAATTGTAATAAAATTCTGGATAAAATTCAAATGTTATCCAAAAAATTTCATAAAATTCAATTCAATTTCAATTTTTAACATAAACGATTATTTTAAAAAGTTGAAAGAAATTCTTTGTAAAATTCAATTATTTCAATTATTTATTAATTTATTAATTTATTTATTAATTTCAATATATGTATAAATAAAATTCTTTGAATTAATTTAATTATTTTAAAAAATTTCAAGTGTTCCTTAACAATATTTTTAAAAAAATTTAAATACATTACCATTAAATGTAATTTTTTCGTAAGACAAAAGTTCAAAGACATTGTCATATAATCGGCGAGCCTCCAATGTTTTTGTATCAATGTCAGTCAAAGCTTCCATGACATCAGCACCAGTACGATGAGGATGTACACAATGTGCTTCGTGTTCTGGTGATTCATGATTAGGACCTTTCCAAGGACAGCCAATCCTACTGTATTTGCAACTTGTTATTCTGCAAAAAAAAAAAAAATAAATAAAAGTCATTGATGTTTCCGTACATTACTATAATTAATTAACAAAAATGTTTTTAACACACATTTTTGATGTGTGATACGTAATTTCCATGAATTAATAATTAATTAATACTATAATAAAGGGAGAAAATATTTACATAGTGAAAATTGCCAAAAATTGTTTCTCTTCATTAATAGAAAATCTCTTCGTCTCAGTTATTTTCATGCATGAAAAATAAAATTTTTCTCTTCAAGAAAAAATTGAAACAAAAAAAGGATATTTTTCAAAAATAAAAAGTAGAATTTAAAGTTTTTTTAAAATAAAATTATTCGATTTTCCTATTTTATCTTTTAGCAGAGACTAACATTTGTATTAATTCTTCTTTTTCAAGTGATGGTTATCAAAAAATAAAAAAATCGTTTCGATAATTTGAAATTATTCTTTTACAATTTTAAATATGTATGAATTAATTTTTCCAAAGCAAATAAAATTTGATATTGTTCTTCAATTTAAAAAATTTGTTTTGATTTTTAAATATAAATTTGGAATAATTCGAATTTTTTTATTCCAAATTGCTTCTTCAAATTTTAAGCCCTATTTTTTGACATATCTTTAAGTTATTTAATCTCAAGATTTTTATGGATTTTTTATGGATTTTAATTTTTCAAAAACACGTTTTTTGCCCATAACTTTAAAAAAATGTTAGGACACCTATAAATGTTTTTCCCTAATTTTGTATAGTTTTTTAGACCCATCTTTTGAACCCTAATTTAACATTTTTCGTTCATATTAACCGGAGATATTAATCTTTTAAAAATCAAAAATTTTGGAAATTTTGTTTAAAAATGTAGAAATAACTTTATAAATATCGTAACCAACTTGTAGAGCATTAAAAGAGCATCGATTGACCTATTTTTGAACCTAATTTGATCATAAATATCGATATTATTGGTATTTTAAAAATCAAAAATTGTGGGAAATGACATTTTTTTATCTTTTAGCAAACACTGAAAGCTAAATAATTTTCTAATTCGCAGTAAATATATTCATAAAATGAATGTTAATCATAAATTCTCCTTCGTCGCTTTTTAAAAAACAAATTCTCAAAAGCAATTTGTAGCTGAAAAGAAATTCAAACTAAATTCAGACTTTTTTTGGCTCAAAAAATTTCTGACATTTTTTTAAAAATAGTCTTGAATTTAAAGCTAAAATTCGGCTCAATTTTTTTCAATTAAATGATTGTTTCATAGAAATAAAAAAGTCATTTCAATAACTTGAGATTTTTCTCTAATTTTAAATTTTTAATGAATTAATTTCCTAAAACTAAATTTGAAATAATTTGTCTCGTTAAATGTTGGAACTGTTTTTCAATTTAAATTTTTTATTTAATAACTTCCAGAAGAAAATAAAATTTGAAAAAATTCATTTCGCTAAATAGAAATTGTTTTTCAATTCTTAAAATTTGTCTTAATTTTACCAAAATAAATTAGCAAAAAATCGCTCCTTTAAATTGATATTGTTCGTCGATTTTTAAATTTGCAACAACTAATTTCTTGAAAAATATAAAATTTTGAAAAAATTGTTTCTAATTCAGTAATTTATTAACCGAATTAATTTCTAGCTAGATGAAAGTTCAAATTAAGTTTAGCCATTTTTTTTATCAACATTTCTAACAATTTTTGAAAATATTCTTGAATTAGAAAATTAAACTTCGGCACAAGTTTTTCTATTCAGTGATTAGTTTCATAAAAATTAAAACCTTATCTCAATAAATTGTAATTTTTAATTTAAAATTATATTTAAATATTTTTTTCAAGTATTTTCGTCAAGAAAGACAAAATTTGTTTTGAAAATATGTCTCATTAAATTGAGATTAATCTTCAACTGAAGTTCAATTAAATATTTTCGAATTCGTCTCAATTATTCAGAGAATTTAGAGAATAATCTCCATACAGAGGAATTGTTTTATTTTCCTAATCTTCAATTTTAATTTAATTTTAATAATAATTTAATTTTAATTTTGAATAAAAAAAGTATACCTTTCTTCACACAATGAATCTTCATGTCGTTCCAAAGAATTTCGTGAGAATTCTTTAGCGCAATATTGACATTCAGCTGGCAATTCAGAAACAGCTTTTTCAACAGCTAAATTTCTCGATGCCGATGTCTTGCTGATCTCGATTCGGCAATTTGGACATGTTGCCAATTCGTCACGAAGTCTGGCATCGGCCAGAACATGAGTGAAGCAGCCAGCGCACATCAAGTGGCCATTCGTGCACTGTGAACACCAATTTATTAAATATTTCGTATATCATCCTTTAATTTTGCTCAAGAAAAAAAATAGCATTGCAAATAGAAAAAGAACATCATTTTTTTTATATATATATATATTTTTCAAAAATATTTAAATTGAAAACAAATACATGCAAACACATTGTTCGCGAGTATTTTTCAATTATTATTCACATTTTTATTTTTTATTTTTTTCCTTTAAAAAATATACCCCTTCACAAATATGTATAATTCTACATGAAATATTATAACTAAACTATATTATACTCGTTACCATTAATTTGATGTATTAAAACCTGAAACACAAAATCGTATGGGCGTAATTAATATATTTTGCGAGAAGTAATGCGTCTATCAGATTTAATTACACAAAATTATAATATATTTTTTGTTTCTTTTTTTTTTAAATACAATTTTAAATATTGAAAATCAAAAAACAAACTAAAAAAGTGGAAATGGAGAATAAGGAGATAACTACAAACTAAGGATAATATCGGGATATTTATTACTAGGGGTAAATTCAAAAATAACTGACTAATGACCTTTAATTTCGTTTATTATTTTCAAAATACTTCAAGCTGTATACATATAATACAAAAATGGCTTAGAGATTTTTGATTTCTCTCTCACTCTCACTCTCTCGCTGATTAAACATAAATCTTGACATTAATTTTCTTTTGCTCTCGTAGATTCTGAAACTATACATTAGTTTCTTTCTTTCTTGGTTTCCTCGACACGTAAATTCGAGTAATAATTATAGCTTATTAATTCGTATTCTACTAAATAACTAAAAAAAAACATTTTTTGAAAATTCACACTTGATAAGCTCGCAATTAATTTTATTTTAAAATATTATAAAAATAAATTTATTTTTTAAATTTATTTAAACAAATTTTTTTTTATATTCATTTAAGTTCTCAAAAATTTATAAATTCTACAAAATTGCTGTTTCTTTTTCAATCCATAACAAATGTACAAATCATAAAAAACCTATTCTGACATTAAAAAAAAAATCTTTTCTCCTAAAAATTTATTATTTAAAAAATATTGAAATTCTTCAAGAATTATTTCCTCTTTAAAAATAATCATAAAATTGAACGCGTTAAAATATTGTATAAAAAGCAAAAAATTATTTATCATAAAAAATTGCTTTTAAATTTGAAAATTTTTTATTTAAAAAAAAAAATTCATGCAGTACCTACCTTTGATACTTAAATATCATTATTATTTTAAAAAATTCATCATCTCTTACCTTCTTCATTACAATAAGTTTACTTTATATTTTTATTCTCTTCGTAAAAAATTATTGCTCATAAAAATCTTGTCACAATTTTTTACTGATATTTTTTATGCACAAGAACTTTTGAAAATTGAAAATTAGAAATTATTAAAAAGTATTGAAAATATAATTAAAAAAAATGAAATTTTAATTTTATTGGAAAAAAGTTAATTAGCAGGTAGATATTCATTAAATAAATATATTAATTCATTTTTAACAAAAATTTTTTATTGAATGTAAATTTTCAAATTTACATTACAAGGAAAACAGCATAGTGGGAAATAGGAAAAGGAACATTTTAAAAATATAACCGAGTGAGAGAGAAAAAAATTGATTATCTGCAGCAATTAATAAATTTGGGAAATAAAATACAACTAATTATTATTATTATTAAAAAAGATTTTTAAAGAAAAATTTTTAAATATGTTTTTTTTTGTGGAAAAAGTTTTTTTTTCTAAAAACTGAAACGCAAAAACTTCTCTGCATTGCAAAGATTTGTTCTGGAAAATTGAAAATATTGTGTAACAGGTTAAAAATTACACGATTCCTGATTTCTTTAAAATATTAAAAATCGTCTTTGCTTTCTAATAAAGTGGTAAAAAAAAAAAAAAAAAATTTTTTCCATAATTTCTAAATAGTTAAATTGAAAAATTATAAAAATTTCATATTATGGAGAAAATTCTAGAAAATTAAAGCACTGGAAATCATATTACGCAATATGTTTCCCAACAAAGGAACAAAGTAGATTCTCTCTCAGCACGTAACTTCCCATGTCAACAAAGATCAGCTGTTTTTTGATGTTCACCAAGAAACTTGATTTTAAAACCGCAAATATTCGAAAAACATGATTTTTTTCTTGTAAATGATAATGAAGGAACATTGAAATATTAACAGTTAATGAAAATTATTTCAAATAGAAATAATTATGACATTGAAAAAAGAATGGCGGCGTAAGCATTATTATCGTTTTAGAAACGGCAATCCAAATTTCGTTGAATAAAAAAACAAAAAAATTTACATGAAAAACGAATTGCCTTCTCGATTTTTCTTAATTAAAAAAAAAAGTATTTTTCCATAATTAGTAAATGATATTTAATAGAAATAGTTTTGCATACCTGATAAACAGCTGCCCTGGGTAAATCGAGGCAGACAGCACAGCACAAGATGCCACCCAATCTATGTTCCAATTTTTGTTCCGTTTTTCCTTCGGCACGAAGGACTTTACGCCTTTTTGCATCGGGCTCAAGAAAATCTTCGCTTTTTTCAACATCTTCGCGAATTTGTGGCGCTGGAACAACTTGCTCTGAAATTCCACTCGATGAAGCAACCTCATTGCTCGGATCTGCCATTTTGAGTGTTTTGATTTTTCCTGGACGAGGAGACGTGCGAGAACTGCGCAGATGTCAAGTACGCAGTTAATAATTTTCTTTTTCCTTTTCTATAGAGAAACACATTGCACGGTGATAGGGAGAGAATGTTTTTATCATTTCGTTTATTTACGTTTCTGTTTATATTTTCATTTGGCACACGTGTCAAAAAGTAAAAAAAGAATACAAAAGCAAACAAAAAAAACAATTGAACAAATTTTTACATTTATTTAATATATTTGGTTTTTTTATTCATTACAGAAATGCAATTTTTTTTTATAAATATGCAATAGAGAGTATGTAACGATTAACGGAGTGCATTGCCCAGATGACCTCGCTAGGAATGTCAAATGAGTTATAGCAGCGTCCATGAAATAACTCCTTTGCAATTATATCACCGAGTGTGAAATTACATAAAAAATATTAAAGATTCATTCAATTTTTTCTCAAGGGAATTGTTTTTATTTTTAATTTTTTTAAAAGAAGACGGAAACAAATTATGTCACTGTAAGGTTTCAGAGGGTTTAGGGATAGTTTATTACAACTGCGTAGGTGGCTACTGCGTCACAAACGTCAAAAATCATTTGTTAAATAATCTGACATAATATTTGAGAAAAACCAACAGAAATTTAAAAAATGATTCAATTTATTATTATTTACACTTACCTTTAATTTCCCTTCCGTTTAGATGGTTTAGTTTAACTTGTTGAGAGTTGATGATTATGAAATGTCAGGTATAGATTTACAGCAACGAGCCAAACAGCTGATACAAACGATGCACATCCACACACTGAACGAACTCTTCCCTCATTCTTCTTTTTGTTGTAAATGTTATTGCCCTTCGGATAGGAGGGATAGGAGCATACTATTATGCGGCTATTATTTCCAGTCACGATCGGTATTTTACCGAGAAATTTACCTGGTCAGCACTGGATTAACAATAGAAAACCTGAACCTGAAAAAATCGATCTACGTCATAATAAAACAGTGATTTCTCATTGGGCAAAAATTATTGATTTAAAATTTAGCGCGTTTTATTTCAACCAATAGGGTGCAAATCTAACATTGAGCGCGCAAATTTGTTTAAATGTTTGAATTCTTTAAATTGTTTTTAATATAAAACGTAAAGCAATAATTTAAAGAACTTTTAATTCAAACAATAGTAAATGGAATGAAGAATTGTTTTTAATAAAAGGTAAATACTCGGTAATAAAATATTTCCGCAAAAAACAATAAAAAGGTTGCTTCATAAATTTAATTTCGTATTTTCTTACCTTTTTCCTAATTTCCAGATAAAATTTTGATTTTTTCCCCTAATCCTAAAAAATGTTCTGATTCACATAAAAAAGTATTATATACTCAAAAAAATGTTCTATTACATTTATTTACTAATTTATTTAATTGTATAATTATTCGAAAAAATCATTAGTTTTATTTCGAAAAAAATATTAATAAGCCATTATTATTTATCGACAGGAATTTGAATTTTCGAAAATTCCAAATTCAAACCTTTCGAATTTTAATATCTTAATATTTATAAAAATATTATTATAAACTTTTACAAATTATTTTCATCACTTATAGTCAATTATTATTTTCTACAATTTTAACTAAAATTTATTTTTAACTTCATTCTTACTACAAAATTCAACAAAAAATTGAATTTTTTAAACACAAAAATAAATAATTCACTTATAATTTATTAAATATTTTTGAAAATTAAAACCTTATCAAGAATTTTATCAACAAATTTTTAAATAATTGAATTCTTTTGACGAATTTAAAGAATATTTTAAAGAATAATAACATTTTTAGGGAATATGATTGAAATTGTATTAAATATAATTGAAAATCTACAATGAGTTTATTTATATGGAAATGATTGAATTTTATTTGATACGAATATAATAATAATAAAAATAATAAATAATAAATAAGTTTTTGAAAATAATTTTTTTACGAGAATTAAAAAAATTTTTTTAACGTAATTGAATATTTCTATGAAGAATTTTACTACTTTTAAAAATAATTAAATTTCTGCAGTTGTTTGTAACTTCTCCAAAAAAACAATTTTTTAGTTTTTATTAGTTTTAACAAAATTCTCCTATAAATCCATTATTTTTAATAGTTTTCAATTATTAAAATGAAAAAAATTAATTTCTTTATAATTTCTAATGAAATTCATTAAAAATTAAAATTTTATAAAATTTCAAAATGAACCCTTTAAAGTTCATTTATTTATAATAATAGTAAACGCAACATTCTTAAAATTAAATTAATTTTGTAATAATTAAGTAATATTATTTAATATAGATATATTTTCGAAGTAATAATTTCATGACAGTTCTTCAAAAATTAAGATATATTTAAAAAAATGTATTGTCAGAAATAAAAAAAAATTCAAAGACTTATATTAGAATTCTTAGTAATTTATAGTTTTTGAGGCAAAAAAGTCACCAAAATTCTGATTTTTCGTATGAATTCTAGAAATTTAATTTTCTTAAACTACTTTTGATAAAAATCCCAAACTTTCCCTTAATTTCCTTGACCAATTCTACTTTCCCTGACTTTTCCCTGAATTCCCTGAGCTGTGGCATCCTTGTAATAATTAATTGACTTCAGAAAATTCAAAATAAAAATTTAAACAATGGTAAAATGAAAATTATCAAAAAATTACTTATAAATAATAATTAATATAATAATTTACTTTGGAAAATTCAAAACAATAATAGAAGAAAAACCGTAAGATAAAAATTAAGAAAAAATTTTCTTTACCGATTTTAAAAAATTGAAAAACAGACGATAAGCTATGTGAAAAAATATTTCTATACAATAATTATTAATTATTTTTATTTTTATAAATATTAAGTGTTAAGCACTTTCACTATAATTAGAATAATGAAGACTAATTTTCTATTTACTTAGCATAGCTCTTAGTACTGACAAAAACGACATATTCATTTTAACAATCTGTAAAAACAATAAAAAAATTAATATTTTTGATAAATAAATAAAAAAAACTATCGATAGAGTAAAATATTTCAATATAATAGATTTGATAAGTGTGTTAATTACCAAAAAAAATTTTAATTAGAATTATTTATGAATTAGAACTCACAGATGTAAAATTTTGTAGTGTCAGAGGATGCTGTGTTCTTAATATTAGAAGAAAAACACTCTTTGACGATTTCACTGGTAAATTAGTCCAAAATGATTGATAGGCGGCCATTCCAACTTCAATCGCCCGTGAATAATTATTTCCCAGTATCAATTATCAATTTTTCATTTGTAAAAAGAATGAGTATTGCAATGAATTCAATTTAAAATGCACACATAAATACGAAAGCACATAAAACCAATTCACCGGAGTTTCGTTCAAAGTCTGAAACAGCAAAAAATATAGAACCAAATTAAATTATTAAACAAAAATTGAATTTCTTACCATTTGGCAAAATTGCAATAAAATTGAAAAAAAATAAAATTATACAAGAGGAAAGAGAGGAGAAAATAATACAACTTTTAAAAAAATTAATAATAAATAATTTTTTGAAAAAATAAATTTACTTCTCTATTGTCAAAAATTGTTATAATTTTGCTTATATTCTTTCGAAAAAATACTCTTCTTGAACTAACAGAACTATTAGTAAATAATAAACAAAACTCTAATTCACCGAAGTTTTTCTATTATTTTTTAATTTAATTTTTGATAAAGAAAAAATTGTCACTTGTATGGGAAAAAATGGTTTCAACTATATAATACTTTGTATTATTATAATAATTCAACTTTTGACATATTTGTTGACATTCAGATTGTCATTGCTGACAGAATAATAAATCCTACATTTGATAATATAATCTTTAACTTGGAATATTTGTACATAATGAAAGAAATTAATTCAAGATAAACTTTGTAATTCTGAATTTGTCTTATTATTATTATGATAAATATATAGTAAAAGCAGAAAAGCAATTTAAATTATTCAGTGTTACTTTGAAGAATGCGAAAGTAACACGAAAAGTGACAATACCAAAATTTTTCAAAAATGAATGATAGTGTTAAAACTCCTCTATTATTAAAGTGCGTGAAAACAATTTTTTTAATGAATAATAAGACAATTAGAAAAATATTAATAAAAGTGCAATTTTTACTTATTTCATATTTTTCAGTAAATTTTTTTTCTCAAAATAGAGAGAATCACTTATGTTCATTTTTTTCAAATAAACAGAAAAAAAAATTACAAATATTGACCAATTTAATATTTTTTTAGATTTGAATTATTGTTTAGTAAAATTTAAATTCTTTGCGAATTTCGTGAATTTTTTATTAACTATTTTTTAAATTATTTTTTAAAATTCTTTTTAAAATTATTAAAAAAATAAAAATTTTGCAATATAAATTTTTTTTTCTTTTTTCCAGTGACGAAAATAAAATAAATTGGAATTATCGGACTAGTTGTCCTACTTATCAAATTAAATCGAAAGATTTAAAAAGTTTTAATGAAAATGATAATAATAACAATAATAATAATGACTATTCCATTATTGTTGGGCGATATTCTTCAAATTCTAAGGGTGTCACGGCACAGGTAAATTTGTGTTTTTGAAAAAAAGAGAAAAAGTAAATTAATTCATATGTTTTTGAAAATAATTTCCATTTTTCAGTGTTTGGTAACAGGGGCAGTATTTATTTTAATGGCAAGTTGTGGAATGCCAATCGGGTTCAGTGCAATTCTTTTACCCCAATTATTAGATAATAATGGAACTCTTCATATTGACACTGAAACAGGATCTTGGATAGGTAAGTAATAATTTGTTTGTTTTGTTTTTGAATTCTTAATGCTTAATTTTCGTATTTTTTATATTTTATTCTCTTCTTTTCTTTATTGTTTTCTATTTTTAAATTGTTCGTATTTTCTCTTATTTTCTTTGAAGAAGAATTTTTTTAATAAACGTTTAAATCATTTAAACTATGATCATGAAAGATCATGAATCAAGATGCAGGTTCAAGGTGAGAAAGGAGTATTTTGACCCTCACGAGATAAAATTATTACGAGAATAGTTTAGAGTCGCGTTATAACACTGACCTACATTTGATATGATTGCATAATTTATCAATCTCAAAGTCATGCGTTTTTTAGAAATGATATTGAATTATTATTGTCAAAAATAAAAATTTATTGGACAATTTTTTCTATTAAAACTACTGCAATTCACATAAATATAAGTAATAACTGATAATTATGAAACGTTAATTAATATTTATTAATTGCCTGTTTATTATGTGTAGTTTTTTTATCTCAAAAATTTTTTTTCTTTTTTTATAAGATTGCATTCAAAATAATCGAATTCCTACGAAGAATTTCATTAACATTTTTGAAAATAATACATATTAGTAATTATTTCTTAAGTGGATGTTTTAAAATTTTTATAGTCTGAAATTATTTAAAATTTGAAGTTAATATTTGAAAATAAAAATTTTTCCTTAGTTTTTAATATTTTGAAATACATTCTTGAGCATTATAAGTACTAATTTTTATTCGTAATAACTAACTTATCTTACTTCTACTAATTATTTAATTTAAGTGAAAAATTTAACCAACTTTAGTTTAACTTAACTATTTAACAATTTAATACTTTTATTAATTTCACGTAATCAAAAGATGCCAAGAATGCCTTCCTTTATGCCAAGGACTTGTTATAAAATCTATTATTCAATTTTTTCCTGTCTTCATTAACTAAATATTAGAAAACATGATATTTTATAAAAGGAAAATTATTGTTTCGAATGACTTTAATTCAAATCTAAAAAATTACAATTTTCATAGATCACTTTCCTTGAAAATATTTTCTTTGACTTAAAAAAAAATCATATCTTCAGCAAATTTTTCCAAAAACAATTACGCAATAATATTAGTTCTTAAAAATGATCATTTTCATTGAATTCGAAAGTTTTCTTTTGTGAAATTATTCCATTCTAAATTGATTCACCGATAAGATGTGGAAAATTTCTGTTCGAGCTTTCTCATTGAGGGAAAGCAATGAACTTATAAAGTAGAAATGATAATATTATTATAATGCATCTCAAGATTTTACAATCACAAAAACATTTTATATAAGAATAAGAAATGAAATCCATCAAAAATATGGAAATTTACAATATTTTCCTCAAATATGAATGAAATAATGTAGAGAGAAATACAAAGAAATTAGATAAAAATTGTTACCTGCACTAGAAGTGAATTGTAAATTTGAATAATTACAGCATCAGTGCACAGTTTGGCAACGCCAATTGGAGCCTTAGTTTCTGGACCGATAATGGAATTTATTGGAAGAAGAGGATCACTTCAATTTGCAGTGATTCCCCTTTGTTCTGGCTGGATAACAATGGCTTTCGCTAAATACGTTCATCACATCTTCATTGGGAGAATTCTATCTGGATTCGCTGTGGGATTAACTGCAGTTCCGTCTCAGGTATCTAAAAAAATATCATTAATAAGTACCATTCAATATTTATTATTAATAAAATATTAATATATTGTTTAATAAATATTCTAAATATTATTTCGCAAAATTTTTGTTTCTTTCATCTTTTTTCTTTAAGGTAATTTTATCAGAAATGGCAGATCCAAAACTTCGAGGAATGTTAGTGGGTGGCACAATAGCAGCATATTCAGCGGGAATTCTTTTTATTTATGCATTAGGTGCAATTTTAAGATGGGACTTTGTAGCCATTTACGGAACACTTCCATCAATTATCGGATTTTTCACTCTTTGTATGATTCATGAAAGTCCTGCCTGGCTAATTAAACAAAATCGAATGGAAGCTGCCAAGAAAGCACTTCTTTGGCTCAGAGGAGGCGACAAATCTCAGGTAGAGTAAAACAAATATTTTATAATATTTACAAGAAAAACAAATGTTTCTAACTGATATCTCTTTTTGGATTTAAATAAAATTGTTCTAAACGAAACAAAAGAAATTTTTAAAGCTATATAATTTAAATAATAAAGATTATTCAATATATTTGATTGACAAATGAGTTTAAGATCTTTATAATTTAAAAATAAAATAATAAATAATTTTTTAATTTCCTTAATTTAAAAAATTGTTCATATTTGCTACTTGATTTTAATTAAAAAATAGTGGGTAGTATCCATGATGAGAAATTTATTAGAATATAAATATTTTGCAGGTAATAATTGAAGCTTCTATTCTAGAGGCAAGAGCAAATGCTAATTTTGTCGGAAAATCAATTAATCCTAGTTTGAGAGAAAAGGTTTTATCAGAATTTTTAAGAATGTTCAATCCAGGCGTCATTAAACCAATGATAATCATTAATGTCTTTAATGTTCTCCAACTCCTCAGTGGAACATATGTAATTATCTTTTATGGAGTTGATCTCATGAAACACATAGGTAAGTTATAAAATTATTTTCACACTTTATTTTTAACTACAGTAATTATGCTGTGCGCAAAATGCAATATTTAATTTAATTTTTATTATTACTGTGAAAATTAAAAAAATTATTTATTTTTAAACTTCAACATCAATTTCTGAATGATTTCAAATTGAAAATTTAAAAAATTAACTGTTAAACTAATTCATTATTATTATATATTATTTTAAAAATTTTATCAAAATCCTTCAAAAGAATTTTATTGTTTTTAAAAAAGCTAATAAAATTCTTCCAAACAATTGAATTAATTTCAGATTTTTTGAAAAATTCATCACAAAAAGTCAAATTTTTTCAATGCAAATGCAATTACAAATAATAACATTTGAAAATATCCACAGAATAACGATCTATGGCACATTTAAATTTTTTTTTACAATTTTCAACTTTAAATTGCCATAAATGCAACCACAATATAATTTAGTATTTTCAATAGAATTTTAATTTTCCTTCAAAAAAATTCAATTATTGACAACACAATTTTAATTGAAGTTCTTGCAATAATTCAATTATTTTCATAAGTAATAAAATTTTAGTCAAGATATAAATTAAATATCAATTATTGTAATACAATTTCCCAAAAGAAATGAATTATTTTAAAAACTTGAATAAAATTCTTTGTAGGAATTTAATTATTTCCAATAGGATGTAAATAAAATTTGTCGAATAAATTCTATTATTTTTAGAAAATTTAATATAATTCTACCGAAGAATTCAATTTTTTCAAAAAGTTTAATAAAATTTTTCACAAAAAGTCAAATATTTTTATAAATAATAGGCTTTTACTTAGGAATTCTATTATTTTTAATACAATTTTAATTAAATATTCAGAAGAAATTTTTTATTTTCAATCATTTCAATAATATTTTTTAAAACCATTTATTTTCTATCGTAAATAAAAAAATTTTACGTAGGAAATCATTCTTTTAGTACAGTTCTAATCAAATTTTTCAAAAGAATTCAAGTGCTTTAATTTTTAAAATTTTGCTGAAATTCATCTCAGGAATTTTATTACGTATTTTCAAAAAGTTTCATACAATTCTTCGAAACAATTCAATTATTTTGATAAATTTTAATAAAATTGTTTTATAAGAATTCAAATATTTTTATGAATAATATTTTTCGCATGAATTTTATTATTCTCAAAAAAAATTTTAATAAATCTGGAAATAATTTAAGTGTTTTCATAAATTCTGATAAAATTTGTTATAAAAGAATTCAATTATTTTCACAGATAAAAATATTTTTCTCAGAAATTCCATGATTTTAATACAATTTTATCAGAATATCGTTAAATAATTGAATTAATTAAAATTATTAGTATAATTATTTCAATTATTATCTAATTTAAATTCTTATGGAATTCTTCTAATGATTTGAAGTAAATGAATTCTATAAAACAATTCGATAATTTTCATAAATTTAAAAAAAATTCTTCAATAGAATTTAATTATATTCAGAAATAACAAAATTTTATATAGGATTTCAATCATTTCTAATACAATTTTAATAGAATTTCCTAAAAAATTTAATTTGTTTTTTAATTTTTATAAAATTTAGTGCAAATTTATTTATACTCTAGGTAAAAATTTAATTATTATTTAAAAAATGTAATATAAGTCTCTGCAGTTAATGGACTGACCCTTTTTAATAATTTTAAGTTTAATTCTTTTCAAGAAGACAAACTTTTCTCCAATTTTTTAATAATTTGGAAATAATTTTAAAAAAAGTGATAAATTTTTACCAGTAGAATATTAATGTGAAAATTTGGAAAATAATATAATAATTAATTATTATCATTTACAGACTTTAATGTTTTGCCTCTGCTTTTCTGCTTTCAGGTGTAAATAATTTGAATATTTATTTATGGGCAGCTTTATTGGCCGTTATGAGATTAATGTTCTCTATTGTTGGTTGCTTCCTTTTGTTAAAAGTGGACCGTAGAACTCTCGCACTTATCTCTGGCATTATAACAGGATCATCGGCCATAATTTTAGCGAGTTACTTGTTACTTCAAAAAGGAATCTCTCCTTATGATGTGAGAATTCTTTTAAATTCTTTTTAAAGCTTTCTCTGGAAAACTGAAAATTTCAATAATAATATAGTTTTTTTTTGCATTAATTAAACTAATGTCGAGAAAATTTATTTGTAACAGATTTACGTTCTTGGTTCGTGTCTTCTAATCTATGTGGCAGCAAGTACGATTGGTTTTTTAACTTTACCAAAAATTATGGTGGGTGAATTGCTTCCTCATAGAGTCCGAGCTTTAGGTGGTAGTTTCACTTTCTTCTTATTTCACATAACGCTTTTTGGTGTTACAAAATATTTTCCACAGGTGAGGTTTTTTCTTCTCTGTCAACTGAAAAATCAAATAATTTTATTTTGTTTATTTTTTTAATTATTATCGTAATTGGAAAACAATTTTCAGATGTCAGAATCAATTGGCATGCCAGGAATGTTTCTACTTTTTGCCAATTTTGCATTTATGACTGTAGCCTTCACTTATTTCTTTCTGCCCGAGACTAAGGATCGCACTCATCAGGAAATTGAAGATTATTTTCAAGTAAATTAAAATAAAATAATTTAATATTTAAAATGTATTCACAGTTTATTAATTTAATATATTTTTTTTTCATAGAAAGGGAACATTTTCTGGATTTCAAGAAAAGAAGAACGAAAACAAACTATTAATTTAATGGCATATGACAATCAATATAAATAAAAAAAAATACTAGACCATAAAAAAATTGCTAATATATATCGAAATTGTAGTTTTTTGTTTAATATTTAAATCTAAAATCGCAATCATTTATTTTCGATTTATTATTTATTTCATCGAAATTGATCATATAGATTGTAAAAAATATCGCAAAATAGGATTTAACATTATTGTTTTCATTAGTTGTAAAAATTATTTAAGTGACGAATCTAATTCTATCTGCTCGATTTTTTTCTATGACTGTTTTATAATATTTGTTAATATTCATAATTTTGAAAAACTATTATTATAAGAATTATAATAATTGTAAAATAAAATAAGAAATTAGTTAATCAATTACTACTGCCTGATAACTTCTACTTGAAGTCAAAACATTTTCTAATAATAAAATATTTTATATATGAAAATAGTTCTGAAATTATTTTTACCTTCGAGCTTATTACTTTCTATAAATTTTCTATTTACATTTTTAAATTTTCTATCGTTGTATAAATTTTGATTCCAGAATTCTGAATCTATAAATAAAAAATAAGAGGTACAAAATAATAATTATTATTATGGCAAATTTAAAAAAGTAGTTTTAATTATATTAAAATGATAATAGGATAAAAATTTCTCTTAATAAGACACAAAACATTTACCTTGTATTTGAAATAAAAAATATAAAAAATGTGAAGAATATTGTTGATGCAAATTGCAAGGTATAAAGACGATGATTGACATTAAAGACAATGACTGCAAGTATGCTTCTAATAAATACATTAAATATTCCAAGGGAATGAATATTTCTCTGGGGTCGTGAAGCATAGGGCTGTAAAATGCCAGGAAATGACAATCAATTATTATCTACTATTTTCAGTTTCATTTTTTTTTCTCACGAAACTACAAATTATAATGAATAAAAAATCGATTTCTTTCAAATATGCAAAACAGTAAATTACATTCAATTGAAAATTTACAAACGCATCTGCTTTTGCGAATAAATATTTGAAACAGAAGAAAACAAAATAGAAAATTAAATAAATTAAATAACCAAATTAATAAATAAATAAGCAATTTATTTACATTTAAGTAATAATTAACTTCATAATTTACTTTAGAAAATTCAAAATAAAAACAGAAGAAAAATTTAAAAATGAAAATTAATAAAAAAATTACTTTTGAGTAATAATTAATTTAATAATTTACTTCAGACAATTCAAAATGAAAATAAAAGAAAAACTGTAAAATTAAGAAAACATTTTCTCAACAATTTTCTAAAAATTGAAAAACAGACAATAAGCTAGGTGAAAAAGTATTTCTGTACAATAATTATTAATTATTTTTATAAATATTTCCTAGTATTAATTATCAATTTTTAATTAGGAAAAAGGAAGAGAATTGCAATGAATTCAATTTAAAATGCACACCTGATCCATTAATTCTTGGCCCGGCCAACAGAACAAAAGAATTTGAAGAAAATTCGCCACTATCAAGCCGAAATACGAAAGCACACAAAACCAATTCACCGGAGTTTCGTTCAAAGTCTGAAACATCAATTCATGTCGTATTAATTAAATATCAGTTAATTAACAAAAACAAATTAAAATTCATTTTATTAATCAAAACTAATTAACAAAATCTGTAGAAAACTACAATTATTCAGACAATTTTTCAACAACGGAAAAAAATTCAAATTCACTTGAAAAAAGTCCTACTTTTTAAGAACTGATTGTCCAAAGTAACTTTAATATAAAAAAATCGTTCTAAAGCAAATTTTAACCATTGGTGCACTATATTTTTTAATTAAAAAAAAAGAAAAACTTGTAAATTATTTTTCAAATTAGCTGCAAAAGATACGCAATAGCGTAAATAAAATCTGAATTTTTATCCTAATAGAATCAGGCGCTAAAAGGATAACGTTTCTTACGTGACGGATCACTGACGTCCAATTATTAATGGTACACAAAACATCATAATTTCAAAATAATAAACGCAAATAAGAAAAAATTTCGTCACAAATTTTCCGAAACGTGCATGTTTAAGAATCGATTCCTTCTCTTCATTCGACGCTTTTTCACACAAGGAATTGTAGAAATTGTACTTCATAATTTGCACCGATTCCTGGGAATTTAAAAACAAAAAGAATAATTACAAGATTATGTGAATTAAAAAATTTTTTTAAAAAGAACAACATGATATAAAAAAATTGAAAATTAATACATAAAAACCTTGAAAGCAGTTTGATTCGTAGAAATATGAGTGTACTTTAAACACACCGAAAATGCGTGAATTGTGATACACAAATTTTGAAAAAGAGCAAAATTATTGCCCCAAACAATATAAATGTGTAGTAACATCGGCACTAAAAGTAAAAACCATAAGAAGACTGTAAACATAAAGGAATGAAATTTATGAATGTAAATTTTCCAAATTGTATCATTTTCATGACTGGGCCAGAAGCCAATCAGTTTTAAATAAAGTCTATTAATGTAAATATAGTCATCAAAATTCTCTTTTGTCATATTTGGAATTTATTTTTTAAATTCTTAATTATTATTATTTTTTTCTAAATTGAATGAAAATCTTCCAATATTTAAGGAATTATTTTCAAAACAATTTTTTCATTTAGTAAATATTGTCAATTATTCTTTTATATTTTCTCCGTTAAATAGAATATTATTCCATGATTGACATTTAATATAAGAAGACCATACTTAAGTATCCATAGGATTTTTAAATATTCAGAGATAAATTTACCTTTTCTAGAATGACAAATTTCAAGTTTCTATTTAAACGACAGAATATTATTATTATCTACAGTCTTCTCATGTTTTTCTATATATTTTGTAGCATTGCAGTAATTATCTATGGGAATAACAGTTGATTTCCTGAATTTACGAACATCAAAACAATTTAATCGATACGACTTTTTTAATTATTCATGTAAAACATACGTGGTCACATTTTTTCGAAAAAAATAAAGAACAATTGTTTTAAACATTTTTCTATTACTGAGAAATATAGGAACCTTTGATAAGAATGATAATAATAATTGACAAAGCTGATTATTTAATTGTAAATGAAAAAAACTACTAAGACAAAGATCATCATTTCTTCAAGAGTAAAAAAATCTTTGATTATATTTAATATTTGAAATTCTATTAAGCAAAAAATATCGGTAAGTTTATAAGAATTTAATTTCTTGTTATTTAAAAAAAATTTTAGAACGATTTTTTGCCTCGATTATTTTGCTATTAATTTTTATTAATTAATTAATTGCTACTTAATTTCTTCAAAATTTCATGAATACATTTTTTTCAATATAAATCAAAATTGTAAATAAAATTGAACTTAAAGAAGTAAAAAAATTGTTTAAACATATTTATTAGAAATTTCAACCTGCTTACTTTTTAACTGGCGTTATTTTTCTCGTTTTTAATAAGCATTTAAAAAATATAAAGAATTATTATCAGAACTGTGTTTATAACACGATTTCCAAAAATTATTAATTTACCATCGACAATCAATATCTACGTTCATGTTAAATTTTTTTTAGTGCTATAATTTAAAACTAACAAAGAACAATTTTTCAAAATTAAATTTTATATATTCTTCGACTAATTTATATCAATATAAAAAGCAAAACAAACTAATTTCAAATTGCGAAAAGACTTGCGGATTAGCATTCTAAATAAGTGTATATAATAAACATTTGAATAAATTGCCCTGTTTCATCATAAGAATAAGAATCATCATAAGAATTTTCTATTTACTGCTCATTGTTCTTAACACAGACAAAAACGACATATTTATTTTGACAATCTGAAAAAAAATGAAGAATTAAAAAATTTTTTTTAACTAAGGGTAATCTATGAAAAAAAATTCAATTACCTTTTTAATGAACAATTTAAATAAATTGAAAAAATAAAGCAGTACAATTTTTTATGCATACACCGGGGTCAGAATTAGAATTTATACTTCATTTAACAAAAGTTTTTAATCTGAAGTAAATTTTTCTTCAATTCATGTTAGGTTGCAACAAAAATTTCGAAACCGAAAAAATTACAAAAAAACCTGTACATTCAAGAAATTATATTTTCATAATTATATTATTAAAATTGTTGTATCTTGGTCGATTTGACACTAAATCTAATAAAATTCCAAATGATCCCAATTTCATAATTTTAACTATTTAACAGAAATATTTGAGATTGCAGTGAAGGAAGAATCTGCAAGCAATCCATCAAAATAAACTAAAACTTTCTGACCCTAGTGTAATTTAATTAAATTAAATAAATCAGTATAATATTGTATAATTATTTTAAATTAATACTCACAGCAGTAAAATTTTGTAATGTCATATCATAAAATCCTCCTGCTGAAATCATAATCGGACACTGCGTTCTCAATATCAGTAGAAAAAGACTCTTCGTCGACTTTATTGGCAAATTAGTCCAAAACGATTGATAGGCAGCTATTCCAACTTCTACAGCCTATGTACAAATATATTTTCATAATTTTTAATAAAAAAAGGGAATTTATTAAAATATTTTAAATACACACCTGATCCATCAATTTTTGTCCCGACCAGCAGAATAACAGAATTTGGAAAAAATTCCCACAAAGTAAACCAATGTAAGAAAATAATGACATCATATTTATTGGAGTTTCATTCAAAGTCTGAAAAAGAAAAAATATACATAATTAATTTTATTAAGTAAATAATAAAAATTCTACAAATAATATAAATTTGCTCAAATAAATAAATATGATAATAATGAAATAGTCGAAATAAAACACAAAACATGAATAAACTGATAAATAAATTAAAAATTATTGATGTAATGATCAAAAAGGAAATAAATAATAAAGTAAAAAAGTACAAATTTACAAAAAAAAACTTACGACTATTATTTGAAATCCACTAAAGCAGATTGCAACGAAACTTATTCCTATTTGGTAGAAACATAGTTTACTGAATAGTTTATTTAATTTCTTAACGTTCCTTTAGAAAAGAGAAATAAAATTGAATAATTAATTTTTCAAAAAAATGAAGAAAATTTTATTCAAAAAAATATTTTTTTGTAACATTTTGAAGTAAACCTTATTTGATAATTATGATTTTCAACAAGTTCCTTTATTGTTTCTTCCGATGTATAATTTGTGAAGCCAATTGCTCTTAATTTCTCTTGTAAAACAGCTAAATGGGCGCAAGAATGCCAAATTGCAATAAAAACAAGAGTATCCATGCCTAAATTGAAACTAACAGCTACACCAAGTGACGAAATTGTCTCCACATTAAAAAAAAATATTTTTTCTATTATTTAATTACAGGACAATTTTTCATTTCATTAATAAAAATGAACAGTAACTTTTTCTGTTTAGAATGTAAACTGCAATTTCTAGCGCATTATTTTCACTACTTTCGGGATAAATTTTACAATTTAAAAAAAATTACATTGAAAATATGTAATAAAATATACTCAGCGGAAATAAAAAATTACTAGCAATGCGAAATTACTTTATTCACTTCTAAATTAAGGAACTTAATAAATAATAATTTTACAATTATTATCGTTATATGAATGTCAAAAATTTGTACAAAGTATCAATTCAATAAATTTACATACATTATTTCATTGTTACTATAAAAAAAAATTCACAGAATATTTCAGCAAAGAAAAGAGAAATTTCTACAAATTACCTGAATAAAATAAGCAACAGCGTAATTAAAATCAGAATTTTTATCCCAATTGAAATACCAGGCGCAAAGTGGATATCGTTTGTCACGAGCTGGATCACTATCTTTACCAAAAATTAATGGTAAACTAAGCATGATGAATTCAAAATAATAAACACAAATGACAAACAATTTTGACACAAGTCTTCCAAAGCGTGCATGTTTGAGAATTAAATTCTTCTCCATGTCTGTTGCTCTATCGCACAAAGAATTATCGAAATTGTATTCCATCATTTCCAACAATTCCTGTGAGTTTCGACAAAAAAATAGAAAATTAAATAGAAAATTACGTAGAAATTGAAAATATTATTGACAAAGTTTATATAAATTTACTAAAAACCTTAAAAACAGTTTGATTTGTAGCAACATGAATGTACTTTAAAAACACGGAAAGAATATGTGCTGTTGAACACAAATTTTGAGAAACAGCAGAACTATTACCCCAAACAATATAAACGTCTAATAACATTGGTACTAAAAGTAAAAACCATAAGATGACTGTAAATATAAATGAATGTAATTTATGAATGTAAATTTTCCAAATTGGATCATTTTCCTGACTAGGCCAGAGACCAATCAGTCTTAAATAAATTTTATTTATATAAATATAATCTTCAAATTTCTCTTTTGTCATATCAAGTCAGTGAATTGTTATTTATTGAATCAAAAATAGTTATAAAATAATAAATAACAATTTTTTATTTAAATTATTATTAGTCATTTAAAAAAACCGAAGAAAAATCTTTATTCGTCATAAAACAATATTTTATATTTTAAATATTATTTATTAATTTGTTACTCTCTCTCTCTCTCTCTCTCTTTCTCCGGCAAAAAGAGGCAAACGTTTGAGAAATTAAAGCATATACTTAAGATTCATTGACTGTAATAATAAATTATTCTATGTTTGATATTTGAAACGATGACAATGCGGACAAGTTTCCATAGGCTTTTTAAATATTCAGCACTGTAAGTGCATTTTCGATGACAAAAGACGGAAATTTCAACGTTCGATCAAACGACAATTATCTACATTGTCTCTATGGACTTTCTAGAAATATTTTAATTGCACGAATAGAAATTTTCTGTATGCGAGTATCATAGCATTCGATTCGTTTTGTTAATTATTCATAAAATAATATACGTGGTCATATTATATCCATTAAAAATATGAAACTTTGTATGCAAATTTGTGTTTATTTTAGAAATAATAATAAGTTAGTGTCTTCACGATAAACCAAGTTAATCCGTCGGTTGCAGAAATATTTTCACAATATTCTTAAATAATAAAATAAAAATAATAAATAAATAAATAAAATCAACAAAAATTACGTTTATCTTTTTTTCAGATTGATGTAAAGAAAAAGAAATGAATGTTTTTATATGAAATCACATTGCTAAGAATAATCATCAAAACATAATTATTTAATAAAAATAATTAATTCTATTTCTGAAATTTTATTAAATTAAACTATTTATAAGAAGATGAAATTTTGTTCAATTTTTTTTAAATTATGGTGTTTCTTTAATAATTTTAAGTTTCTTAAATAATCGTGTTTGTTAACAATTGAAATTAATTATTTAATTAATCAATTTTATTTAAATTTTAGAAAATATTTGGATTTTTTTTTAATTTTAAAACAAATTATTATTATTATTATTTAATTATACTTCATAAATTTAATAAGAAATTTACAACTAAACTTCATCTGTACATCAATTATTTTAAATAATTTTCCGAAAGTTCTATTAAAATTTAATTATTTAAATATAAAAACTGAAAATTTATAATTATAACAATTGTCCATGTTTTTTCATAAATTATTAATTGAGGTATGTATAATATTTTCAAAAAATTGTAATAAAGATATTCTTAAAATTAATTTTTTGAAAATATTTTTAAATAATAATTTTTTAAAGATAATATTTTTTTAATTATATACAATTAAAAAATTTCCAAACAATTGAAATTTGATAAAATATATAAATAAAAATAGGTATATACCTAAATAAAAATAATAGAATTTTTTTTCTAAAATATTATTTTTTGTGTGTGTTTAAATTTTTAATTAATTATTTAATTATGTATAATTATTATTTTTATATTATTAAAAAAATATTGAAGAGTTTAAAAAAAATGTAGCTAATTTTAATTACTTTTCATTTTTAAATTTATATTTTAATATTTTTCATTAAAAGTTTAATAATTCAATTGTTCCTAATACTTTGGATTAAAACTTATCAAAAATTGTAACAAAATAATTGAAAAAAATTCATTTCTCTTACGCCTGCTCTGAAAGGAGTGCTTTTCATGTTCGAAAAGCGTGGCGAAAGTAAAACTTTTCTCAACTACTCTGATAGGAGTAATGAAACTAAAATTTGACGTGGCGAAAGTTAATTTTTGAGCAGCGAAAGTAAATTATAACGTTACTTTTTTTCTATCTCTTTGATCAATAAATTTTTTGTGTCTCACTTCTCCCCCACTCAAAAAATTCGTTTGTTATATTTTATTGAACTTAATCACATGATTTTGCTCGTGATTGAGTTAAAAAAAACTTTTTTTTAAATATGTTTCACTTTAAAGTTTAAATACATATATATTAGGGTGGCCGTTAAAAACGACATTTTGAAATTTTGTCCATTTTCGGGTCTCATTTTGTCATAAATTGAAAAAAATTAGATACATATTTTTTTATTTTTTTTAAATTAATATTTAGTGGTGCCTGTAGGCTGGTGAAATTTCACATGTATTTTGCATGGGAAAAAAACTTTTTTTCGTAGATTTCCTGTAAAATCGTGGAAAATTAATATTTTTTGACCTGACTACTCTGTTTCTCTTCACAAATGTTCAAAGAATAATATAAAATTTTTAACAAATGAAATTTGTTAAGCTAACTATTTTTTACAGGACCCAAAAGTTGACCAATAAAAATCAAAATAGGTTATTATTAGCAAAAAATATTAATTAAAAAAAAAACGAGAAATTTAAACTGCTAATTATGGTTTCTATTGTTTTTAAGTTCGCTGATTACAAAACGGAAGTCATATTTCAAAAATTTTAAATGACGGATCCAATATGGCGGCCAAGAAAATTTTAAAATTTATCAATTTCTAGGAATCTTTGTATCAAGGGGTTTTGGGAGTCTCTGATTACAAATCTGAAGTCAGATTTCAAAAATTCAAAATGTCGGATCCAATATGGCGGCCATGAAAAATGTTAAATAAATGAATTTCTAGGAAACTTCGTATCAAGGTGGTTTTGGGGCTCTCTGATTACAAATCTGAAGTCAGATTTCATGCAAATTTTAAAATTAATTAATTTTTATGAAACTTCGTATCAAGGTTTTTTTGGGGTCCCTAGTTACAAATCTGAAATGTAAAACTTAAACAGTACCTCGCTGCTAATCAGAAAGTAGAAGGTTAGTATTTATTAGCTAGATAAGGTTCATTCACAAATTAAATGATATGATTTTATATATATTATATATTAATTTAAAATTTTTCATGGCCGCCATATTGGACCCGCCATATTGAATTTTTGAAATCTGACTTCAGTTTTGTAACTGACCTCAAAAACAATAGAAACCATGATTAGTAGTTTAAATTTCTCGTTTTTTTTAGTATTAATATTTTTTGCTAATAATAACCTATTTTGGTTTTCATTGGTCAACTTTTGGATCCTGTAAAAAATAGTTAACTTAATAAATTTCATTTGTTAAAAATTTTATATTTTTCTTTGAATATTTATGAAGAGAAACAGAGTAGTCCGGTCAAAAAGTATTAATTTTCATCGATTTTACAGGAAATATACGAAAAAATGTTTTTTGCCCATGCAAAATACATGCAAAATTTCACCAGCATACAGGCACCACTAAATATTAATTTAAAAAAAAATAAAAAAATACGTATCTAATTTTTTTCAATTTGTGACAAAATGAGACCCGGAAATGGACAAAATTCCAAAATTTCGTTTTTAACGGCCACCCTAATATATATGAGAATCTGAAATTTTCTGTAAATTGATTGTTACATATTTTCTCTAATACTTCGAAATTGTTGTTTATGATTCAAATTTCCATTCGATACCAAGAACAGCTTTATTTTTTACTTTTTTAACACTACTTTTCTCGAAAGCTTAAGATGATAGAAAATTTGTCTTTGCAAATTCTTAATCAACGTGATTTAATTTAATTTTCTCACCTAATTTGAATTTTATGTTTTATAACAAGATCCACCACTACTGTTTTTGAATAATTTTTTTCAGTGCCAATTTTCAATAATTATTCAGTGCATGATTAATTGTGCATTTGTATGATAAATTCCTGCAGAGCAACAATTTTCCATTCCTAAGGAATATCCAAAATCAGTCCTGCAATCTACCTGCACACAAAGAGAACATGAAACTTAAAAACATAAAATTATAATAAAAAAAATGAAACAAAAAAATTAATTGTTCTTAATTATTTACCTTAATAAAATAAACGATAGCGTATATAGAACATTTGAATTTCGATCCCAATAATCGACGGTAAAAAAACTGTTAATTTCATACAATATTTGAAATTCTATTGAAAAAGATTTTTTGCTATTATCTTTTTCAAAATAATTGTTATGAATTTCTATTAATTACTACTAATTTTCATTAATTAATTACTATTTAATTTAATTAAAATTGAAGTTATTGCAAGAAGTGAAAAATATTGTTCAAAAATTTTTATTACAAATCTTACACACAGGAAAATAAAATACTATAATAAATTAAGTTCTCTGAAATATAAAACAACTTAAAAAAAACTATTGATAAATATTTAATAAGCATTTAAAAACATTGTTAAATATCATGAAGTACCAACATTACAACCATGTGAATAACACGATTTCAAAATACTTTCTCTATAAGGAAGCAAAATGACTAATTTACGATCAATAATCAATATAGACGTTCACATTAAATTTTATATTAGTGCTATAATTTAAAATTAACAAAAAACAATAAAACAAAAAAACCCTTTTAACCGTTTTTTGACATTTAAAATTTTTGTTATTGTTTTTGCATTAACAAAATAATACAAAATTTAAAAAAAAATTAATAACTCAAAAGCCGTTTACAATAAATTATTGAAACTTACACTGATAACACAAAATTGTGTTAGTAGTAGTCTCTTCTTGAAGCCCCCCCCAAAAAATTGAAAATACCAAATTTTTTTTTTGGGCTTTAAGAAGAGACTACTGAGTACACTTCATATGAGTTTCATTGCAATTGGAGGTGTAGACCACATAAATAATTGAAATTGTTTATAAAATTGTTATTAAAAATATGGAATTTTTTAATTTACAATTTGCAAATATTTTCTTTTAAAAAGTGAACAATTTTGTGTAATCAGTGTAAGTTTCATTAATTTATTGTAAACGGCTTTTGAGTTATTAACTTTTTTTAATTTTGCATTATTTTGTTAATGCAAAAACAATAACAAAAATTAAAAATTTTTTAAAAACGGTTAAAAGGGTTTAATTGTTAACTACCGATTTTTATAAAAGTTTTAACATTTTAGAAAATCAATAAAATTTTTTTAACACAGTTGAGCTGGTCTAATCCATATCAAAATAAAAAGCAAAATTAAATAATTTTAAAATACGAAAATATTTGCAGACTAAGATTATAAATAATTATATAAATAAAGTGTTTAATAAACGTATAAATAAATTCCACTATATCATCATAAGAATAAGAAATATTTAATTTTCTATTTACTGATCATAGTTCTCAAGACAGACAAAAACGACATATTTATTTTGACGATCTGAAAGAGAATTAAAGTAATTAATATAATTAATTAACATAATTTGTTATTTAATGAAAGATAATAAAGGATATCAAATTAAATATTAACATTTAAATATTTCAGTTAAAATTTTAGACAAAACTATTAAATCGAGATCATTGAAACATTAATAGATATTTATTTTCAAAAGGACCAAGATGCAACAGTTTTAATTATATATAAATATGAAAATTCATTAAACGTAGAGGTTATTTTGTAAAAATTTTAAATTTGTATTTAAATCTACTACCAATTAAAGAAAGAATTTAGTCGAGATTAGAATCTTTTGCAATATAAAGCATAAATGCCAATCTATAATCAATTTGAATTTTTTTAAAATTATAATACTCTACAGGAATGGTTTTTATATTGAAAGAATCACGATAAAGAAAGATTTTCCCAAAAGATTGTTATATTTATTGTGAAATATAAATTTAAAGTTTAATATGTGCTAAAAACTCACAGTTTTTCAGCAAGCAGAAAATGATTTAGAAAACACAGAATTTATTACAAAAGTAGAATAAAAAATTATTTACTTCATTTAATAATGACTGAATTTATTATTATTAAAAATTGTAATAATAAATAAAATATTCTTCTACAGACTATTAGTAAAGTAACATTTTCTTGCAATTTTTACTAATAAATAATGGATAAATCGTGTTGTGAAATTGAGTAAAAACTTACAGAATATTAAGTATTTGTGATGATCTCTCAATTTTTGTTTACAGTTTTCATTTTATTTTCTTGTTAAACTAAAGAAATTCGCAAACTAAAATTGATACTTTGCTGATTTTCATAATTTTGATTTTTAAAAATATCTAACTTTTTTGCAGAAAATCAAAAAACACCATTTTTATATTTACACAGACGGTTTAGAATATAATGAAATATATTTTTAAAAAATCCATCATTATCTTATTACAAAAATTAACATTAAAAATTATTATTTAAAAATATTATTAAAAAATTAAGTTTAGTTATTTTTGAAAATAATATTAAAGTTCAATGTTTTTTCTATAATTTTGAATAACACAATTTTTTCCTACGATCAATAGTTTACGAGATAAAAATTCCTGAAAAAGTGTCGAAATTACATTATTGCAAATATCTTGCAAAATATTACACATTTTGCCAAATTATTTATCACACTTATTCAGGTTATATATTTTTATGATTTTCACCAAAAAAAAATTGAGAAATTTTTAAAAATCGTGAAAATCAGCAATGTAGCAATTTTATTTATGAAGATTAATTTAACTAGAAAATAAAAGAAAAACTGAAATATCGTCGCAAATACTTTTCTGTAAGTTTTTACTGAATTTTACAACTCTAATTTTTTTATTATTTTTAATATAAACAGCAAAAAACAGTTTCTTCACTGATGAAATTCAGAATAATATTTTATTTAGATATTAATAATTTCTTAAAAATATTATAATTTTTAAAAAAATTAGAATTGACTGTAGATTTGGATTTATACTTCATGCTGTAAAAGTATTTAATCTTAATAAATTTTTTCTTTATATTACTTAACATTATGATGAAATAAACCTGTTTACGATTTTTAAACATATTGTTTATACAAAATCCTGCGATGAATTAAATTTTTTCAAGAAGAATTAGTCCTCCGTTTTTCTAAATTAATTTACACTCTTTATAAACTTTTCCTGAGCAATTATAAATTTGTTTTTTCAAATAAACTTGAGGCGAATTATAAATTTACACTCACAGAAGTAAAATTTTCTAATGTCATATCATAAAATCCTCCTGCTGAAATCATCATCGGATACTGTGTTCTCAATATCAGTAGAAAAAGACTCTTCGTCGACTTTATTGGCAAATTAGTCCAAAACGATTGATAGGCAGCTATTCCAACTTCTACAGCCTATGTACAAATATATTTTCATAATTTTTAATCAAAGAAGGGAATTTATTTAAATATTTCAAATACAAACCTGGTCCATTAATTTTTGTCCTGACCAGCAGAATAACAGAATTTGAAAAAAATTTCCAAAACATAAACCAAGATACGAAAATAAGGAAATCAAATTTACTGGTGTTTCGTTCAAAGTCTGAAAAAGAAAAAATGTAATTAAGTTTATTAAGTAAACTAACATATTAATTTTAAACATGATTTAATTGATTTAAACAAGATAATAAATAATATTAAAATATAACAAAAAACTAAATAAAGTGACAATAAGTATTGTAATGAAGTAAAAATGTAAAAGTTTAAAAAAAAAGCTTACTACAATTATTTGAAATCCAGTAAGGCAGTTTGCAACGAAACTTATTCCTATTTGATAGAAACAAAGTTTACTGAAGAATTTATTTAACATCTTAACGTTCCTTTAGAAAGTATAAATTAAAAATTAATTTTTCAAAGAAAAGGCAATTTTTGCTCTTAATATTCCATTGAAACATTTTGAAAGTAAACCTTATTAGGTAATTATGATTTTCAACAAGTTCCTTTATTTTTCTTTCTGATGTGTCATTTGTGTCATTTGTAAAGCCAATTTTTCTTAATTTCTCTTGTAAAATGGATAATTGCGCGCAAGAATGCCAAATTGCAATAAAAACAAGAGTATCCATTCCTAAATTGTAACTAACAGCTACAGCAAGTGCCGAAAATGTCTCCACATTAAAAATATATATATTTCTCAATTATTCAATTTTTTTCAGTTCATTAAAACAAATACAAAGTAACTTTTATTGTTTATAAAGTAAAAAGTCTGCTATTTCTAGCGTAATACTTTCATTACTTCCTAGGTAAACTTTACTATATAGAAAAATTACATTGGATCTACGTAATTATAAAACATCGAAAATTACAAACAAAAATAATTTACACAGCAAAGAAAATAGAAATTTCTACAAATTACCTGAGTAAAGTAAGCAACAGCGTAATTAAAATCAGAATTTTTATCCCAATTGAAATACCAGGTACAAAGTGGATATCGTTTGTCACGAATTGGATCACTATCTTTACCAAAAATTAATGGTAAACTAAACATGATAAATTCAAAATAATAAACACAAAAGACAAAAAATTTTGCCACAAATCTCCCAAAGCGAGCATGTTTGAGAATTAATTTCTTCTCCACGTCTGTTGCTCTATCACACAAAGAATTATCGAAATTGTATTCCATCATTTCCAACAATTCCTGTGAGTTTTTCGACAAAAAAATAGAAGATTAAATAGAAATTTACATGCAAAATGAAAATATTATTGAAATATTATTTGAAAGTATTATTGAATACCTTGAAATCATTGTGATTTATAGCAACATGAGTGTACTTTAAACACACCGAAATTACATGAGAAGTCATACACAAATTTTGAAAAACAGCAAAATTATTACCCCAAACAATGTAAATGTCTAGTAACAATGGTAACAAAAGTAAAAGCCATAAATTCACAAAGCATACAAAGAGATGAAATTTGTGAAAAAAAATTTTCCAAATTGTATCATTTTCATGACTGGGCCAGAGGCCAATCAGTCTTAAATAAATTTTATTTATGTAAATGTAATCTTCAAATTTCTCTTTTGTCATATCTTCTTAGTGAATTGAAATTGAATTTAAAAAAAATTTTCTATAAATTACTAAATTAAAACTTTTATACTTCTTGAGTTAGTCATTTAAAAAAAATCTCTTTCTCTATAACAAAAAGAGGCAAATTGTTGATAAATTCAACTTATGATTGTTGTTTGAAATCATAAAATATGCTATGTTTGACATTTGAAACGATGACAATAGACGAAGTTTCCATAGGCTTTTTAAATATTCAGCACTGTAAGTGCATTTTCGATGACAAGAAACGGAAATTTCAACCTTCTATTAAACGACGATTATCTACATTGTCTCTATGGACTTTCTAGAAATATTTTAATTGAACGAATAGAAATTTTCTGTATGCTAATATCGTAGCAATCGATTCATTTTGTTAATTATTCATAAAATAATATACGTGGTCATATTAACTCCATTAAAAATATTGTATGCAAATTTGTGTCTATTTTAGAAATAGCAGTAAGTTAGTTTCTTTAAGATAAACCAAGTAAGACCGTTAGTGGACTTTATATTTTCACAATTTGAAACATTTACTTTGATTTCATAATTGTAAAATTTTCAAGAAGCTTTTGTTACAAATTTTGTTATTTATAAAATTTGTGTATTTAAATTATATTTCAAAAACGATTTAAAAATAACAAAACAAACTTTTCAAAATGTGACAATTAGAGTGATTTTTACTCTGCATTATTTAAGTGTAAAATAATTTCATAAAATTATTGTAATGTTTCTAAAAATAATTTTTCTTTTTCATTAATTGATATCTGTATTTTTTTGTTCAATACAGTTTTTTTCACTAAAAATTGATTAATTTGAAATCGATTGTAAATCAATATCGATATTCATATTTTGTGCAATAGGCTTTCTTTTAGTCCACCAATCGGATTTGAATTATAATCTCGAGAAAAAGTTAATAATATTTATTACTACTTTTTTAAATGATAATAAATTTGCTTCCTATAATATAGCAAAGTAATGATAAATAATATCAATAGTAAATATTACTGATCTTAATGACTCGCCATCATAGCTCTCAAAAGAGACAAAAATGACATTGATGCTTTAACAATCTGCAAGGAATGTTAGAATTAAAATATTAATTTAATTATTAATAAAATAATTTCAATTGAATTCATTAATTAGTTTTATTTAATTGAATACTTTTGTTTTAGTCAATATTGTCACTGAAGTTAAAATTTGATTTATTTTCTGTTTTTTTATTTCTTTTTTATTCTATATTTTTTATTTATTTATTTTATTTAAAATTTGTTCGATTTATTTTTTTTATATTTTGTAAGTAATGAATTAGTTGATGATTCTCACTTTGGTAAAATTCTGCAAAGTCATGTCGTACATTCCTCCTGCGCTAATTACTAGAGGATTTTGAGCTCTCAATATCATTAAAATAACGGCCTTCGAAGAATTATTATGTAAATTGGTCCACAAAGATTGATAGGCAGCATTTCCAACTCCAAAGCTCTGTTTAATAAATTTTTTATATCAATCATCTTCACGGTGGAACTTTTAAAAAAAAATAATTTTACGTAAATTCATATTGAAATTCATAATTAATAACTAAAATTTGAATACCTTTTCCATTAATTCATTGCTTGGCCAACAGTATAATAGAATTTGAAATAAATTAACGACCAAATAGCCGAAATATAACACGGTTCCTCGATAATCCGAGTCTCCGCTATTTAAAGACTGTAATTGGTAGAAAAAAAATTGTATTATTCACTCATTTTTTGTTCACATCTTAAAGAAATGTTTAAAAAATAATACTAAATATTTCATTCAAAAAACAGTTAAAAATAGTTTATTAAAATTAAAAAATTTAAGTTCTTTCGAACTAAAAATTAAGTTAAATAATGTTAACTTTACAATATAGATAATAGAAGTTTATTAATAATTACTTATGATAATTGTTGCAATAAATAAACAAAAATAATAAATTACAGACATCCGAAAAAAATTTAATTTTATGGAAAATAATTACCACGATTAATTGAAATCCAGAAAAGCAGATAACAAAGCCACTTGTCATAAGTTGATATAGACATAATTTACTAAATAATTTGTTTAATATATGAACGAGTCTTTCAAAACAAATAAATTTCATAATTAATGAAACATTTAAGATTTGAATAACATTCTCTTTAAATTTTAGAAAATTATTGCCATTCGTAAGTTTTGAACGATTAAATTTAAAAATTAAGAAACAAATTTCTAACCAAATCGCTTTTTTGGAAATTAGAAAATGTCAATTAAAATTGATAAATAAATTACTTTTTTGATATACAATGCAATTAAATTGTTACAAAAATAACCGATTGCACTAAAAATATAAAAAGAAATAAAAAAAAATTTGAATAACGTTCAGAACTTTAGGATTAAAGTACTATTTATATGCAATAAAATAAAATTTACCTGATCTGACTATTATGACTGTAAACAATACTCTCTATTACTTTTGGTGAAACTAAAGACGCCTCGCCAAGTTTCGAAAGTTTTATCTGAAGAATACTCAATTGGGCGCAAGAATGCCAAATTGCAACGAAAATAAAACTGTCCATTCCAGCCAAAAAACTCACACCAAGACAAATGCCAATGAATGCCTGTAAATAATTAAATGCTAAAATTAAATAAGAAAGTAAAAATTAAAAAGTAAAAACATATGACGAAAAAGAACGTACGAACCTGAATTCCATAACAAAATGCGTAAATAATATTTGAATACTGATCATAATAGTACCAAGAACAGTACGGATAACGTTTATGCCGAACAGGATCAGTGTCTATTCCATAAATAAATGGTACTAAAAATAATAAAGTTTCAAAATAATACACACTGAAAAGGAAGTATTTCGTAACTGTACGTGCAAAATTTGCATGATCCAAAAGAATTATTCTCTGCTCCTTCGATGTTGATTTTAATAAGCAACTATCAAAATTAGTCTTCATCATCCTCAATAATTCCTGTAAAAATAATCTCTGATAATTAATTCATAATTATTGCTCAAACAATAAAAAATTGTTTGAAAAAAAAGAATATTCAAAAGCGAAAAAAGAATATTGTTAATAACACAGACGAAATTTATTCATTAAAAATACAAAATAAAAATATGTAAAATTAATAAATTAAAATCCAAAAACAAAAGAATCTGACCTTAAAAATATTCCTGTTTGAAATTACATGTATAAATTTTAGTACTATAAAAATCCCATGAACAGTGAGACACAAATTTTGTACAATTGCATTGATGTCTCCCCAAACAAAATATAAATCAAGTATCATTGGCGGTATAAGTAATGTTAGTAATAAAATTATGATAATAATTGCGTGAAATTTGTTGATACAATTACGCCAAGACGATGCTTTATCACTTAGAGGCCATAATCCAAGAAGAGATAAATAGGTTTTATTAATTTGTATATAGTCTTCGAAATTGTCTTCAGCCATTCTTAATCGAAATAAGAACAATATTCATCAAAACTTTTTCCTTCGTATTCAAAATTCTATAAATTTCTTATAATTTTACTCTTTTAAGACATATTTCCTACGGTTACATTTGCTTTCTTGCTCTTTTTCAACAAATTTTTATAAAAATTATATAAAATTAAAAAAATCTAAGCTGAAGAAAATATTATTGAAAATCACGATAAAATTCAAAATTAGATCAAAAGATAAAAATTCATTTCTAAACTTTAAGAATAAATACTTTAATGTAATTTTTATTAAAAAATTATTATTATTTATTATTGATTTCCTCTGAAAATTTTTTTTTAAGTCTTTAGAAAGGAGAAAATATAGAATATATAAAATATTGTCAACGGTAAGTATGAATTATAGAGAAATGATTGACGATCAAAGACAACTATCATTTCCTAGAAGACACGAGACATATTTCCGCATATTAATTAATAATAAAGCATTTCATTCTTGTTAACTGAACACAGTTTCAATTCATAGAACGTTAGTAAGAAATAAATTATAAATACCACAATTGTTAGCGATATTAATTCACTTATAATTACTACTTTGCCATGCCATTCATTATTAATGCTACAATTAGAAATTCATTTTCCAACCAATTATAAACTATTGAAATTATAAAAATCATGCACAAATATTGAAGTGAAATTTTCATTAAAAACCACTAATTTACTACAAGCAAATTCTATCTTGAATTTCTTAAAAGCAATTCTAATTCGATGCTTCTTTTTATTGTCAGTTGAAATATTCTTGAGTGTTGTCTTTATTTTCCTTTTTTCTCTCTCCATTAAATTCGATTAATTAAAAAATAAAAAAATTAATTATTACAGTATATTGAAAAAAAAATTGTCTAAGTATTTTAAAAATAAAATACAGTAATTCGAAGTAAAATTTTTGTTTATAAAAGTATAACGGAATTCTAGGTAAATTACACTACAAAAGGATATTTAGTTTCCAGTAAATATTTCATTACTTTAATGCAAATAATTTACGACATTAAATTATCATTTTATTGGTTTTCTTTCAGATTCTGACTGGATTACTAACTTTGTTCGCGATTTGCATATATTACTCTCAAAACTGATAGAAATGATAAAGATGCTTTTACAATCTGCAAGAAAGTTTCAACAGAATTCAAATTAAATGTAGCTAAATTAATTATTTAGCATTCTTAATAGAAAATGATAAAAATGAGTACTATTAAAAGTTATTCCAAACATTATTTAGTGTTATTAATTATAATTTAATTTAAATAAAAATTGAAAAAAAGTGATTTCAAATATTCCATTATAAATAGGAATTGAAGAAAAAATGTACTAATTTATTACCGCAGTGAAATTTGGCAAATTCATCTCATATAAACCTCCAGCAGAAAGTACAAGACGCTTTTGAGCTCTCAGTATTAGTAGCGTGAGTAATTTTGAATTAGTTGGCGTTAAATTCGTCCAAAATGATTGATAGGCAAACATTCCAATTTGACAACTCTAAATTTTTATTAATTTATTTATTTTCCAGTTTCTAAAAGTAACAAAAAAGAAAGAATCTGATTACCTGGTCCATTAAATCATCACTTGGCCAACAGTACATGAGAATTTGAAATAAGTTCGAAAGAACGAATCCTGCGTAGAATATGGCGCCATTGAAATCTACATAACTACTGGTTACAATCTGCGAGAACAAAATTATTAAAATGTTATACAAAAATAAAATAGTATAATAATTATTAAATAATAATATTATAAAATATTTAAATAAAATTTTTTAGAAAAGTACAAAAATCTGAAAGAAAAAAAACGTACAACTATTAATTGAAAACCAGTGAAGCAGACAGTAATACAGCTAGTAAGTAATTGAATTAAACATGATTCACTAAAAATAGTATTTAATATCTGAATTGTCCTGTTGAAAGAAAAGAAAATACTTGTTTAATTTTTTTCAAAATGTTCTCAATATCAAATTAACAATTTTCCAAAATTTTAATTTTAATCCTTTTCGAAATTCAATTATTTCTACAAATTCACGCTATGGTGCTTTTAATATTCAATTATTAACTCACATTTTAACCGAAAATTCAATTTTAAATGAATTGTTACTAAAAAGTTCAACGCGAATTCAATTATTTAAGTTACAAAAATAAATTATTTATTTAATTCTCATAAAGAATTTTATTAATAAATTTTTGAATAATTAAATTCTTTTAACGAATTTCTATAACATCTTTAAGAATAAACACATTTTTCGAGAAATTCGAATAAAATTGTTATAAATTAATTAATTAATTTCTTGTAAAAAAATTTTGATTAAAATCTTTTAAAATAAGTTAATTCTAACGAGAAAATTTTCAAAAATAAGAATAAAATTGTTTCCAATAATACTATTTAATTCAAAATCTTAAAGATTCTGAGAAATGCTTGATTAAAATTCTTTAAAATATTTTCTGCGAAGAATTTTATTAATTATAAAAATAATTCAATTCTCACAAATAATTTAATTACGGTAAACATTTTTATAAACTATCAAAATAGTTGAAATCTTGCTAAGAATTTTATCAGAATTTTCGAAAATAATTGATTTTTTAGAGTTATTTTATCAAATTTTTAAAAGTAATTAAATTCTTTTACCTAATTTTATGAAAAACAATTGAATTGGTGTAGAGAATTTTATTAAAGTTTTTGAAATCAATAATAATTTTTAATCACTAAACTGCTTAATAATTAAGTTTTTAAAAATTTTGAGTCTGAATTTATTCCAAAATTAATAAAACTAAAATTCAAATAAATTCAATTTTCTCACCTAATTTGCATTTTATGTTTTATAATAAGGTCTCTCACTACTGTTTTCGAATAATTCGCTTCAATGCCAATTTTCAATAATTCCGTTTGAAGTATACTTAATTGTGCACATGTATGATAAACTGCTGTACAACAGAAACTTTCCATTCCTAAGGGATAGCTAATACCCAAAATCAGTCCAACAACAACCTGTACACAAAAGAAAAAAAAAGCATAAAACTTATTTATAAAAATAAAAAGTAATTTAAAATTTAAATAAATTATTTTTAATAAATTGCCTACCTGGATAAAATAAGCGATGGCGTAAACAACGTCTGAATTTTTATCCCAATAATACCAGGAGCAAAATGGATAACGTTTATTTCGAGCTGGATCACTTTCAATTCCATAAATGAATGGCAATAAGTACATTACAGAAAGAAAAAAATAAACCGAAACAATAAATCCTTTAGTAATGTACAATGCAAAACGAGCATTACTGTAAAGAATATTTTTTTGCTTTTCCGTCATTGTCGACGATACAGAATCATCCCAATTATTTCGCATAATTAACACCATTTTCTACAAAATGGTAAATAATTTATAAAAAAAATATATGTATCAATAAAATTGATATGAAGTTATAATTTTTTAAGACTTCTAACTCCCCCCCTCTGAATTTAAAAAGAACTTAGAATATAAATCTCGTGGAAACATTTAGTATTTATATACAAATTAAAAAAGTATTCTTCAAAAAACTGATTTTAAACTTCTTAATTTTTGAATCATTGAACAAAGATTTTGAAAAGCGTTGCCACAAAAATTTAATTTTTCTTTTCTCAAATTTCCAGAAATAATTTTGACTATTTCCCTGACCCTAAAGAATATTCCTGATTTAATCTAAATCATTATCGATTTTCTTTAATATATTCTATGATGCTTCTAATATTCAATTAGTAAGTATCTAACATTCTAACTGAAATTCATTTTTAAATAATTTTATTGTTATTAAACTCTACAAAAATTTAATTATTTAAATAAAAATAAAAATTTACAAATTAATTGATTACATTAAAAAACTATTATTTATGAAAATTGTTAACGCATGTGTTATAAAATTAAATTACTTTTGAAATTTTTAATTATCATTAAATAATTTATAAAATTAGTTATTTAATGTAGTCTTTTGAATAATATGAATTAAAAATTTTGAAAGTAATTGAATTTATTAAAATTTTAGAAAATAATAGGATTATTATACAGTATACACTAAAAAAAGTTTTACTAAAAAATTTGAAAATAATTTAATGTTTTGTTATTATTACTATTATTATTATTATTATTTTTCATTATTATTATTATTATTATCATTACTAAACAATATCTTTAATAGTTCTAAATCTCAAAGACAATAATTTATTTTTTAATTTGAAAAATTGAATTCATTCTCACTTTAATTAATTTCTTCTTTTTGACAGAAAAACTAAACTTAATAATTGTATTAACAGAATGTGCAGTGAGACACAAATTTTGAACGACTGCATTAAAATCACCCCAAACCATAAATAAATCCAATAACATAGGAATTACTAAAAATATCGTGATGGATATTATAATAATAACAGGATGAAAATTATGAATGATGATTCGGAATTTTGACGCTTTATCATGTAATGGCCATATTCCAATAAGAGTTAAATACATTTTATTAATGTATATATAATCCTCAAATTTTTCAATCATTTTTTTTGTTTATTTTATCAAATTTCTCTTCACTGTTTACTCGTTTCTATTTAATTTTTCATTCTCTTTGTCATTTCGTATATTTTTCACTTTTACACTCGTATCGAGGTGATTTTTAAAAATTTCTTTCTTAGATAATTAAAATCTGAGTATCATTATGAAGAGATACATTTTTTGAATTAATTTCAATTATTAAATAAAACGATTTCTTTGATAGTGACATTAGATTATAATATTCTTTTAACATTTTTATTTGAATGTCAAAAAAATATATAAATTCACTTAAAGAAGAATATACAGGAATATATAAAGTTTTCAACTAATTCTCAAGATTTTAAATATTCCTATAAAATAGAGATAAATTGCAGGCGTGATTTTTTTTTCTAGAAAAAAGTGAGGACAATAAGAAAGTATATTCCATGTTGTAAATAATAAAACAAGGAAATAAAAATGATTGGCATTTACAATAAGGGTAGTAATTACTAGTCCATTTAACGTCACTCACTTGACTGGAAAAATGGAATATTTAGTGAAAAACAATTCTCTAGTGTGAAATAAAATATTTATTTTCTTTTTCACCTGACCAGCCTCTAAATTCGCATTAATTATTAAAGATAGAAAAAATGTTTGCACCTGTAAAATATAAACTTTTATCTCACTACAGCTCATTTAATTTTTATAAGATACACGTATGTTTCTATAGAATAAGAAAGAATGGAAAAATAATTCTCACGTTTCATTCAAAATACTTTAACACTTCATGACGGAATTCGAGTAAAATTTATTTTCAAATTTAAATAAGAATTCCAAGAATTTCAAAATTTAAATTAACTTTTAGTAAGTACCTTATTTTATTTAGTTGAGTATTTGTTCGTATTGAATAAATAACTAAAGAACTTTAATAAATTTTAACTATTATCCTCAGCAAGTTCCACAGTTCCAATAGTTGCATTCAGCAAAACCATTTGGCCTAAACATTTTTTCAAAATGAAAATAAATTTATTTAAAAAGTTTAAATGTATTTCTTTTTTTTAATAACTTACCAGTTTTGAATATTAATGTTGCACCTTCTGCACCAACAATACAGGGAATTCCATATTCTCGGGCAACAACGGCACCATGACTGATTAAACCACCGAGTTCCGTCACAATTCCTCCCAATAATGGAAAATAAGGACTCCATCCAATGTCAGTTGCTCGTGTTATTAAAATATCTCCAGATTTAATTTCATCCGCTTCTGATACGTTTGTTATAACACAAGCTCTCGCATAAATAGTTCCATTATAAACCGACGAACCAATTACTTTTTTTACATTCCGATGTTTTAAATTTATATTCGCCAGCTAAAAAACAAAAAAAAATTGTTTAGAGAAATTAAAAAAATTTTATTTAATTTTTATTGAACTAAATAAACTAAAATTTACCTCGAGTGGCTTAGGAATTCCAACGTTTAATTCTGGAAATTGATCTTTTTCAAGTTTTAAATACAATCGTTGTCTTCTAAAGGCTCTAAAAAATTAGCAGTGTAAATAAAAATATTAAATTAATTAATTGTAAAATTAATACAAATAAAATTTGTAAAATAAATAAATACTAACTTCCGAACAAGGAAATGATCTGCTTTCTTGACTAACAATCCAATTTCGTAATGAGTCAAAAAAAATATCAAATTTTCATCTGGCAAACGATTTTTTTCAATTAATAATTTAGCGAGTTTTCTGTAACTTAATCTAAATTTATGCAGTGCATTTGTCAAAATTGACTTTGTCATTTCTCGGCGTGCAACAGCTTTTCTACCAAACGGAACAATTTTCTCTAAAATCCAACGGGTCGCATTTTTCTTCGGCGTTTTTAATTTAAGAATCGTCTCCTCTGGTGTAAGATCGACAATCTCGGTATTATCTAGAGTAACTTTCACCATTGCCTAAAGAAATAAAGTTTTAAAACCATTAATTAAAATAAGCCTTGTATCGACTTTAAGGCAATAAAATGTCGTTTTAATCGATTTACATTTTAAAGTTTAAAAAAAGATAAAAAATTTGTTTATTTTATTCAGAGATATTTCAAAATATTTTTCTTTTAAAAACGCGATTACTTTTAAAAATTGTAATAAAATTTATTTCAACATAAAATTCACTTCAAAAATAAAATTTTTGATTTTTAAAAATTACAAATGTAATTAAAATTTAATTATTTTCTGGAATTTTGAACTAAATTTATTCATATTTAATCATTTTTTAAAAATAAGTTTAGGAATTTAAATGTTTTAAAAAATAAATATTTAATGAAGTATTCAACAAATTTTTTAGTTGAAACTTTTTGAAATTTAATTATTTCTAAAAAATGCTACCATAACTTCTTCAAAATTCAATTTTCTTTAGAATTCTGAACTAAAATTTGTCTCTAAATGAGTTACTTTTAAAAATTTTGACAATGTTGTCCAAGAGTTTAATTATTTACTTAATTATATTTATTTTTTTTTAATTTGATATTCTATACTGAGTTCAAAACAACTGAATTAAGTTTGTGCGAAGAGTTTTTTCTTTAAATTTTTAAAAATAATTAAATTCTTTCAAAGAATTTTATAAAAATTATATTAAAACTGTATTGATAATAATTGAATTCTTCGAAGAATTTTATTAAAATTTTTAAAAAGAATTAATTTCTTGCAAATAATTTCACTCAAGTTTTAGAAAATAATAATAAATTATGTAAATAATAAACTTTTTTTTTATTTTGAATCTGAAATTAATTATTTTTTCTCAGTTAATTAAAATAAAACAAATGTTTTGTGTTCCAAATTTGTTCTAATTAATACAAATTGTTGTTGCATTTTACACCAAAAAAAGTTGGTATGTTGTTACAATGTATATGGGAGAAAAGTTTAAAGTCTTATTTTATCAAATTCATTAATTCCTAATTTAATGAAAATAAAAAAACAAAGTAAAGTAAAAACTTACCTGAAGAGCGTTAAATAATTTCTCAGGTTTCATATCCCATGTTTCAGTGATAAAATCCATTTCCTTAATATTTCTATGTCCGTAATTTTTCAAAAACTTTTGTAATAATTCCAAAGAATGCGGTGAATTTTTTTCCAGCCAATTAATAACGTCATTTGTATTAATTTGAGCAAACTCTTCCCATTTACCAGTGTCTTTGATTAAATTTGCGATTCTACGCAGAGCAATTGGAACCTGTGCACTTATTACATTAGTACAGGAACTCAATAGAACAGCAATATCCGAAAAATGATCGACTGTCAAATCATCGCTATTCTCCATTAAAATTGACATTAGTAGAATTTCATAGAAAACACTAACTCTCGACGTGAGATTGTGGCAGCCTCCAATCTAAAAAAAAGTATTTCCATATATTTCAAATTTTTAAGAATTAAATTAAAAAAAATTATAAATTTGAAAATTAAAAAAAAATATATATTGAAATTCTATTTAGATACCAACCAATTGTAAATAAATCAATGACTCGTCGATTGCTCGATAAAGATCTTCAATGTTATCAAAACGATTTGCATCAAGTGTCATAGAAGCGAAAATATTTTCCATTTCCTTTAAAGTTGCCTCTGCTTTCCAAGCGTCCGTAATCATAAATATTGTTTGTACCGTAGTTCCCCACCAGGAAACACCATTCCTCTCCTTCGCTTGATTATAAATTTCTGGCGTTGTTATCACATGACCACAAACAGCAACGTCTGATATTTTTACACTTGGCCTCAATTCCTTTGTAACACACGCTAACATTGTCTAAAAAAATATTTAGAATTAATTTATTCATTCATTTTTGTTAATAAAGTACTATTATTAGAATTAAAATATTTCAGAAAATCATCACTTACGTTCAAGTAATTAATAGTAATTCTCATGGAAGAAGTGTGTATATGTATATCACAATAAGGAACAATGGATGGCATCTTGAAATTATTATTAAGCGAACAATTGAGCAAATAAATAAAAGTGCTAATTGTCAATGGTGATGTGACACCAGGAAAAACTTCTCCAACATTTGCAAATGTAAGTATATCGTTTTCAACAGGTACAATGGAATCTAATTCGTAAGTTAATTCAAAATCGGTCCAATTATCGAGACTTGTGATTGGACGTGATTGAAGTAAAAATATCTTATCGCCAATAATTGCCCATTCAATGTCACGTGCATTTTGAAAAAGATTTTCCAAATTCACACCAACTTTAGCTAAATTAAGAGCAATTCTATTTGAAATTGAATTTTTTCTTGTTTCCTCATCGCTGAGCTCTTTTAAAATTGTCCCCGAATCATTAGTCATTGTTATCTTTTGATATTTCTTTCCAATTTCAATACTTTCGATTGTTAACGCATCGTTCCAGTTTCTTTCAATTATCACTGTATCTGGTTCGACCATTGCAGAAACTACTGTCTTTTAAAATTGTGGGAAAAAAAGAAAAGAAAATAATTATTTTACAGGTAATACAATAGTTCTAATTACATTAAGATAATAATTTAAACTAAAAATTGGAAGAAAAATCTTGAATTACCTCGCCGAGTCCATAATTTGAGGTAATGACAATATTTCTTGGATCGCCAGTCGTTGGATGTCTTGTAAACATAACTCCTGCAATTTCGGCATCGACCATTATTTGAATGCAAACACCCATCGAAGCTCTCACAGGCAAACCTGATCGTCGCCTGAAAATAATAAAATTATTTTGTATGATGAAAGAATTTTAAACGAAGAAATATGTCTCAATAATGTAAAAAAACTGTTTCATTTTTGCTCAAGGTAGATTAACTCTTTTTTAAATCATTTTTTACATATTTTTTAACTTACTTTATTTCAATTACAATTACCTATATTTGTTTCAAAAAATTAATTTTTTAAAAATTTGTACATTAAGCTTATTCAAAACATTATTAATTTTTATTAAGCCAATATTTAAAAGATTATTGTCATTTATTTCAATTGAAAATAAAAATAATTTCAAAGTAAAACCTTGTGAAATTTATAAGTATTTCTAAAAATTACAAACTCCAATTCTTCCAAATGTCAATTATTATGTTAAAAAAATGTTAATTTAAATACCTTTGAAGTGTAATTATTTTTTAAAGTTTCTGTTATAGCGCTTTTAATATTTAATAAGTTTTCAAAATTTTGACTAAAATTCTATTTTAAATCAATTCTTCTTAGAATTCAACAATAATTGAAATATTCAAATAAAAAAATTCTTGTAAAATTTAATTATTTTCCAAATTCTTAGTTACACTTCTTAAAAAAATGCAATAATATTTAAAAATATTTTCTCAAAGAGAGAAAATATAAATCTTTTAAAATTTATTTTATTCAAATATGTAAAAATTTCCTACTTTTTCAATTTTTTAAAATTATTTTCGAGAATTTAACTATTTTCATAAAATTTATATTATAATTTTTTATGAAACTCATTTTTTTAGACTCTAAATTTCTACAAAAAATTAATTAAAAATGAATTCTTAAAGAACTTTAAAAAATTTATTTATAAATTATCTAACGAATAATAATTTTACTTAAGAATTAAAAAAATAATTTTATTTCGGAAGAGATTTGTGTAAGGAATTTTTATAAGTATCTAACTGAATCTCAAAAGTTTGTAAATTTGAAATTTTTTTAAATCTTAATTTATATGAAAAAATAATAAGAATTATATATTTATTTAAAAATGATTATTTATCTTTTGAATAATTTTACAATTAAACATATTCAGAAATAAATGTATTACGATTTTTTAAAATCTTCATTTTTTCAGAATTTCTGAAACTTTATTCATTTTGGTTTAGTAAATATTTGAATACTTGTTATTTATTTGTCCACGAGCAATTTAAATTTCAAAATATTTTCAATGTAAAACCTTTTGAAATTGAATTAAAATTAGAATTACAACTCTCTAAATTCTTGAAATATTAACTAAAGTTTTAACTGAAATTCTTTTTCAAATCAATTCTTATTAACAAGTTGAACGAGAATTCAAGTATTTAAATACAAAAATGAGAAAGAAAATTCAAAGACTATTTAATATTTTTAATAATATAATGTTGTTTTTTAATAAAATTTTCTTATTTTACGGTCCTATCAGAAATCCAGTTACTAAAAAAATTCTGGGGGAATTAATTTCGCTAAAACACTAATCACTGTTTACAAATTAATTAATTAAATTATTTAAATAACTTTTGACATGACAATTTGAAGAGTAAAACAATTTCAAATAAAAAAGCTCTAACTTTGCGCAAGAATAGAATATTCTTGATTAATATTTTAATTCTATGTTTTTTGACGTTTTGTTGTTAATAATCTGAATTGTTTACCTGTACTCCACACTTTGAAAGGAATAAAGACTCGCCCAACAGTGTGAAACATATTTTAGAACATTATCTGAATCCTGAATGCCAAGAAAAGTTGAATTTTGACCAGCAGCTGACGTATCCTTACTATCTTCTCCAATTGCACTTGATCTCACGGCATATCGTAAATTCATTTGATTATTTTTTTCAGCATTTTCCAAGTCGGACAATGCCTTTAATATTGCTTTTCGTATTGGTTCAACTATAGCTGATGTCTTCAAAAGCAAAGCGACTCTAAAATTAATTAAATAAAAATGTAAAATTTAATATCCATTTTTTTATTTGCTTATTTACTTTTATGATATGTTATTTATACTTTATAAATTTAAATAGTTCGTTACTCACTTCTCGCAGGAATTTTTCAAATCTTCAATTTCATTGCTATTTATCCGTTCAATGTCATTAATAGCCAATGATAAATTCTTACAAGAAACCAATTGATACTGAAGTGCAGATGCAAGAATACAAAATCCTTGCGGAACATAAAACTATAGAATAATAAGAAATAAATTAATTTCTCCGTAAATAATATTTAATTTAGTTTATGATAATTAATGTGAAAAATATAATTACAAAAATCACATACATCGTTAGTTTCAATGGATGATAATAGAGCAAGTGATTTTGCTTTTCCTCCCACGAGTTCTTCATTCTGGCAAATCTCATTTCGAAATGATACAGTGAAAGTTTCTACGTCGAAAACTTGAGGAGAATGCAAAGGGAACGAGGTTTCCGAAATATTTGCTGTCGACGAGGCAAAAGCTTTTTCTGGATAACAAAGAAACACGAAACCTGATCCTGTAAAAAGGAAAATAATTCGAAAGTACTTTTCAAATTTGTCTGAAAAACTAAAAAAGAGAAAAAATTATTTTTATAAAATATAGAATAGAAGGATTACCTTCTTTATTATTATCTGCTAGTTTAATATTGTACGTCACATATTTTTCATCAACATTATGTCCATGATGTAAAGAACGTTTCGAATTTTTTTCTAACTTTATAGAAAATTTATAATCCTTATCAGCTAAAAAAATTAAAATTCGTTTGAAATTAATCATTTAGAAAAAAGTTACTTATGAATAAATAATCTAAGTGCTAAATTTCGAAATACTAAATTACCAAATTTTTAATGAATAAAAAAATGTAATTAAATTAAAATTAAATAAATTTCTAATTAAAAAATTGACAAACCGTTGAAACGAATTTTTTCGAAACCATTTTTCTCCAAATTTACATCAGAGTCGATATTTAAATCCATCCAATCAACCTCTAGTATTGTATTATTTATCGTTTTTAAATGACCAAATTTGACTCTACAAAGCAAATTCCTTTTGTTATTTATCGTAAAACATACAATTTTAATTTATTTTAATTTCTCGTAACTTACATTTCCGAACTGTCTTTCAATTTTCCAATATTCAGATAAAATGTAAGTCCATCAATTGATCCGAAATATGACAATATTTTGTCAAATTTGGAAATAATCAGGCGTTCGCATATTCGTTGACGGAAACCTCGCAGAAAACATTCTTTCGTACTAGAATCCTCAAAAAGAATTTGTCCAACAAGTGAACCCCATTGATCAAATTTCTCAAGCTCCTCTGAATATTTTTCTACATCATTGTTCGAAAAATCAGATTTTCTTAGAGGCACTGAATTAGCAATAAATCTACAAAGTGGAAAATAATTTTACAAAAAAAATAGATGACAAGAGTAAAAAAAAACTCTTCTCAATTTTCTAATAATGATTGAATAAAAATAAAATAAATAGAACGCAGTTGCTTGTAAAACTTACATGAAATTAAAACGAACATGTTCCATTTTGCCCATATCGTCAGCAATATTTTTTCTAGTTCCATTCCTTAAGAGACCGTTAAATGTTATTCGCCAACGGACAAGAGGTTCGCAGACAGAAATCTTTAAACCGCCAATGGACCAACTTTGATTCGTAGAATTAAAAGCTATTGTACTTGGATGATCTGCAAAAAGGGAAAATTTCGAGAAAATTAACGAAAAATAAAATTAAGAAACTTTAAATAAAAATTGTAACAAATTATTCTTATTACCTGGAAGTTCGTATACTCGTCCATCAGAAAGATACAAAAATAATATTAATTCCTTGTCATTTCCCTTATGATTTAATTTCAGGAACAATGAATTTCCTTTTTGATCCGTCCCATAAAATAAAGAAGAAACTGAAATCTTAAAATAATTTTCAATTCCCATTAATTTCATTTATAAAAGCGATAAATTGTTTTTAATTATACTCACATCTTCCTGAAATTTCTTTTGCAATTCTTCAATTTCCATATTTTCGATAATTTTCAATTTCTCAAATTTTTCTTCACCTAAATAAGTGTAAACACTTTTCTTCTTGTCATTAAATAAGAAACTCTTTAAACTCGAATAGCACGTATCAAAAACTAAATTTTTGCACGAAAGAAAAGATAATTTTTTTAAATACACAAATGAAATGCAAACAAATAAAATTCGAATTATATAATTTGATAATGTAATAAAATCTAATTGCAGGGAAAAATTCCATTGTTATTTACCTGATTTTTTCGAAACACCATTTTTTTTAACTTTTCTAAATAAAAAATAAGTGAAAATCGCACAAACGAAAGGAATAGTGATAAAAGAAGAAAATTTTAATTCCATGTTTCCTTTAATTCGAAAATAGTTCGAAATAATTCCTTTATTTTGACGTCCTCACTGATCAATGTTCAAAATGCGACTGCTTATCATTTTAACAAACTCTGTATCTTTATCGAAACTTCAATCGTAGATTAAAATTATCTTTCAACAAGATTTCGATAAGATGAAATTAAAATTATAAAAAAATTGTACAATAGTATAGTTGTAAAATAATTATAATTTCGCAAAAATAATTTTTCAAAAAATAATAATGTGATTTTAAAAATAGTTATTAATTTCTCATTCCTTCATTCATTAAACTGTTTTTTTTTCATTTTGAAAAATGTCAGCAATTTAAAATATGCACACGAGACTTGCGAAAAATGAATATCATTCTCACATTTTGATATTTACAATTCAACTATCCGAGAGAGAATGAATGATCATGCTATTTGCGTCATTCAATTATGAAAAGGATTCAGTCAGTACCACTATAAATTACGTAACTATAATAACAGGTTAAAAATCAACTACGAATTTCTAGGTCAAGATCGAGATTAAATAATGTTTCCTACATTTTTTAAATTCATTCAATTTTCCAAATAACCTTTTTAAATTGTATTATTATTTTTAAAGGAAGTTTCAAGAAAAATTAGAATTCAATAATAATTCTAACTTCCGTCAATTAAAAGGAACAAAAAAAGAACAAAAAATTGTCAATGAGAATTCAACAAATTCTCTATTTTCACACTCTTTTAATGAAACGAATACTGTTAATAAATTCTATAAATTCTTCATACTCAATACCAAAAAAGTAAATATCAATCTTCAGAATAAAAATTCACAAACTGCCAAATTTTCAATCACAGTCAAACAGTTATTTTTTCAATATTGCAAAAATCCACCAGCAAACATTGAGCAAAAAATGTCATATAACACGATCATTAAAATTTGTACTTTTTTCTTAAATATTACGTTAATTAAGAAAATTATTGAATTTTCTTCACTGAATCACTAGCAGTAACAGGTTCTTCCTCGATTGTTGCCGAATCAATGCGTGACTTATCAACAGGATAAAGCCTAAAAAACAGAGAGAGAAAAAGAAATAAAGACTATTAATAATTGAGAATTAAGTGAGCGACAATAATTTTACATAATGTGAGGAAATAAATTCACCATCGTTGATATAAGTAGACGAGGAAGACGGCATCATCTCTGAAGCACGCAACTCTGTGTGCCATTGGCATTGTAATGATGAATGCAAAAATATCATCGATAAATGTATTGAACGCTTTGTACATAAATGCACGCCAAGGTAAATGAGCGACAGACTTTAGTTTATAATTTAAAAACAGTTGAGGCAACATGAAGAGAAAACCAAAAGCGTAAACTCCATTAACAAGTGAATTTATACACCAGGAATACCAGCTACAATAACAATATTATTATTATTAATAAATATTTTCTTTTTTTATGAAACAAGGAATTAACTATTTTTTGAGGGGGGGGGGGGGATTAAAATTTTATCTTCCTTAAGTTCTGAAAGTTTCAATAAACGAAATTTATTTCTTTTCTTTTTCGAAATTAAAATTTTAATGTTTTTTTAATGTTAAAATGTTGTTTGTTTATTTTAACGTTCAAAACTTGTGAATAATTTTTTTTTATGAGGATTGGAAATTAACGTTATTAGAAATTTTTTTTTAGTAAAATAAAGAGCAAGCTTTTAAAATCTGATAAATCCCTATTTTTTTGTTTTGAGAAATTAAAACAAATGACAAATTTTCACAAAACCAATACAGTCAATTATAAAAGAAAGATAAATTTTAGAAGCAAAATTTTGATTTACAGACTTCGAAGTAAAAAACTTTATTTATTTTATTTCAAAATAAAAATTTAAATATTATCACAGTTTTACAAACTGAATAATAATTACCAAAAATAGTTTTATTTTTCCAAGAATTTATTTAAAACTATAAAGGACTCGGATCGACCAAAAAAGTCGCTTTAGTCGATTAAAAATAGAAAAAAAGTCGAAAAAGTAATTTATATAATTTAGTGTTGTCATAAAACATTTTATTTTGCAATTCCCTGATTTTATTCTGATTTCTAAATTAAATTAATCAAAACTCGAAGAATTTTGCTAAATAAATATTAACATATGGGTGATTCTCCTGAAAGGGACCACTTCACGTGTCTAAAAATTTTAATAAAGAAATTCTCTTAAAATTAATTTTTAAAAAATATATTTTTAAAAAATTTCCAAACAATTGAAAGTTGGTAAAATCTTTTAAACAATAATTGAATTTTGATAAAATTTTTGGAAAATAATTGAATTTTCAAAAAATATAAAAAAAATAATACACACATAACATAATAATCTTTTAAAAAATAATTAAAATTTGATATAAAATCTTTTCAGATTTAAATTTTTGAAAAATATAAAAAAATAATATATAAAATAATAATCTTTAAAAGAATAATTGAATTACTTAAAATAATTTTTGTATAATTGAAAAAAACTAATTAATTTTTTTGAAGTACGAATTAAAAATTTTGAACATGATTTTTTTCTAATTTTTTTATTTTCATTAAATTTACACTGGAAGATTTTTTATTAAAATTTTTGATAATTCAAATATTTAAAAAATTTTCAATTAAAATTCTTTAAAAGTTAAATTTTAAAAATTGTAATAAAAAATTTGAAAAATAGTTTATTTTAAATTAAATTTTACAAAACTTCAATAACCTAAAATCATTTTAATTGTTTATTTCAAAAATTTAATTACAAAAATTATTCAAAAATACCTTTTCAAGGATTTGTCTTTACTTATTTTTCACACTATGAAAATTAAAATAATTTGCATTTATACCAAAATTGTGGTATTTTGTTGCTAAATTTGGAAGAAAAGTAAAAAAAGTCGCAATTTTTTAATGTAAGTCGAAAATAATCCAATTCTTTAAAGAGATTTAATTAAAAATAAGTTAATAATAATTTTTAAATTATATAAAATTTTTCTTAAATAATATTGAATTCTTTCGAAGAATTATTTTTAGAATAATTACATATTTAAATAAACTCAATTAAAATTGTATTAAAAATAATTGAAATTCTACGATGAGTATTATTTATTTATGAGAATAATATTGAATCCTTGAGAAGAATTTTATTAGGTATACTTATACACAAAAATAACCGCAAAACACTTTTAAAAATGTTTAAATAATTGAATAAATGCGAGAAATGCTTTTTTAAAACAAAAATATGGATATATTCAATTAAGACTCTTTCTAAAATTTAATTATTTACTAATTATTAATTTTAAATTCTTTGACAATACAATGTTTTTTTGTAAATCTGTAATGAAATTCTTTTACAAATGTAATTTTTTTCCGAAATAGTAGTTTATAAAACCTTTTAAATTTTAATTATTTTTTCAAATCGCAACTGTTTTTAACAAAAATATTTTTGATAAGTTAACTTTAATCATATTAATAATAAGATAGTTATTTTAGAATTGAATTCTTATTTAATTTAAATTTAATTACTTACATAAACAAGAAAAAATTACGGTAATGCTTTAAATTTTATTATGATTCATAAGTTTTTAAGGTGAAAAAAATTGAAGTAAAATCCAATATTTATAGTTTTCATGAAATTCCCTGACATTTTCCACTGATTCTACTAATTTAATTTTTCCTGATTTTTCTCTTATTTCCCTAACCTGTGGCAACTCTGTTTTGAAGGAAATAAAAAAAATTTTTTTACGAGAATTGAAATCTTTAACGTATTCAGAAAATTTTGTAGTAGAATAAATTTTTAACGTTATATCCACGTTCTTAGAAATTAATAAATATAAAATGAATAATAATTAAATAAGTTATCATAAGAGAAGAATCAAATATAAAATAAAAATTCTTACCTTTTGTGAGCTTGATAGAGAAGAGAATAAATTGCACCTGCGAGAACCAATGGATACAGAAGATAACTCAAATATCTCATACTTTCTGCGTCAAATTGACGAGATTTCGTTTCCAGTGAATCACATTTGCTCCAATTGAATTTTATCTTCGGTAAGAAGCCTTCTCTTACAAATTCAGCTCTTAAAACTTTCTTCGACTTCCACAGCTGTACAATAAAGAACAAACAAAATATTTTAGAATTTCTTTCGATAATTATGTAATTAAAATAGTTCTATTTATTTGTATCCAAATAAATAAATATTTCCATAAAAAAATTGAATAAAAAAATTTAAACTCTAAAATTCAATATAAATTAGAAATTTGACTTAATTTTTTCTCCAATTTTGCAACAATATTCAAAAACAAATACCATTTAATTCTCACCTCTATAATGCAACCAATACCCGATGGAATTATAATAAGCAATGAAGAGCCTTCATCGAGAAGATACAAAAATATAACAGTCTGACTAAATGCACGCCATAAAATTGTTTGAATACTGAGACCAGCAAGATTGTTTTTACCCCTCCAGAAATTAACGTCATTCTTGAAAGCGAGGAAATCGAAAAGTAGCTGAAAATAAAGAAACAGATTTTTCAATAAAATAAAAAATTAATTTCAATTCGAAAAATTGCTCTAAAAAGATTAAATACGAAAAGAAGTTTGTTAATTAAACTCACATGCACGGAAGCAACGAAAACAGTTCCAGCCAATAAATATAAATTCGTGTCCGCTAAAATGCTTTTAACTTCGTCGACATCCTTATCTCCAAAACCAAGTCCTCTTAATCCTTTCATTGCCGCTTCGATATGCAAGATTAGTCTCAATTTTCCAACTGATATTGGCGAATAAGTAATTGTAACATTAGAAGATGTCAATTCTGACGTGATTGGAATCAAATGACTCAATCGAGTCTCCAAAAAGTTATAATTCATCATTGGAAGATATTTTCGATTTTGTATTCGTCTGAAACGTTTAATTAGATTATAATCACCTTTAGTTTGTAAATTTCTATATTTTAAACTTTAATTGAAGTTTATTGATAATTTCAATTGCATTCAATTTTTATCTCTCTAACGATTCAACAGTTCAAATTAAAGACGATTGTTTTTCTCTCGTCCAAAGGTTCTTAATAGAAATTCTTTGATAATTTAGAAACTTAATTCCTCTCCACAAATGTTTAATTTACTTTATTTTTGATTATATTCTCGTAATTTTTGAAAATATTCGTTTATTTGAAAGTTTGAACTTACTAATAAACGAATAATTTTTTTTTAATTTTTAATTACAATTTAAAAAAACTTTTAAATATCCTAATATTTTAATATAATTATCAATTCACATACTTCATATAGGGCATGAATTCCATGGGCATATTATTAGTTGGAAGATCAACAGGATCATTCATTATCGTGAAAGTAACTTTGCTCTTTAGATGTGAAATTGGTTTTGTCCTCGATTTTTGCTTATGTCCTTCAACCTGCTCGATTCCTAATAAATTAGATCCTTTCAATTCTGGCACTGCAAACTGGGTCATTTTAATTGGAAGAATAACCGCATACTTGTTCTGAAAAAGAAATTTATTCCAAGTGTTAATGAATTTCATTTTTGTTTTCCACAAATTAAAAATAGAGAAACATTTACCTTTGATAGATCGTAGAAGGATCTTCCCTGATTGTCAGAAAAAGGAGTTAGAAAAACATGTAAAAATAAAGTTCCATTTTTTCTCGTTCTTTCGGGAATTATTAATGTTACTTGGCTGTAAAATAAAAATTTTAATCAAATTCTAAAATAAACGAATTCTTCAAAATTACTAAAAATTTCCAATCAGTTTTCTAGATTTTTCTCTGAAAATTTATAAAAAAAAATTTTCAATTTATAAACAAATTACGAAAAAAAAAATTGTAAATAAAATATAAAAAGAAATGTTCATTTAATGAAATATTCAAGATTTATAAAGAAATACAAAATTTATTAAACATATAAAACGAACGTAAAACAAAGTATGGCAAATTAGATGAATCTTTTGTTCAATCTCAATAAACAATATGTTAGAAACTACATTCAAAATGTAATCTAAACATAGAAACATAAAAAATAACGCGCTTGTTAAACAAACTTATGAATAAGGAAACGAAACTCTTTTTTAAGTCATAACATAAAAAAATAAAAATATCTCTCTTTGATAACGTTTCTTAAACTTTTTAAATCGACAGTTATCCAATCAAGTTTCGTTGAATCTCAATCTGTCTTCTTTGAGTATTTGGTTTTGTTTCAATCGTCTTCTGCGATTTAACGATAATCTGTAAAGAAAAATTCAATGTTAAATTTCAACAATAAAAAAAAATAAATAAATAAACGATAAAATTCTTTTTTAATACCTGAAAAGAATGTTTAAATTTCCGTCTCTTCAATTCCAATTTCCGAATCATCTGAATCCTCATCATCGCTTAATGATTTCTCCATTTTTTCCACACGAAAATTATCAGGCCAATATTTCTTTGTTTGACATTCATAGAATTCTTCCGAGCTTTCAACCGTTTTCTTTGTCGCATGATCAAAAACAATTTTTTCCTCAAGTAACACATCAAAATCGTAATGTTTCATGAAATCTTTGCCAATAATTGGCGCATTAATGTCAACAACAAGGAACTTCCAAAGAAAATATCTTCCAAGTTGAAAATCAATTATTCTCACAATCCAACCATAAATTGGAATTTCCACATCGCCATTAAATATTTTCACTGAATCATCAAATTTCTCAATTTTTTCATCCTCGCCAACATATAATTTCGGATAAACACTAATATCAAATTCAGATATTAAACACGGTAATCCACTATCTTGATCAACGAGAATTAAACCTTTCTCCTTTGAACATTCATCAGGCGTTTTACATAATTCAATGGCAATTTTTTTCTCATTCATCATTGACACGGGAATTGAATCAATTTTTTGAATATTTGACAAAAGAACAAAATCTTCACAATCACAATCGTCAATGAATTGTTCAGTTATTTTCGTTGTCACCGAATCGGAAATTCTCGGATATTCTAAAGTGTAATCACACTCGAGTCGAAAATGATTCAAAAAATCATTAGCAATTATTGGTTTGACAAAATCAGTCACGGCAAATGTCCATTCATATTCTCTGTCCAATCCAAAATCTAATTTCAACGTTATTGTACCGAGAATGGGAAATATTGATGAATCAGCAACAATAAATTCGGTTTTCTCTGAATCTTTCATTGAATCGCCTTGTATCATTGAAATTGGAAAACTGCTCTCTTGAGATTTTTCAGTGATGAAAAATAAGGTTTTCGAAGACTTCTCCATTATGTGAAAATGCTTTTTGGCTCCTGTTCTTGAGGTTTCGATATCAATGACTAATTTCTGTGAATCAGTATCTGTGGAATCGGTTTCACTATCAGTATCAGTCGCTGAAGAATCGTCCATTTTTTTCGCCTCCTCTTCGATTAGTTCCTTCGTGTCCTCGGTGATTGATTTTGAATCTATTTTTTCGTCCTCGTCGTCTTCGGAGTCGGTCTCTTCTTCCAAACTCACCTCGTCTTCGGAAGTGTTGTCCGAACTCTCGTCGTCGTCGTCGTCCACTTTTATCGCCGTCTTTGCCTCTGAACTATCATCGGAAGATGATTCTTCATTGTCCTCGGATTCGTCTATTTTTTCTTTTCGCAATTCCTCCTCGAATTGTTCGGAGCAATCCTTGAAATCTTCTTCTGATTCGAGTTCTTTGGAGGAGTTATCACATTTTCTCGAATCTTCCTTGGAGTTTTCCGTCTCCTCTTCAGTGGGGGAATTCTTTTCGATGTTAATTATCGAAAATTCATTGTCCAAAATTTCTGTAGACTCCTTGACTTCATCGACTGTGGAATTCTGGTTGACTTTGTCTTTTTCTTCCTGGAGTTCCTGGTGTACCTGGACTTCTTCGGTGGAATTATCGTTTTTAATGTCTTCGATTTTTAATTCACAAAATTGAATTTCTATACTATTCGCTGAATCTTCGTTTTCCTTTGAGTCAGAACTAAGTTCCATTTCGGTGCTTTTTTCAATTTTCGAATCTTTCGGACTGGTTTCGATCAATTTTTCATCAATCGCTTCGGGAACTTCGTGGATCACTTCCAAATCTGAATCTGACGATGATTCGAAAACATCTTCGGCTGTATCCATTTTTTCGACTGAATTCTCTTCTTTCGACTCGGACTGTTGGTTTATTTTTACTTCTTCTGCATTCGAGATTTTTGAATCGATCGTGATTTGTTGCTGCAGCTCGGCTTGGATAGTCTCGGTGACTTCGATGGAAATTGCCTCTTCTTCGGAGGTTGTTTGCTCTTTAACGACAATCTGGATATTTTCTTCGATGGAAATTGCCTCTTCTTCGGAAGTTGTTTGCTCTTTAACGACAATCTGGATATTTTCTTCGATGGAAATTGCATCTTCTTTGGAAGTCGTTTGCTCCTTAAGGATAATTTTGAGATTCTTTTCGACGGAAATTGCAGAGTCTTCTTCGGAAGTTGTTTCCTTGACGAGAATCTTCTTTGGCTCGTCTTTTGATTGATCACTGGGAATAATCACTTTTTCCGCCTTCGACTCGAGGACAATCACAGGACTCTCCTCGGAAATGATAGACTCCAAAATGCGTGATTCTTTATTGAAATTCGTCTCCAATTCAGCTTCTGAATCATCGGCAGACTTGTTCATGATTTTAATCGACATTTCCGATTCGTTTCTCAAACTCGACGATTCCAAATTGTCGGAAGAAAAATTAGCTGACAATTGAGGAGTGTTGATTTCGGTAGAGGAATTTTTTCCCGATTCACCTTCAACGGGCGTTGAACTTCTCATTCTTGTTTGGGGAGCAGCACGTGTTTCGGAGTAATTTCTTCGCGGATATCTTCTGAAATTTTGGTATCCTCGTCCTCGCCAGGAGGGAAATCTGGGTCTTGGAATTTGTACATCTGGCCAGCCGTTGACGAATCTTCGACAATCACACGGTTCAGATGGCGGTGCGGTGATCTTGTTCATTTGTCGATCAATCAAACTGTTCGAATTTTTACTGAAATTGAAGTGCCGTATGAAATCATTGCCGAGAACTGGCTTTTCAATATCGACCACGGCAAATCTGAACGAGTACACTCTTCCTAAACCCAAGTCCAAAGTTTGAGTGGTCCATCCAAGAACTTTGAGAAATTGTCCGTAAGCACCACGTATTTCCGTTAAATTTCCACTAGCACTTAAATCCCTACTGTCGACGTAATTCTTCGGAAACATACTAATCTGAACATTCGACACTAGATACTGTGATTTCGAATTATAATCAGTGACATGAAAACGATGAGTAATCCTCGAATTGGATTCTTCTGCTGGATTCCTAGGCCTGCTGACAGCATTTTCATCATTGCGGGTTGTTTTCGCGAATTTTTTCTTTTCCTTCTTCACTCTCGGTGCTTTCGATTCTTTTTGAGGATTCTCTTGAGAAGTGCTTGCTTCACTGGATTTTTGATCGCCTCTGGACGTTTTATAATTAAACTTCTTCTCAACATTGTCGTGAACTTTTAAAGGAACTTCGACACTTTTTGGTTTATAATTCACAGTGACAGTCGAAGGCCATCCGACTGCATCAACCGTCGTATCACAAGGAATTGACCATTTTGTTCTCAAATCGGCAAGATAATAACGACTCCGTTGAAATTTCCTAACGAGACCAAAATGATTCATAAAATCCAATCCAATAATCGGCTTGTAATCGTCGACAACAAAAAATTTCCACACAAATTTTCTATTCGTTCCAAAGTCCAGCGTTAAACTCGTAAAACCCAAAACTTTCGACTTCTTATTCAAATCGCCAACAATTTCCAAAGTGTCATTAACCGGTTCGAGTTTATTTTCAGCTGACAAACATGAAATGGGAAAAATGCACAACTGCGATGTATTTCCAACAAGGAATGGTAAGTTTGAAAATTTTTCATAAACAAAAAAACGTTGTTTTATCGGTTTCGTGTAAATTCCGGTAACGGACGGCCAACCATCTTCACAATTTGGTTTTTGATGACACTCACAGGGGAGAATTGTCATTTTTGTCGTCTCACAATTTGTCACTGGATTAAAGAGAGTCATTTTTTTGAAATTCAACATTAGACCGTAATGTGTTAGAAAATCTCTGCCAATAATTGGCCTTTCGAAATTTGCCAAATTAAATGTCCATGGAAATTTTTTTCCCAAGCCAATGTCGAGTACACAATCAATTTTACCGTGAGTTTGTATAATTGCACCGATGTTATTAAGGAGCAATTCACTCGTGCCAAATTCGACAAAATCTCTTGATTTTCTTGGTTTTTTTGATTTTGGAAAAAAACTTACGTTTGAATCGGGAGCGACAAGAAAATACATCTTTGTTTTTTTATCAATGACAATGAGTCGTTGCGGTTTTGGGCATCCGACCCTCGATCGTGAATCGCCCATTTTTATTCCTTATTTAATTCTCGAATTGTAGATATTTTGAATCCAATTTTATTCTCATCTAATACGGCTTCAAGTAGACGGAGATTTTTCACGACTTTAAACTTGAAAATACTTTCAAATACTTTGGATAATTTTCTTTTTCGAAAAATGGCGACAAGCGAGCACATTAAACACCACAATGGCTCGCAAAACTTTTGAAATTGTTTAAACCGGAAAACGAAAGGCAAACGCGTCGGATGCGCACGCATGAAACAAAATGAAACAAAATGTCGCTCAACTTCCGGTGTTTGAATATCGTCTTTTGTTACACGTCTACAATTTAAAAATAGTAATATATATTTAAACATTCTATACACTTAGAAAAAGAATGTCATAATTATAAAAAAAAATATTATTTTAAATAAATAATAAATAAATAATAATAAATATCAAACTAAAATACAACGCTTTAATGTACACAAACTTTAGTTAAAAAAAATATTAATACAAAGTTTATTTATTAAATGTACGAATATTTTAATACCTTTTTGGAAATTTTTAGCTAAACTGGTTTTTTTTAATTGAAAAAATAATATACATACATATCTTGAGTTTCATCGTAGTTGAATTTGGAAGATGAGAAAACATGATCTGTTTCTGCTTGGAGAGGACGACTTTTAGGAGAAGTGAAAAAATCCAACTGCAAATCTGGCTTTGAATTTAAATAAGAACTTATGCAGAGTTCTCTTTTTTCACAAGGTGGAGGAATAAATATAAGTGATATGGTATAAAGTGAATAACAAATGTACGTCAAAAACACTCCCGAGATAATAAGGCTCAACGAAGGCCACCTCATTTTAACAATCAGTTCTTTTTTTGCAAAAAATTTCTAAATAAAATTTGATAACTTTTTATTTAAACAAAAAAATAAATATCACATTTCTCTTAAATTTTCTAGAGTAAACATAACAATGCAACAGTCTTTCATATGTTTAGATAAGAGAAAATAGTGTATTTTAAATTAAAATTTCTACTTATTATGCTTTTGATTTTAATTCAGTCTCTTTAGTTAACGTAATATTTCATTAAATATACTGATTTTATTAGCAACACTCTATAAATGCAAGGAATCAATGGCAAATAAATGATTAACAAATTGACACATCATAACACGAGTTCTAACCTCAAAGTACCGTTAGGTGTCAATATTTTTTCTGCTTCTAAGTTATAACGGTTGAAAAAAAGAAAAAATCTGTCAAATAGTTTTTGTCATTTAAAAATAGTAGACAGATTTATTTGTTGAAAGAAAATTTATTTGAGAAAATGATTTAATATAAAATGTGTCACTTTATTGATGATATATTGATACATTAAAAGTAAACAGAGCAGACGACACGATGTACATATGAAAGCATTAGTCAATTATATGTTATTTTAAATTAATGTCTAAATTCATATAATTTATAAATTATTTTTTTATTAAAGAACACAAATTTCCGATGTAATAATACATGTCTTATTCTCGTTATCAATTTCTTAATTCTTTGTAATATAAATATGTATTTATATTTCAGTCATGTATTTGACTCCGTTTCATTTTATACGAAAGGCGGGAATTTCAAATTTAATTTTTTCAATTATAATTATTCCTAAAACATAAAATTAATAAAATAATTAGAGGCGATATGTAAAATTACTAAAATAATTATTATTCATATATAAAAAAGTATTATTAAAATTTTGACTAATTTACACGAATATTGACTAATAAGAAAAAAATATATAGTTTTTAAATAAATTTTTATTAAATTTACTCCAATATTCAATTAAATTTTAACTCAATTTAATTTAGTTCAAAACAATTCAATTCTCTTTTAATTCAAATTAAAAATAATTAATTTCAATTTAATTTTTTTTAACTTAATTTAATTAAATTCATTTTACAGAAATATTGATTAACAACAAAATTAAAATTAAAATTGCAAATTAAATGAAATGAAATTTCTATTTATTTCAATTTTTTTAATTAAAAAAATTGAAATTTAATTTGATTTATTTCCATCAAATAAATTAAAAGTATAGTAAAATCGAAAAAAATATAAAATTTAATTTTTAATGAAATTGTAATTAAAATAAATTTAATTCAAAAGTAATTCAATTCAATTAATTAAATAAAAAATTATAAAATAGAAAAAAACAATTTGTCAGGTTTTAAAAGAAAAAATAGATAAATATGAAATTTTTTACAATCATTTATTTTTTATTTTTTTCACAGTGCGACTATCGTTCACAAATCCAAGTCTTTATTTAAAACACGCAAACAACGTTTTTATTTGCAATTTCGTTCAAATTGAACGATACAAAAAAGTGATTAATACAAATGTTTACACAAAAAACATCATTTTTTTGGAAACTAATTCTAAAAATTTTATCGTTCAATGTACAATCTAACTTAAATAATAAGATTAAAACAAAACGTTAAAATTTTTCATTTACAGAACTGGTTGTATCGACATGTGTGATGTGTATGTGAAAACTAATTGGAATGTATGTACAAAGAATTCTATTATGTATAATAAGAATAATAATAATAAATAAAAATTTTTCATGAAAAATTTTTTAAAAAGCTTTTCAACTATCTTCATAATTATTTTTAAAATACACTTTCAATTCATCTGTGATGCATATGTATATATTTATCTTAAAAATTCTAAAGAGAAAAATAATTTTTCTTTTTTTTTCAAAAAGCACAAAAGGACATTTTTTCACTTATGAGTATAGCATTTTTTTCTAATTTTAAGTAAAAATAAATACACAATTTTTTTTATTCTTAAAACTAGATGATTGTATAAAATTAAGACTGAATTGTAATAAAAATTTCTATATATATAAACCAGTTTTCCTTCATTTCACTTTTTTTTCAAAAATTCTTTTACAATTAAAATAAATGTATAAAATGTGCAACATATATATATAATAATATATCAAAGATGAATGACAATATCACTTTGTAATTAAAATTTAAATAAAATTTTTTAAATTTAAAGAATATTTTTTCTTCAATATATAAACAAATTAAATAAAAGAAGATAATAATCTTTCATCTATAGTGGTAAATTCTTTTTCTATTTGGTATGATCTACTTATAATCAACAAAAAAACTTAACAACCGGTGATCAATTTTTTTCATCTATACAATTATATATATATATTCTATATTTATAAATCTGTGAATTCTATTTCTATTCTTAGGATCAAATAAAAATTAACAATACAATTAAAACTATTATAAAAAAAATAAACTTAAAAAAAAGTTTATGATAATTTTCAACAAAAAATTATTAAACTGTCACATTTTAAATCATCAAATATTTAAAAAAAACAAAAAATTAATTTAGTCAGTTGATAAATTGTCTTTTTCATTGAATTTAACTAACTTAAGTAACAAGTGTGAGATTTTGGAAGGCACAAAAGTAAACCTTTGTTTATAATATACAATATAATATAATAAACCAGTCATGGTGCTTGACGTGAAAACTCCAAATTTAAACTTTTATATATATATATAATATATATATACTTTAAAAGCTAAATAAAGTGAAATTCTTTCAATTCTTTCAAGTTTAAATTTCAAACTCATTCACCAAACACGAATTCTTTTTTCATCCATATTTACAATTAATGACTAATATTTAAATTCTATAAATATAATATCCTAAAATTGGAAGTCAAGATCAATTTATTACAATTATTATTATACGCTTATCCTAAAGTCTGTCAGAACTTATTACAGTGATTTTATCATCAATAATTAGCTCATAGAAATGTAAAATATTGCAATAAAACAATTATTATATTATCGTCAATATTTTCAGGCGTACTATGTGTGATATATTATATATATATATTTTTTTTTTAAATCCATATACGCATTTTTATATATAAACTTTGAATGATTATATTCTAAGTATTAGGCACATAGAACACACAACGTACTTTAAATATATATATAAATTTTTTTTCCATAATATTATAAATATTATATGCGTCAAAATTATGCGAGTAAATCTATAAAACTCTTGCGCAACAATAAATTTTTATTTATTTTTTTTTTTAATATATTCATTAGAGCACACTCATATATGTGATTCAAAATATATATTTATATATTCGGCTTGTCCGCAAAATGGACCAAATTTTTCAACAAATAGATATTAACATCACAATATTTATATGTATAATAACTTTCGACTTTAGTGATATTCAATTGCAAGCTGTACACATTATATATGGTAACGTACACATATTTTATATATAATATATTATAATATATAATATATACTTTCTATTTTTATATTATATATTATTTCATATATAATATTTAATATAATGCTATATTATAATGCTCGCAAGCAAGCATTTGACACATGCGTGGACAAATTTTTCTTTTTATTTTTCTTTACAAATAAATTGTATATTACACGTGTAATATACAGTTAACGACTTGGATTGAGTTTTTTTCTCATCACTTCCTGTATACAATTTATTTTCTCATTTAATGAGCGGAACTATTTTTATAAAAAGAAAAATATTACACAAGTATTAAAATTTTCTTTTTTTAGTTTAGAAAAAAATTTTTATTTCGGAAAATTAAATTCTCAGGTATCTTTGTTTTATTCTTTTTTAATGTATTACTTTATTTTTGAAAATATTTTCTTTTTAAATTATGCCGACCTCGGATTGAAATTTAGACGCAAAAAAGTCACTTTCATCGATTAATGATACAAAAAAGTGCAAAAACTTGTTTTTTTATTCAGAACTTTTCACAAAAATTTATTGCCGTGACTTTCCCATGATTTCCAGAAAAATTTTTATTTTTATTCTCAATTGAATAATAAGTTCAATTCTAAGATTTTTTAAAACTCAATTATTTTTTTTTCTATTTCTGCAAAATTTTAATAATGAATCTTAAAAAGTAGTTTTTTAAAAATTATTTTCTTTTCTTAAAAAATTAGATTAAAAAATTTTTTATTTTAAATTTTAAGAATTAGATTTTGAAAAGTACCTATTTAAAAAAAAAAATTTAATATAATAGATTTTTCAATTACTTTTAATTGAAAAATTTTCAAACAGTTGACAATTAGAGTAAAATATTTTAAGAATTGAATTTTTTAAAAGAATTTTTGTTAAATATTAAAAAATAATTAAATTCTTAAAAAATGTTAATTAAAAATAAGAAAATATAGATAATTTTAATTTCATAATTCTAAAATTCAGTTATCTTTTAATAATTATTGGTAGTTTTCAAAGATTTCGTGATAATTCTGTTTTAAGCCATAAAAATCGAAATAAATTACTTTTAACACCAAAAAAGTGTAATTTTGTTACAATACTTTTCAAAGAAGTCTATCCAAGGCCTGCGATAATGATTTTCAATTTTAATCATTATAATAAAACACTGAAGATGAAACAATCACTTAAAGTGTTCGTTTACTTCACTTTTTTATTATTTAAGTCTACCGAGTGATAAAATCACAACTTACTTTCAATAATTAAAAAAAAATTAATTTTCAATACAATTTTTCATAGTAAAATATCTCAGTAATCAACAATTTAAAATAAACCCTCAAACAGTATTTAGAAAAGAACAAATAAAAATATATTCAACATTTCTTTCATGAAAAATAAATTAATTCCTTACACAAAAAATTAGCAAAACATAATATAAAAATAATAATTTCCATTTATATCATAATTGTGTAATATTTTCCCATAAAAAGAGAGAGAGAGAGAGAGAAGTGAATTAAAAAAAAATCAATCCAAATTGCGCCTATTTTGACGAATACTGTTGGGTGTATTTTTAAGGCACTCGTGCGAGTCTATAGTTATCACCCTGGCCTTCACCTGGTGAACAATTTTTACATACTGACATATTTTATGCTTTAAAAAAACAAATAAATAACACAACAATATAATAGCAAACTTTGGAAATAAAATTTTCTTGATAATACGATCTATTCATTTCTCGAAATAAATAGATGAGGCGAAAAAAGAACGGATCAAATTTCTAACACTGAACATATTTTAATATATTAAAATTTTATTTTAATCTATTAAAATTTTATTCTAAATCTTTTAAAATTTATTAAAATATTATTATATCTGTAATCTTCTATATAAAATTCTTTTTTTAAAATCTTAATTAAAAAACACAACAATTTAAATTTCAGAAACAAAAAAACTATCATTTTGCTCAGTGACTTAAATTAATTTTTCTATGTACAACTTTTTTTCGATTTTTTTTTCTTTTTTTTTGCCTTAGTGTATTTTATGGAACTAGTAGTCGTAAACTGACGAAAACCCTGTATGATTATCATTATTATAATTACTATTAAACATTATCCATGAAAGATTGTGACTAAAAAGAAGGAACTTAGCACATTATTAAGATTTATTTTCGATCTTAAAATCAGTGCACGGACAGTCGGAAGCAAATTTTATTTACGTTCACTTTCATTTGGTCATTTTATATTTTTATATAATATAAATTTTTTTTGTAGTATTTAAAATTTGAAGTGAACATAAATTAGAGAAAATGGAAAATTATCATTTTTGCACGCACACGCAAATATCACAAGAATCATAGGAACGATTTTTTTTCATGTTATTTTGTTAGTTATTAACATTAAGAGGTTATATAGATTAGTTTTTTTCTTCACAGTTAGCACAAACTGTAATATTTTAATTACAGTTATATATATAATATATGTAAATTTATTAGTAACCGACAAGAGTTAATTTTTTAACAGCCAAAAGCATGTACGACATTTTCATCATCAATGCACATCAAATTCAAAAAAAAAAAAAAAAAATAGTGACACCGAGTAATTTTTTTTAATTCTAGAAGAAAATACATTTCACATATTTTATAATGTATTGTATACATATAAACAAAAAATTAAAATTCTTTGGCAAAACTTCAAAATACGTATAACTATGTATCATAAGAAATGCATTGGTGAATTTTCCATTTTCTCCAAAATAATATAATTTTTGTCTTTTTAACGCGGAACAAAGATATGTTTTGTACATTTTTTTTTTTTGTATTCTTCTTTCTTTAGGCTTAATTTTTTTGTTTTGTTTTCGAGCTTATTAATATTCTTTCGTATACTCATTAATAGTGAATGCGTCGCTATTCACGTAATATTGCGTGAATTTATCACACCTCGAACATTTGGAATATAAATAAATATATTTATATGTCTTATAAATTTATATATATATATAATATATTAATATATTTATATGAATATATACTATATACAGAATATTATAAGATTCTTTTGTGATGTGAATAAAGTTTCTTACTGAGGCATTAAAATCACTTTCTTACATCATGATTTCTTTTTTGTACAAATTCACGAAATTTCTGTATTATTATTATTAATAATACAGAATAAACTATCAACTATAATGTACCTTCTTTTGATGTCTTTGGCTAAAAATCTAGAGCGTGACTTATAATTAAACGGTAACAATAATCATCTACTTGTCAGTTGCATCCAGTACAATTGATGTGCAAAAATTGTTTTTCTGTTTTTACAATCCTACCTCGTTTTTGAAGAATTATTCATAACGAGACTCCTTCCAAAAATGTTTTCTTCATTTTTGTCCCTTCTCATCGTCTTTACTCTCTGACTTGTCGTGAGCATTTCCATAACCTAATGCAACGTTCTGTAAAAATAAAAATACGTATAAATATTTTTGTTTTTTTTTCATAAATTAATTAAAATTTCGAATTGTACGACTTTTTTCAAAAAACAAAATTTCCTGTTTTTTCATAAATTTTTTAAAAAATACCACTCTTTAAAAATATAAAATGTTCTTCAAATGTTTTTTCATATGTGTAAATGTAAAATATGACAAATTGATGTATTGTAATTTCTATTTGCAAATTAAAGGAAAATCATTTCACATATCTTACTTCTTTTACAAGTCTTTTGGTATTAAAGAGACTTTTGTCCTAAAAAAAGAAAAAATACCATTCATTAAAAGAAAATCTAAATTTTTTTTCAATAAACCACAAATTCGAAGAGTTTAAATGATCGAAACAATTGAATTCTTGCCAAGAATTTTACAATTTTTATAAAAATAACTGGATTGTATCAAAGAATTTATTAAAATTTGAGAAAATAATTGAATATATTCGTAAGATTTTATTAAAATAATTGTATTGAAAACAATCCATCCAAAAACTTCTTCAAGAATAATACAATTAAATAAAAAGTAAATTCAATTGCATATTTTTCAAAATTCAGTTATAGTTTCTGACAAAAATGTGAAATAATTGAACGCTTTGTTTTGAAATTCATGGTGATTCCAAAATTTTCAAAGAAAAAAAATTCAAGAAGACTTAAATTTAATTAAATAAAAAAAATTCAAAAAATAAATATGTAAAAAGAACGTGGGACACGCAAAACCACAATTTACTTAACAATTCCAGAAATTTGATATTTTTTCAGTACTTTTGAATCATGTCTCATTTCAACTTTCGTTACCCATGCATATTCCAACATGGACAGCGAGAATTGATGTTAATAAAATATATAAACGTTCCCTCACTTCACACTCCTTTGAGAATCCTGATAGAAAAAAAAAATTAAAAAAGCAAAACATATTTAACTTCAGAAGAAACATATCCTCCTGAGTTTAAAACTTGAATATTTGCCTTTATTAAATTGTAAAATATATACCTACTAAATAAACTCTCCTAAAAATATCCCCAATGAATTATTCATGTTGAAAAAATTATAGCACTTTTTTTTACGTAGATAGACTTAAGAAATTTGAAACCATCGAAATTTACATTGTTTTGGAATTGTCATTTTATTTGTTATCATGAGGATATAAAATTATCCTATCTATGTCATCAAAATTTAGAAAACAAATTTATTACCATACAAATTTTGTCAGTAGAACCCAAAATTTTCGAAAAATTCAAATTTGAATTTAAATTTACAATTTAAATTCGAAAATTAATGTATTCAAATTTTCCCTACAATTTATTTATGATTGGAAATGTTTTCTTCATGATTCCAAATAACCAGTCGTATGAATATAAAAAAGAATTGTAACTTTTACAGAAATTGATAATTCCAGAAAAATAAAAAAAAATATTTACCAAAAGTTTTGCAGGTTAAAATGAATGAAATTAGTTTCTATCTTAATATTATTTTAAAAATTACTATAAGCAGAAATAGTGAAAATTAAAAATTAAGTTAAGAATTAATTTATTTAATGTAGATAATAATTTTTTTTTATAAAAATAATACAATTTAAAAGAAGTAAAACAATATATTGCTTTATCTGAACATTTGAATCTTTAGAAACATAAAAAATTATAGAGCAGTAAATAAATGTTTTCTTTTTATTCCTCATAATAAAATTGATATTTCTTGAAAAAGTAAATTTTTAGTTAAAATGCCACTGGTGATTCTTTCAAAATTCAACTTGATCTAACATTTTTTTAAATTATTTATTATCAATTTTTTAAGTCCATTTTTCATTGTTCTCAATATAAGGATTTTACCAAAAATTTTAATTTTGCAAAAAACAGAAATTTTAAAACGAGCAGAAACAATTTTTTCTAATTTCACAAATCGAGAACATTTTTTGTATTGTAAAAAATTACAGAAAAAATTGACGTCTATCAACAAGGTAAATTTCGATGGTTTAAAATTTGCCTAGGTCGTCTCCTTAACGACAGTTAATAATAATAAAATGTTAATTAACTAATTGAGAAGTAAGTTTTCGAAACTTGATAAATCAATATTTCTTTATTTCGAGAAATTGAAATGTTCTATTTTTTAATAAAATTTATGATAGTTAAGTGATTTAATGATTTTAGTAATTTTTTCTAGTACAAAAAAATAATTATAAGTTATCCTGGTTATAATATTTTTAAAAATGGATTTATCAGCGTTTGAAAACTTGCTCCAAAATTGTATACAATAATAACAAAAAATCGACTTCTTCCACTTTTTTGAAGTTTAATTTGTCTAAAACCACTTTTTTCGCCTGTTAATAAAATAACTGTGAAATAAAATAAATAATGAAATAATAAAATAAATAAAAAATCATGATTCTTTATGCGATGAGAGTGTAAAAAATATTACCTGGACAGCAATTTGTAGAGGAGTTGCTTCTCCTAGTGAGCAATCTGATCTTAAAACATCAGCAGGCAACAGTCTTGGGCAAGGTTTCCCGGTGAAGAGCATGAAAAGTGTATGAATTGTTCTCCTTTGAGTGAGTTCAGTATGACGATGTTGATAACCCGATAAATGTCTCCTATGTCTAATCACCGATGGGAACCACCTTTCACAAAGTACGCAGTACCTTCTGTGCTTAATTGTCGCCTATCAAATAAATTAAATAGAATTAAATTTTTTTTTCAATTTGTAATGTTTTCATTATTAGTGCGCAAAGAGAAAAAAGAAATAGCAAATTTAAAAATAATGGTTATAATAAATAATTTTAAAAATACATATTAATAATCATTGTATTCCGAATGTCTGTTAACACTTTGAATTTATAATAGTTTTTTTCATTTTTGTTTCCTAATTTTTTTGAAGATACTTTTTTACCTTTTAAATGTTTAGAATTTTTTAATTCATTAAAAATTGTTTATTAATGTTTTCAAAATTAAGTAATAACAAAAATTCTTGCGTAGAATTTTATTAAAAAATTTGGAAATGATTGAATTATTATAAAGAATTTATTGACTAAAATCTTTTTGAAAATAATTAAAATCTTATAAAGAATTTTATCAAAATTTTTAAAAATAATTGAATTTTTTTGATAAATTTTATTAAAATTGTTGAAAATAAAAACTTTCTTCCGGAATTTAAATTAAATTATACAATAAAATAATACAACTTTATCGACATTTAATTGAAACTAATTGAATTCCTGCGAAAAATTTTATCATTTTTGAAAATAATTGAATTGTTTTCAAGAATTTAAAAAAATTTTTTGAAAATAATAATAATCAATTAGTTACTAATTAACAAGTAAATTTTTCTTTTAAGTTTGAAAGTTTTCAAAAATTTAAATTTAGAAAAAAAGTTTTCCAATACTCTTTTTGCAAGAAGAATTTAGAAATTATTACATTTTTTATATTTTTTTAATCTGAAATAATTTAATTCTTACACAGAATTTTATTAAAATTTTCGACAATTTTTTAATTTTTGCATCACAATTTATTACTTTTTCAAAACAATTGAATTCCTTCGAATTGAATTTTTGCGAAGACTTTGATTGTTTTATGGAAATAATTGAATTCTTGTGAACGAAAATAATTAAAATCAATAAATTTATAAAGAATTTGATTAAGATTTTTAGAAATAATTGAATTGTGTCGACAAATTTCATAAAAATTATTAAAAATAAAAAATCTTTTCTAGGACTTAATTAAAATTGTATTAAAAATTACTGAATTATTATAATTACTTTTATTATGAACATTTTTTTAAATAATTTATTTTTTGCGAAATAAGAATTGGTTCTAAAAATTTAGTTCAAATGATTCTAAAAATTTTTGAAAAATAATTTATTTCTTTCAAAGAAGTTTATTAAAATTTGAATATTTTAAATAAACTCTGAACATCAAAAACTAGAATTTTTTTTATCAGTTCAAGAAATTGAATACTTTTTCTAAGACTTTTGATAAAATTCGTCGACTTTTTCCTGAATTCCCTAATTTTTCTGACAAGCGGTGATCCTGTAACAAATGTTTAAAAAAGTAATTGAAACAAGAAAAATTGAAAACAAAACTAAAAACAAAATTAAATTTAAAAAAAGTTAAAAGCAATGAAGAAGCAGAATTTAAGTAAAAAAATACATCTTTTCATACCTTTTCATGAAAGACCCAATTTTGAACAGCATCAGCGAGAGTGCCACCCGCATCAACTTGTGGACTCTTCATTTTCCAATTATTGCGATCCTCCTTTTTCACATTGGCATTGAAAATTTTCGACCCATCCTCAATGATTTCGACGTCATCCTGAATTGTTATAACAGGCGGTGAACGTGACGTGTCACGAACTAGACTTGGATCCAAATTAACACCACCCTCTGGTTCTAAAATTGGCATCTCCTCCTTCGCCTTCTTCACCTCAATCACATTCTCAATATTATTATCCTTAGACTTAGAGATCTTTGGAATTTTATATGACTTTATTTTATTTAAATCACAATCTTTACTATCTCTCGACACGTCTCTCGAACGATTGTCCCTCGAAGTGTCTCTCGGCGATTCCTTAGACGATTCCCTCGATTTTTGACTTCTTGAATTCGATTTACTTCGACTTGAGCGTTTTGAATTCGATTCCGAGCTCCTGGAATTTTTCACTCTACTATTACTCGATTCACGAGTAGAATGAAGACTAGATCGTTTCTGATCCCTCAACGATATTGTATTATGATGATCGTAATTGTAAGGATCCTTTATTTCGCTATTTTTACACCTCTCCCTTGAACTGCTTTCCTTCGTTCGTTTACGACTTTTTGAATTATTTCTCGAATCTAAATATTCTGAACTAATTCTCGTTGACGCTGATGATGAATAATTATCAATCGAAGGCAAATCAGTTCCTTGTTTCTTTTCAGCGAGTGTTTTTGGTCGGGATTTATTCACAGTGTTATCAGTTCGACAATTTGGTAAATATTTCTTCAATATTTCCTTCGCTGCCATTACTTCCTGTACGAGTGACATTGAATCGGTGAATTTCGATCCACAAGGTTTCGTATTCTCACTCACTGTTAAAAAATCATTTAGCATTGGAATTTCATCTTTAATATCACAGGAATCGTCTCGAGATTTTTCCTCCTCAACCAAGAGGTTCTCCTCCTCGGGTAATTGGGGTTTTTGAAAAAGTTGTGAATCCTCCATATCAACGCTGTCGAGGGATTCGAAAAATTCCTTAGAATCAGACATTGGTACATCGTAAGTGTCAACACTGCTGTCGACAATTTCGAGTTCAAATTCAAATTGCGTGGGTATTGCGTCCTCGAAATAGAGATGCTCATGCTCTCCATTCGCCATCAACTGGGAATGTACATTCTCCTCGATCTTTATACCATTCTGAATATCGTTAACATTTGAAAGATCAAATTTACTCTCATCGAGTTTACTCTCAACTTCCTCAGTGCTTAGTAAGGGAATATTACAAGGAACTTTAGTCTCAATCTCTTGATTCAATTTCACTTCGGCAGTTTCAATATTATTCAAATCCCCAAAATTATAATCAAACTTTTCCGATTGTAAAATTTCCTTATTCTCTGAATTCATGTTTTCGTCGAATTTCTTCCAATTGTCGTAGGTGTTTTGGTAATTTTTGATATTCTCGGTGAACATATTTTTAAAGTACAATGCACGATTATTGAGATAATTTGTATCTGATATTGTTGATTCACGAGCTGATTTACTGGCTTTAAAATTGTATAAAGTTGGTTCTGATTGAAAGTAACGTATCTCCATGTCTGATTTTCGTCTTCTTTTTATTTTACCGGACAGTATTTGGGAATTTGTTTCGGTACGTGATAATTCCTTTTGCTTTTTAAGACTACGGATAAATTGTTCCCATCTTATTTTACTTGTATTCGATTTACCACGTACCGATGCTTTACCTCCATTTTTAGCGATGGCCAATTTTAGGGCAATATTCACGTGTTTCAATTCCTTCGCCATACAGTCCAATATCCATGAGCGTTGAAGAACAACTTGTGGCTGAAGACTTAAATCATGAGCGGAAGTATTCTTCTTATCGTTACTGACCTCACATTTGAACTCAGCTGTTGGTGATGCACGTTTAATAATGACTTTCGGAATTTTCTCCGATACATTTTGATATTCTGATGAAGATAAGGAATTTTCAGTGATTGGGTCAATGCGTCGGTCCTGTCTTATCTCGTCCCTTGATGATCTCTTGATCTTTTTATTTTCCGTCGTTGTTGTGGTCGTGGTTGTTGTCGTTGTTGTTGTTGTTGTTGTTGATGATGACGACGATGATGTAATATCAGAATTATGCCTTTTTCTCAGCATCGAATTTATTTTTAGATCTTTTTTAATTTTTAATTTTGGAATTTTTGGCTTTGTTTCATTATCATCGACTGGTGGGGAATTGACAATATTTTCTGTATCTTCAATTGTTCTTGATTGATTTAATTCGGAATCATTAATTAATGATGAATTTTCATTCGTATTGTCCGTTATTGTATGTAAATTTTTGAGTTTCTTTATTTTCACCTTTGGTACTAATTTCTGAAGATCTTGTGTATTACGAATATCTAAATTTTTAATAACAACTTTTGGCAATTTATCCTCTAGATTTATTTTCATTTTTGGAATTCGATTTTCTTCGTTGTTTGAAAATATATAGGAATCATTTTTATTAATGTCGTCGAGTCTTATCTTTACTTTGATAACATTTGACTCCTCTTGTGACAATGACAACTCTTCCGGGATCTCCTCAATTGTGGGCGTTGTTGGTCTTGATTTTGCATTGCGAATTATCATCTTTGGTATTTTTCTATGAAATGAAGGTTCGATATTGCTTTCTGTTGATTTTGATTTTGAAAGAATATTTCGATTCATTTCAATTTTTCGAATTACTAATTTTGGTACCATTTTTTCGACGACTGAATTTCTCAATTGATTCTCACGTTTTTCGTCTTCCTCTTTATCTCGTTGCTCTCCTTCTAGAGTGACATCGGGCATTTTATTGAATTCATTGCTATCGGAACTTTTCGAAGAATTCAGAATATCAGAATCGTTTAATTCCCGTTGTACTTCGAGAATTGGTGGATCCACTTCAAAGTAGGAGTCATCGTCGATGTAAATTGAATTTATATCGTGTTTTTCGACACTCTTTTCAGTTATTACTGATAAATCGTTAATTTGAAAATCTGACTGATTTTCAATTTTATTTTCGTTCAGTGAGCAATTTTCCATTCTTTCATTCTCGGCGAAATTTTGTGTACTTTTTGAATTATTGTAATTAGAATAAGAATTTGAATTCGAATTCATTTCAAGCACTGGTGAAAGTCCTCGTGTTTCAAAATATTCCCTCTCACAGGTCTTTAAATCCGATTCGTAACTGTGACTATTTCCTTGAAAATCATTCAAATTTACTTGATTTTCACAATATTCGCGTGATGATTTTTCATATTCTGGATTGTTGCCTTCAACTTCTTCAATATATTCCTCAATTTCACAATTTTTCTCCATTTCCGGAATATTTTCTCGTACTTTCTCAATATTTTCCTGCACTTCCAAATTATTTTGATAATTTTGAATATTTTCCAAATTAATATCCCGATTCACAAAATTATTCTCCATACATTCCGAATTATTTTCTTGATTTTCAAAATTACTTTCTTGCATTTCCTGATGTTTCTGGATCGCTAAATTATTCTCCTGGTTCTCACTATTATTTTCTTGGTATTCTTGATTAATTCTTTCAAATTCTTGAACTTCTTGATATTCTTGAACTTTTTGAATTTCTTGACTTTCTTGAACTTGTTGACTTTCTCGATTTTTCTGACCACTTTCGTTTCTCTCTCGACATTCATAATTTTGCAGAATCTCTTGACTTGTTTGATTACTTTCCTTTATTGCTTGATATTCGTAATTTTGTAGAATTTCCTGATTTCTCTGATTACTTTCGTTTATTTCACGACATTCGTAATTTTGCAGAATTTCTCGATTTTTCCGAACAATTTCACTTTCTTCTCGACATTTGTAATTTTGACGAATTTCTTCATTCCTCTGATTACTTTCCTTTATTTCACGATACTCGTAGTTTTCCCGAATTTCTTGATTTTCACAATTTTCACGATACTCTCGATTTTCACAACTGAAATGTCGATTTTGTCGATTATCCTCCCCACGTTCAGAATCCTGTTGAAATTCATTTTTCGATCCTCCAACTTCAGTCAAGTAATTGTCATCTGTAAATTTATTCTTCTCAATTACAGAAGTGCAATTTTCACTCTCGTGTCGTTCAATTATTTCGGTAAGAATTTCCACCTCTCGTTCAAAATCTGAAAATTTGTTTGCACTCGAATTAGTCGGTTCACCGTAACTCTGCGAATTGAAAATCTTTAAATAGTCTTCATTCACTGGATTCGATGAACAATTAGTGTGATTTGTTTCCGAGTAGTGTGATGATTCCTTATTCGAAACAGCTTCCTTCACTGGAACAGAAGGAGTGGAAGAAAAATCGATTTCCTGAATTTCGTCATCGTTGGCAGTATTCTCGAGTTTTAATTCTGATTCTTCACTAGATTGTTTCACTACATTGCTTGGTATTTCTTGAGAAATTGGGGGAATTTCATTTAATTCTTGATCACTAGATTCAGATTTTAAATCTCCTTCTTCTGTTGTTTTGAGACTGTTTTCAGAATTTATTTCTACTTTATTTTCTGTTTCGATTACTTGAGTTTCGTCGAATTTTTCGACTGTTCCTGTACAGGGGAATGTTTCTAGTTTGGGTTCGACGATAAAGATATCATCGTCTTCTTCTTCTTCGTCGTCTTCAATTTCGATAATTTCAATATCGTCGTTTTTCGCCAAAGTTGCTTCTGGGACTAATTCGTCTTTCTTTCCCTCACTATCAATATTGAAGATTGGAATATCTCTCTGGATTGTTTGCTCTTTGTGGGTGAAAATAGTGTCTCTTTCTAAAGATTTTTTATCCGCCTCTTTCTGTATTTCTTTTTCTTTTTCCCTTTCTGTATATTCCTTCTCCGTGGTGATGATGTTCGTTGGTCGAATTTCGTCATTTTCGGTTTGTTTATTTACATTTGACAAATTTTCACACTGGGCGATATTAGTTTCAGTATTATCAGTTTCGGCATTATCTCCCTGACTTTTATCTTTCACTTTTTCTCCAACTTTGTCTGCAATTTTATCTCCAATTTTATCTTGTATTTCGTTTTCAATATTTTTAACGTTTTCGAAATCATCTGTTTCCATATTATCTCTATCACTTTCCGTTTCGATATTTTCTCTAGAACTTTTATCTTCGTAATAGTTTTCTTGATCTTGGACAAACACATTTGGAGTGACTTCTTTTTCTTGGTATTCCAGATTAATTGAAGTAAAAATTGGAAATTCGTGAATACTTTTTCTTCTTTTTTCCTGAATTGTTTTTGATAACTGTAAACTAACATCGGGTGTTGATTTTCGTCTGGTAAATAAATTGTGGAATGGATTGGGACTATTGTTCATTAGGTTTAATTCCTTCTCGATTTCTTTCGCATATTTCGATCGAATTTCCTCTTCGGAGTTCATTTTTGCTTCTGATGATCGAATACAAAAATCGATACTGCAATCAACTTTGGATGTTGGTAAAGAATTTTCCACTGAGTTTAAATGTTCCTGAGTGCTTTTTTCATGGTTTGCGGAATTATTTTTTGCTGCGCTTTCGGATTCTGTTGACGAATCCTTATCGTGAATTGCAATTGGAACGACTTGATTGTCCTCGACGTCTCCCTGAGTTGGACTGTGTATCTCTGGATAAACTTGACCACTAACACTTTCGATTTGATTCTCTTCTTCTGCTATTGATGATGTTCCGTCTGAAACTGACCTTTCCTGATTGGACTGTTCCTTCAGAGAATTTCTACTAATTTCCCGTTCAATCTGCAGATGAATATCTTCGAAATCAGTATTTGAATTTGCCTTCGAATCATTACCTTCATTACCGGATGAACCCTCATTTAGAGCACTGTAATTCTTTATTGTTTTGATTAACATTGGCTCACTACTGACACTCGCTTTTCTGTTTCGATGAGAGAGATAACGCTGATAACTCTTCTCCAATTCTTGAGTAGCAAACCTTTTCGCCAACGATTTTTTCGGTGGTTTCAAATTAGCCTGTTTACTGCCGTGTTTTTCACTCGACTTTGAAGATCCAGCTCGTTTTTCCTGTGATGAACTATAATTCAATAATTGATCCTGACATTCCTTTTCACGTGCCTCCATTAATAGTGTTCGGTATGTGAATCTTGGATTAGGGCTATAAGTTATTTTACCGTCCTTCGTCGTGTATATTGGCACTGCATTCAAATTCTCCACGTCCTCCAAAGAATTGAACAATGGATTCAAATAACCCTTTGGACCCAAATCATTTTCCGCTTCTAATAAATTACTATTATGATTGTCAGCAGAACTTTGAAAACTATTATCAAAACTATTTGAATCACAATTACTGTTTTTAATAACAAAATGTTTTGCATCTTCACTTTTATCACTCAAATCGTCATCAATTTGCGAATTTCTAAAACCAGAAGAATCAGATGTGCATGCCAACATTTCGATTTTATCATCATCAATATTATCACTTCTATTATCAAAATTAGCAAAATTTTTATGTTTTCGTGAAACTTTCTTTTTAACATCATCCAATAATTTTGATTTACTTATCGATTTCAGTCGATTCGAAAGACACTCGATTGTCGAACTACTTGAATTCATAAGGCACTCATTATTCTCGTGTGCTTTCGTTGATTTCTCATGATTACAAAGATAGTCTTTATCGATTTTGTAGAAATTCATCGATTTACATGTCTCACACGAATAGGCGTGTTGGGAAATTTTTTGATGATGCCCTTTACCGAAATATTCAATCACACTCTCCTTTCTCTCTTGTCCTTGTATTTTCACCTTGTCGCCAATTTCCTTGAAATCCTTTGAATCGTCCGGTGATTTTTGCTGACATTTCGTCTCAACTTTGGAAAGATTCTCACCTTTTCCCTGACAAACTGTTGAGCCACATGAAGACGGTTCCTCCTGATTTCCATTATAATCCGGTTCGTTGCACTTCTGTTGTTGGGTTTGATTCTCGCTTTTTGTGTCACTACGCGAGACGTTTATTTCTATTTTAATGGCCTCGAATGGTTTACTCGAATCGCAACTATTCCTGAATTTAATTTCCAAATCGGAACTCTTGCCATCAGTAGGCACTTTCTTTTCGTCGTGGGAATTTTTCGAATTTACCTCCACGTTGGTTTGTTTCATTGTTTCCACTTCTGTAAGTTTTTGCACCTTTGATTCGTCTTGGAAATGATCGATGCTTCGTTTTCTCTTTAGATTCTTAAATTCGTTGAGAAGTCGACTCTCGTCATCAATTAGAATACTCTCGGCAGATTTTGAACGACTGCAAAAAGAATTTGTTTCTAGTGATTTTGAACGTGAACGGTGTGGGTATTTCAATTTTTCCGCAAAATCCTCAAATTCCTGTCGTTCAAAACTGTCGGACATTTTTCTTAATGCGGGATAAATTTTATTTTGCGTGTTCTGTCGCCATGTGGAATTGAATATTTCCTCTGAAATGATATTTATTCCTTTTGGATTTCGTTTTATGTTGGTGGGTTCATGCGTTAGATTTTGAATGAAATGCTGTCTGTCTTTGATATTCTTGAGGATTTTCGTCACAGATGCGGAGACTTGAGCAATGTCAGTTTTCTTCTGTAGTATGTTGTCCTGTTCGTAGTTGGGCTTTTCGTTTATCTTTCCATCGGAGGTGAGATCAATACCTTTCGGTATATTGTAACCAACGTCTAGCCACATGTCGTCGACTTTGTCGATTTTCTCCTGATCGAGGAGATTGGATTTTTCTGCCTCTTCCAAATTTTGACCTTTTGTCTCACTTTCTTGCATCAGAGAATTCCAGCACCATTTGTCTTGATCCTCGGTTGAAAAAACGTCCATGTTCAATTCGCTTGTGTCTTTAGTGACATTTTCGGGTGAAGATGTTTTTGGGACAACTTGCTCTTTGGATCTTTCGGTTTTGGTATTTTTTCGATCTTTGTCGTCGGGTATTTGATTCTTGGACTGGAAATCAAAGTCGAGAGTTGTTTTCGGTGAGATGTTTTCGCCTTTGAGATGCTCGTAGGGGTCGATTTTGACGGGCGATTGAGTGAAACTGATCATCGGACTGTTTTGAATTAATTCGATGGGGTTTGTACTGGTCATTAGATCGACACCTGGATCGGAACATTCTTCACTGTCGGAATGTGTCGGAGTGTTTAGGGTCGTTGATACCGGGGTACATTCTGAGGTTGTTAAATCCGGTAGACTGATATCATCTGATGTTTGGTTCTCTTCATTCGTGAAACTATTTTGTTTTTTCAAATTTGGGGTTTCTGGTTCGGAACTATTTTTCGCTAGGGGTGGTAAAATGGAGAGGTCTTCGGGATTTATTTGTAATTTAGATTCAGGATTCAGTTTCTTGTAGTTTAGGTTCGTGGGGGTTTCTTTCGTTTCATTGGTTTCGGAATCTTTGGTCTCGGTTAATGAAGGTAGACTTGCACCGGGACCTTCAATTTCCGCCTTCGCCGTGTAGATGAATTCCTCCTCTGGATTCTCGACAATGTGGATTGTTGGCACCCCGTCGATACCCTCGCCAACGCATTTTATATTCAGTTTATTTGCATAAATTATTCCCTGATTTAAATCGTTAGAGCAATTTTGAAGGAGATTGGTGGCGTCAACTTGCTCCTTGGGGAAATATTCCTTTAGTGTTGATTCGTTGTCAGTTTTCGTTGTTTGCTCCACTGGATTCTCCGCTGGGGGGTGAGTGACTAAACCTACATTTCCATATTCAACGACGACAATCGGTGTCGAATTGCTGAGAACAACATCGGGGAGATTGCCATTAGCACCCTCTTCTTCCTCGACTTCGACCCAATTGGCGAGAAATTGTCTAACGTCCAAATCGGGTTTGCTACTTAGATTCTTTGAATTTTTATCCTCATCGTCGTTATTGTTATCTTTTCGTGAATTTAGAGTTTCGAATGTTTCTTCTTCACGTTGAGCGACTTGACAGTGGGGATTCTCGATTGTTTTCTGATTTAAAAATTGTACATCACGGGGAATTGTTTCTGGATTTTGAACTGTTGTGTGTTCGGTGCGCGGCGGTAAATTTTGTAATTGTTGTAAATTCTCTGGTGGTTGATGCTCCTTGTCGGGATTCAATGAATTTGGCGTGGCGTTCGTTGGATTGTGTGGTGTGGGGAAATTACCGGGCAGATAATTGGAATTTATTAGAACACCATTCTGATCGAATTGCAAATTAATCGGGGGTACGGTATTATTTGTTGATGTTAATGAATTTTGAAATGCACTCTGATAATCGACGGTCTGTTGTAACCTCAATAATTCGCGATACCTAAGGATACATTCTTGATATTTCGGATGAGATTGATAGCCGGGGATTCTTGATAATTCCCGGAGGTGATTTTCCATTGAGAACCTTTGCATGGCGTATTTTTGTTGATACATTTGATATTTGGGATAGGCGCTATGCATTGGAACGGGATTTTGAATTTTGTTTGAATCCTTCTCGTGATTCTCCCATTGATAATCGCGGGAGAATTGCGGATTTAGATAGGGATTTTGAACGGATGGTATATTTGAGCTGATACTGGGTACACAGAGACCTTTTTGTAGTAAAGCACCACTTTGATATTGTCCCTGTTTGGAGGAATATTTCTCCTGCATGGAAACATTGTGATCGGAATATTTGAGAATGCCGGAATTTTGAGAGTTTACAGCACCCTGTCGGGGATAGTCTTTCATAGGATAGGGATATTTTTGGTAGTCGCTTGGTACGCTGTAGTTTTGAATCGGATAATTCGGTAAGACGGCGGGAGGTTGATAGTTCCTGGCAACAGGAGGAGGAGGTGGCGGTGGTGGTTCTTTACAATATTTATAGTCGGTAAAATTTCTTCTTTGGTCAACGTGATAAGAATTGGGTGGAATTAAATCCTTGCTAGGGTAACTATCTTTCCTGTAGGCCATGTCGTTTCTATATCGCCTAGGTTCATTTGCGTATCCAGACGCGCGAAGATTTTCTCTATAGGGATTATTGGATTGATAGGTGGGGAATTTTTCCCAGGATTGATAATTTACATTGGGATCCGAGACGCAGCAAGGACCTTTACAGGCGGGCATATAGGGTCCTTGTCTACTCGAAGGCACAGAATTTGCGGGCGGAATACGCGTTCCTGCGCTTCCCATATTACTAGCTACATTCATATTTGGTCCCACGACACGAGGCCCGGGTCCATTTAATGAGATCTGATTTCTATGCGCCATTTCTTCGCTGAGACTGGCCACCGATCCATTTCTCAGGTCCACATTGCTCGAGTCATCAAGCATGGAATTCATCGATGACGAAGCTCCATAATGACCTACACAACTTGACATGTGAACCAATGAGGTCAAGGGTGGCTCGACCAAACTATTCGGCCCACTCGGAGTATTATTTGGCGGCTGATAATTTCTTTGACTATAATTAATAACATCATTCTGTGACTTACTTAGACAATCAGAGCTGAGATTGAGACCATTCATCGACGAGGGGCTGATGTTAGGGACATAGAGATGAGAAGAACTAATGTTCTGCCCAGATTTTGCAGCATCCGATCCTCCAGACTGTAAGGCATTGTATTGCTGCCAGTCTGGTATGTTCCTGCTGTAGCTCATTGTACATTATTCGGTCGAGCGCTTTCTGAATTCATTATCGTCCCTTAATTCCTTGAGGGATCTGCAGCAAGAGGCAGGGTATTTACCTAAAAAAAATCATTCAATGCATAATTGCACATACTTATTAAATAAAACAAAATGAATACTTTCTATAATTTTTTTCTCTTCAAAATAAATATTTCTATTTCCCCACAAGCGATAATTTGAAAAGAAAATATCTCTTTTTAAAAAAAATTACTATACTTTAAAATGGATTGTGTTTACACAATTATAAAATCAATAATTTAATAAAAAAAAAATTCTCTCTCTCTGAATTATTTAAAAATAAAATTCAGTCTGTTTGTTAAAATCGTGCAAGTTGAAAAAAATTTTATAGGCAAGATAATTTTTTTACCAAAACAACTTTATAAAAAATATTCGATAATATATTTAGTAAGAAGAAAATAAAAAAACGAATTATATTATAATGTTAACTTTTAACAGACAAAAAATTACATACATAGTGAAATATCAATAAATTATGTAAATTTTGCAAATAAAATCGTTAAAAATATTTAAATAGAGTTAATTTCTAATAAGCATTAATTAGTCGTATTAATTTATTTTTAACTAAAAATTAGATAAAAATAGTAAAAATATTTTCTTAAATATAAAAATAAAAATTTCCAATATTAAAATAAAAATTATTTTAACTAAAAACAAGTTAAAAATTTTTTTTTTTACTAAAGATAATAAATTGTCGAAAATAATTTATTTTACATTTATGAAATGAAAGGTGTCTATAATAGTGAACAGAATTGATACATGTGTAAATAACAAAAAAATAACTTAATGGTATCAAAAAGTAAACACCGAAATTGCTACTTATAACTTCATATTATGATTCAGGTTTTGAAGACCTTGTACATATGTATAGGTATAGACATATCTATACTGATATGCAATTACAAGGACTTTTTATTTCCGAGGGGAGAAAAAATAGTGTCAAATTTTACGCTAAAAAAATGTCCAAAAAATTGTAATAATTATTATTTACCACTAGAAATAGAGTTTTCAAAAAATTTAAATACAACTAAAAATATTAGTTGCGCCAAACAAAAAAAAGAAAAAACAATTTACAAAAATGGAAAATTTAATTCGTGAGTTTCAAAAATATTTTTATTTAAATAAAATTATTAATTTTCCTCTCGTAGGTTTGAAGAAAAAATTCTCTTTCATTTTTCATTAATATTTTTTTTAAGTACTATCAGTTTGAATAACTTTGTTCCAATTTATTGATATGTCACGAAATGAAAATATTTATAAGAAAAAAATGCTTTTATTAGATAATTCCTTTCACAAGCAATAAATCTACAAGGAAAAAAATTTTCAGTATATTAAATAAAATTAGGAAAATAATATTACATTCAGTGCTTTCATTGTTTGAAAACTATTTTCGTTTCCCTTCCCTTTCTGTTAGTTTTATTAACAGTGTCATTAATTTTTTGTTACTAATAAACATTTTCATAGAAAAATTGTTTTAAAAAATTTTGTCTAAAGCCTGCAAACTAGTTTTGAAAGACAAAAAAAATTATTTATTTTAAATTATTCAAAAATAAAAAATTTTATTTTATTTTAACTTTGTAAAAAATATCCCTAAGTTCAAATTAAATTTTTTTTTGTTGCGTTAAAATTCTACTTTTGTTGAAAAATATTGTTTGGTAAATTTAGAAAATTAATTTCTTTCTATAGATTGAAATTAACAAAGCTGATTATTATAAAAATTGAATTATTAATTATTTAATTACAATTATTATAATTTTTTTTTCTTTTCTTAGATAAATTAATTTTTATAATTTTTTTTAGTAATTTTTTGAATTTGATTATTTTCTAATTTTACTCGACGAATTTTCGAAAATTTTTCTATAGACAAAAAATATTAATTTGAACTTTGAAAATTTTTGGGAAAATTAAAAATAAAACAAAATCCAATCGACAAAATTGTTTCCAAACTCGCCGTATTGTGTTTAAGGATAAAAAAATCGTAAATTCCTATTAAGTCGCAATAAAGTCTATCGGTAGAGCGTATCAAATAATAAATCTTAGAATTACTTCCGATCAAGAAAAAGGTTTTCTACCAGCAAGGTAACAAATGTGCAAAGTTTACAATTATTTTTTTAAGGTTATTGTGAATACACTGAAATCTACTTACTTAACCATGATTGTGAATCATGATATATAATATATTATTAATGTATTATATATTTCCTATTTGGCAAAAAAAAATACGACAAAATTTTACAAATCTTTCTTTTGATAAAAAAAATAGTTGAACACGTGCAAAGATAAAATTTAAGTATAAAAATAAAATCCTATTAAATAAAAATAAGAAATGTACTACTTGAACTTGGAAAAAATCAATTTTACTATTTTAAACATTTATTGGAAAATACTTTTAAAGAAAAAATTATTTATTTAATATTTTTTTTTTGTAAAATAACTTCAAAATATGAGTAAAATTAATTTTTATAATTTATTTTTAATTTAATAAAAATTTATCTTTAATAAAAATATAAATTTCATAATAAAAAGGGATTAAATTTATTTAAACAAAATTGTAATAAAATTAAAAGCAGTTTGACAGAATTATTTAAATTAAAGGAAAAAAAATGACAAACGCATTTATTTAATTAATTTGTGATCAATTTGTAAGTTATTAGATTCTAAAACATTATTACGACAAAACATTTCAATGTGCATTTCAAATGATGTCATTAAAGTAATGAATAAATGCTGCAGTAAAAAGAAATAATTTCATTCAAATTTTAATGTAAAAGGTAGAGTAAAATAAATTGTTAATTATCTATTATTTAATAACTACTAAAACTATAAACAATATGCGAATAAAAAAACTATCTTTCTACAATAAAGGAAAGCAAAAAAAAGGCAAATAATTACAAGGAACTTAATTATACGAACATAATAGCCATTTAATTAAATTAAATGAACAGCTTAATTATTTGAAAACGAGCAATTTGCATACGAAACGTAAAGCGATTAAAATCTTTTATTTTCTTAAATATTCTTATTATTTAAGATACACAACATTTGAATTCAATTAACACATGTGTTTTCGATATTTATTACAAATTATCATTCAAAATCAAAAATTCACCTCTGAATATTTCAGGGCATTCAACTTTATTTAAACAATTTACATGAAAATCATTAAAATGCATTATAAATGCTTTATAACTGTCAGAATTATTAACAATCTGAGGTAAATGCAAATTATACTTTGTCTTATCTCTATACAAGAAAATTTTATCATCTCAGTCTTGTCAAGTAAGATTATTTCTGATACTACTCACGTATAACATTTTCTTTCTTTTTTACCATTATTAAATTCACAATTTCACAACTCTCTCTCTCTCTCTCTCTCTCTCTCTCTCTTCCTCTCAAACAAAAAAAATTTGTGCTCAAAAAGTTTAATTAAATATAAAAAAAATGAAATAAAAATAATAATAAAAAAATGTTTATTAAATAATCTTCAAAAAATCTTTTTATATTCTTTTTTATGAAAGGGAAAAATTTTAAAAAAAAACTGAATATAATCAATTTATACGCAGCGTTATTTTTAGTGAAAGATAAAAAAGTAAAATACTACAATTAAATTTTTGTGTTCACACTTCTGACCTACTAAATTCAGAAGTTCGAGTTATCAAAAATAAACATTAATAGTAATGGACAGCTTTTATCGAGTGTCATCATAAGAAATGTTGTGCTCATTTTACGTGACAAATTCATTTTAATTAAAAAGGAAAGAAAAAAATAATTTCATATTCTTTTAAAATATTCAAAACACAGATAAATTTTTATATTTAACTCATCCTTTTAACGTTCCAATTTTTTTTTTCATTATTATATACGCATTAGGATGAATCACAAAATTGTTAAAAATAATTATTTTCACTTTTTTTTTAGGAATATTTAAATTATTAAAATTTTGTTCACTGATCTTGAAAAAATTACTTTTTTTTGTCATTAAAAAGTCTTATTTCCCTGAATAAACTTTTAAAGTAGCAAGTTTACATATGGCACATTTCAAATGCAAATACTAAGATATTAAAATTTACATTCTCGCTCGATTGAATAAAAATTCCACAGATCGTTGATTGTAGTTGTCAACTAAAAATTATTTCATTATTGTGCTTCCACCGAAAATGAAAATAATTTTTCTTTTCATAAAAAAACGGTTAAATTGAAAAAAAAAACAAAAGGGTAATTTAAATTAGGATAAAAATTTTATTTTTGTGAAAAAGATAATAAAAATTTTTAAAAAAAGTGTCGAATATTTGTGTGTGAATATTTTATATGTAAGAATATTTTTTCAATAACGACTGATTTTTTTAAATACAGAAATAAACTAAAATATTTCTAAATAATTATTTCACCTTTTTTTTTAAATTCAAAACATAAATATTGATGTCCGTAACTATTCTATACTTCAAGTGATATATGGAATTCATGATTGTTGACATTGTTATTTGAACAATTACCCAACAAAAAAAGCACACACACACACACACACTCATACACTTTCTTTCTAAAAATAAATCAAATTAATTTTTTGATATTGAAAAAAATTAATGAAATTAACTAGATTGTCAATGAATGTTTAACAAATGTGAAAAAAAGAGAAAATTATATATATTAGAGAATGAACATAGCAAAACTGTTGTTTATCGTCCATCTCCATATGACAACAACGGGATCTCGCAAATTGGATCTCCGATAAATGTGTTAAACGAAAGTAACTCGCAAAACCCATGTAAAAATCACATGTAAGCGTGCATAATAATGTTAAATACTGATGGAAATAATAAATGCAAACAAGTTTTTACCCTTTTTCAATGTCAAACATGCGATAAAGTACAGCGTGACTGGTAGCAGTTGTTTTGTCAGGCGGATAGCGATATTATTAAAAACAATTAAAATGATTACGCTTTATCGTCCAGACAAATCACAATTTACACGCAAACTGAATTATTGATTAACATTAAAATTCATAAAACCATAAAGATTTAAGATTTATTTGATTATTTTAATGTGATGTGCCTATGACATATTTTCTCGAGAATTAAATGGTGTAACGGGTCAGCTAACAAATACAATTTTCCAATAAAATCAAATGTTCACATTTGAGTGCAATGATAAAACAAGTGTTTCCTCTTGTAAGCCGATGTTTAGTGCATTTTTATGAAATAAAGAAATTAAATATAAACTTATTGACAGCTTACCTGCGTATTATAATTACTCCATAACATGAACGCCATATTCACAGACAATTACCACTGCCATATTGCATATTAAATTTTTTGACGACACGAGTACACAGAACATGGATTCGAACTGTTGAAAAGAAATGTCACTGCCATTTTCCGCTCTGGTTTTTTTTTCTTTTTTTTTTAACTATTGACAGAAACTATAGAAATCCATGGAATTCACACAGAATGTAGAAAATTGTTATCTACCAATCAGAAATAACTGTTGAATACAAGTAGCCATTCACGTGACTGGATATTATTCCAACAGCCAATCGGATTAATTCTTCTTTCTCTTCCGCAATTGTCACGTGATCAATATAAACGACAAACTTCATTCTTATGAAAAAGCATTATATATAGATTAAAAACTAACCTCAAAAGTGACTCAAAATTACGGAAAAAAGTGTAAAGTAAAAAAATAGTTTCGTAATTTAATAGTTACTTGTATTTTTCATATTTGTTAATATTCCCTATCAAGAAATGTTTACGACAAACATATTTTCCTTGGTGCACGATGAATGAAACGACATAGAAAGTGGCTACGTTTAGGAACGCATTTAAAATGTAAACATAAACTTTTTGCGAAAATTGAGATATTTATACATGCTTTTCTAGTGTTAATAGACTTGTAATTTTGATAGTTTTATCCAATCTCGATATGCATTTCAGGAAGGTGTAATAAAAATATTCAATTATGGATTCGTCTAATGTTAATGCTGGAAGCCTTACACATAGTACTGATGGATTTTTGAACATTCCTCTTGAGTCTGACGCCCTGGGAACAAAGCGCAGAAGGTAAATAATTTCAATACGTTATTCGTAAATATTTTCTCTCTCGATAAGCTCAATCTAAACAAACAAATATATATATACTATTTGAGTTACTATTTTCTTTATCTGCAGTTCATCACGTACGATAAAACGAAGAAAGTTTGACGACGAATTAGTCGAGACGACTTTTAATCTTCAACCACCAACGCCAAATCCAAAATCAGCATCAAGATCACGAACAGTATCAGTTTCCACGGGATCATTGGATATTGCACCGTCTCCAATTTTACCTAGTCCTGCACCAGTTACTACTCCGGTGCCTCAACCGGAGCGTATTAGTCGAAGACCAAGTAGGCCAAGTGGCTCGTCTTCGTCAAGCGGAAGGAAAAGTAAGAAAAATAAAAATCATTCACATTCAGCTAATGCTACCAAAGACCTCGGCAGATGGAAACCTACCGATGATTTAGCTCTAATTACTGGAGTACAACAGACAAATGATTTGCGAATGGTGAGTAATTTCAGGCTTCAGATATATAAATAATAATTCAAGTTTAGAAGTTTTTATAATTGAAATTTTGAAAATTTTTAATTCTTATAACAGGGTTGTCACAGGTCAGGGAAAAGTCAGGGATTTTTACTAAAAGTACTGGAAAAAATTGAATTTTTAAAATTCATGAGAAAACTGAATTTTTTTTCTTTTTGCCTCGTAAACTATGAAATTACCACAAATTTAAATACAAAACCTTCAATTTTTTCTATTTCTGGCAATAATTTCTTTTTAAATAACTTAAATTTTCAAAAACTATCATAAAATTAATATTTAAAAATATATAATAATTAAATAAAATTAATAATAACTATCATAAATTATGACTTATAAATTATTTTATGAATAATTTTTACAATTTTCATAAATACTAGATTGATAAAAGAATTTTAGTTAAAAATACTTTTAAAAAATTAGATTTTAGAAAAGTTACAAATGATTACAGAAATTCAATTATTTTAAAAACAATTCTCGTCAAAATTACAATTACTTTTATAAATAATAAAATACTTCATTAAAATTCAATTATTTTTAAAAGTTTTAATAAAATTCTAGACAAAATTCCACAAGAATTCAATTATTCAATTTTTAATAAATTTCATCAAAATAATTCAATTATTTTCACAGAAATTCAATTATTTAAAATACAAAATTTAATACAATTTTTCGAAAAATATCAATTATATACAAAAATATTTTTATAAATAATAAAATTTTTCACCGAAATTTAATTACTTTTATAAACTTTAATAAAATTCATTGGAAGAATTAAATTAATTTCAAAATTAGTAAAATTCTTCGCAAAAATTCAATTATTCTCAAAAATTAAAAAAAAATATTTTCAAAATTTCAATTACATTTAAAAAAAAAATTCTTCATCTAAAGTCAATTATTTTTAAAATGTAATAAAATTCTTCGCAGAAATCTAATTGTGTTCGAAAATTAATAAAACAAATTCTTGTTAAAATTCCAAGTAACTTTATAAATAATAAAATTCTTCTCTAAAATTCAATTATTTTATGGAAATTTAAAAAAAATTTAAATTATTTTCATAAGTAATAAAACACATCGCAGGATTTTAATGATTATTTATACAATATATGTTTTAATCAAATTCCTCGAAAAATGTAATAATTCTTAAAAATTTTATTAAAATTTGTCAAATTAAATTCATATATTTCAAAATTTATTGATAAAATTCTTTATGAGAATTAAATTTTAACAAAGAACATTCTATTATTCAATAAATTATTTATTTTTTAATTTAAATAATTGAATTTTTCTAGAATTTTCTAATAAAAATTGATTTAAAAATGAATTAACGGATAATAGATTTATTATTATTTATGAAAGTAATTGAATTATTGCCACGAATTTTATTACATTTTTTAAAAATAATTTAATTTCTTTGAGATATTTTACTGCTTGTAAAAATAATTGAATTCTCGCAAAGGATTTTTTTAGGATTTTTGTAAATAATTAACCTATTCTGAAAAATGACATAGTAATTTAAATTATTACAAAACATTAAGAAAACGATCGCCTTCTTCATGTTTTGTAATGATATTCTTATAAGTTGTTCAATTTAAAAAGGTTTGAATTTGGATGTTTTGAAGAATTTTAATTCCTGTAGAAAAATAATAATGATTAAATATTTATTTAAAAAAGAAGTTATTGATGTTTTTGAATAATTTTACAATGAATGAAATTTGTAAATAAATGTAATAGAACATTTTTTCTTGATTATCTAATAATTTTTAAAGTGAATCAGAATATTCTTAGGGTCAGGGAAAAAGTGAAATTTTTGTCTGGAAATCAGGGAAAAGTCAGGGAAAAATAAAATTAAATATTTGTGGCAACCCTATATGAAAAACAAGTATTTTCATATTTTAATAAAAAAAATGATTGATATTTTGAACTATTGAATTTAGAAAGTGAAAGGTCGGGAAAGTACAAAATAACATTTTTATAACTCTAAAAATAACAAACAACTTTTTCTACTTTTTTTCTATATTTAATCGACTAAAGCGACTACTTTTTTTTACCCTTGAAGGCAATCCAAAGTTTGTAATTATTGTCATTCATGAACAAAACATGAAATTTAACAGGTACACAGAGGAACAAAATTTTCGTGTCGTTTCACTCTTCAGGAAATTCAACAAAGATGGTACGCATTATTATACGATAGTGCAGTCTCAAGAATTGCTGTCCAAGCAATGAGAAATTTACATTCGGAATTAATATCAAGTGTACAAGCAAGAACTTTGTACAGTAAAAATGAAGAAGATATTTTGGGTACAATTAAATCTGTAAGTACTTTCAAAAAAATAGTATTATAAAGATTTTTTATTATTATATTTTTCATCATCAATTTCTCTGCCTATTTATCTTTACTTTCCTTTTTCTCCAGACATCACAACCAACATTAGAAACATTTCAAGGACTTCTTGAAGCGAATGCTCAAATTTTCTATCCCGCGCGAACTGGTAAAGCATTACTCGCTCATTGGCAATTAATGAAGCAATATCATTTATTGCCCGATCAAACTGTTCACAATTTACCGCGCGGTGAACATATTTTGAGTTTCTCCGATGCCGAGGACATGATTGTCGATAATGAATTGACAGATCAAAAAGATGAGATGATCGATAATGAAATGACAATAGCTGATAGAAAAAATAAAAAAGAAATTAGAATGCTTGAAAATGAACTTGGAAGATGGCAAGTTCTTGTCGATAATGTGAGCGGTGTTAATCCACCGGATTTTGATAATCAAACACTCGCTATTCTTCGGGGACGTTTAGTTCGTTATCTCATGAGATCACGAGAAGTAAGTCAGAAATTTCTCTCTTCTAACCAATTAAAAAAAAACCTAATATCTACTATATAATAATAATCGAAATAAATTATTAATTAGGGCTTTTTGATTCTAATATTGTTTTAAGCTCAAATTGTTATGTCAAAATTTTGACAATTAACTTGTGCTAAAATTTCAGAAAATATATGAAGAATTCTAATTCTAATTTTTAGAAATAATTAAATTTCAAAAAGTTTTACATTGAAGCTATTATGAAATTTTAATTCCTGATGGAAAAGTAAATAACAATAAGTATTCAAATATTTATTAAACAAAAATTAATTAGCTTTGAAAAATTTTATTTAGAAGTTCTGAAAAGAATGAGTTTTTCAAAAAAATTGTCATTAAAATTTTTTTGAAAATAGTTATTTTAAATTCCGACAATAATTTAAAAAAGTTTTAAATTAACCAAAATAAAAATGCAGTTTTTTTATAAATCGAAAATAAAATTTTTTTTCTTTAATATCAACAAAGCATCGAATTAATTTTCTTTCAAAATTTTTTTACTGGAAAGTGTATTTTTTTATTGACAATTTAAAAAAAATTGACCGTAATATCTTTTACAAAAAAAAGTTGTACGGTTTCAAAGAAAAAATGTTAAAACATGTCAAAGTTGTATATCTCCTATGTTTATGAATATTTTTTTAAAATAGTTTCACTATTTTTTTAGTTGCATTCAAGAGAACAATGCAGCTCAGTTTCATTCAAATCCCATAATAGAAGGAAATTTCTATTATCACTTTGCATGAAATTGCTCAACAGTAATTTTTCTCAAATTCCATTGAAATAAATTTTATATTTCAGAGAATTTTATTTTATCACTTTAAAAAATTATTGTACTTTTTGAAGAATTATAATTAAAAATATGAAAAATAATAATGAAAATTTTTAAAAATGTATGTATTTAAATAATTTAATTATCGTTGATTTCTAAAAATATTTTATTTAAAATAAGCATTTCATTTAAAATTTTGAAAAATAATTAAACACTAGAAACGTTATAACAAGAATTTTAAAAAATAATTAAATTTTAAAAGGATATTGAAATTTTGGTAACATTTTAGTCGAAGTACCTAAAAGTGAATTAATATTTAAATGTTTATTTACATTAAATTAATAATTTACTATTTTCTTTAAAAAATTATTAAAGTTTTAAATAATTTTATTAAATATGTTTATTTTTTATTAAATATATATTAATTGATTAATTAGTGAAAATAATCGATTTATCGAACAATTTTAGAAAAAAATACAAAAAAAATTGAATTTTGAAAAAGTTACAAATGATTCCTGAAAGTCAATTGTCTTCATAAATAATAAAACTTTTCGCAAAACTTTAATTATTTTAATACAATTTTAATCCAATTTTTACAAAATTGTAATTATTCTTAAAATTTTTATTAAAATTCATGGAAATAATTCAATTATTTGAAAATTAGTCGATAAATTCTTTATGAGATATCAATTTTAAGAAAAATTCAAGTATTCAATACATTATTTATTTTGTATTTAAATAATTTAATTCACGTAGAATTTTCTAATAAAATTGATTTAAAAATTAATAATTAATAATTGCAGTTAAAATACATTTTAGATAATAATTGAATATATTAAAGGCATTGTAGCAATTTTTGTAACAAAAGTTTTATAAAATTTTATTGAAATAAATGTTATATTTGAAAGAATTTTATTTTACTTTTAAAAAATGCTTTCAAATATAATCGTATTGTTAAAGAACTGTATTTCGAAAATATAATAACAATTTAAAAAACGAATTTTTACTTATTTTCTTTCGTACAGATAACAGTAGGAAGATCAACAAAAGATCACAATGTCGATGTGGATTTAACACTGGAGGGTCCAGCTTGGAAAATTTCACGTCGTCAAGGGACAATTCGTTTAAGGAATAATGGTGATTTCTTCATATCGTCAGAAGGAAAACGGCCAATTTTTGTAGACAGTAGACCAATTCTCGCAGGCAACAAAATGAAATTAAATCACAATAGTGTTGTCGAGGTAAAATACATTTTTTCTCCTCCTTTCCTCTGTTCTACAATTTTCAGTTATTAATTACAATCTTTTTTCCCTTCCAGATTGCTGGTCTTCGATTTATCTTTCTAATCAATCAGGAATTAATTTCTGTTATACGACAAGAAGCGGTGAAATTGAATTTGAATCCGTAAAAAAATTAGTCATTTGCAAATGAACAAAACGCTTAATTAATGTACAAAACATTCAAAAAAAAGAAACTCATTTTTTTTATTTACTACAAAAAGAACTTAATGTTTGAAAAAAAATTTTCTTTTTTTTTGTTACAATTATTTATAAAAATATTATTGTATTTGTAATTTGATTCATGTAAGTTTTTTTTATTAGAAAAGCGAGAAGAAAAAATACAAGAGTAATTTTTCAATAATAAATACGAGTCGTATTTTAATTTGCGAGGTTTTTTTTTATTTACATTAATGGAAATTAATATAAATAGACGTATATAATTATTTTTATTGAATTTTTCAAAATCACAAACGTAAAAATTTATAATTATACTCTTATATTGAGTGAAAAAGAATTTTTGTTGTTGTTGACAATACAATATTACGTATTAGATAATAGTTTCAAGTCTCACACATTTAAATTGACTATATTTTCTTAAGAACTAATTTTCAAGAACAAGTTACAATTTTGTAACATTTACATTTATATACAGAGTATTTAAATCGATAATTGTAAGTAAAAACTTTTCTTTTAACACGATTCTTGAAAAATTTTGGCCCCATTTGAAATACATATATTATCTAGAGTCTACTTTTTTTTATATATATATATATATATAAAAATTCGAGGTATCTGTTGCTTTAAAACAAAAGGGAAATTAAATTTATCTTCAAACGAGTAAATAACATTTTCTAAACGTTAATTATTTGTATATTTTTTTGAAACTGTTTTTTAAATCATTTTTTACCCACTTTTTTCTGCACGTAATAAATATATGCACAATAAGTAATTTACAATTTTCTATTTACAATCTGACAGATTAACACAAATTTAACTTAATTCAAATCCAGCTCCAGCTTGAATGGCGTATAAAAGTTTTTCACGTAATGTTTTCTCATCAGGAAATTCTGGTAGTTTTAATAAATTCATGCAGGTGCTGGACGTTGGTAAACGATCAATACTTCCGGCATGTTGTATACAAAACGGAGGATCCAATTCCTGAAATCAAAATTTTTAATTTAAAGAAAAAAATACGTTAATTTTCTCTTTTTCTTGGATTAATTAGCCGAACATTCTTTAAGGTTTCTTTTCTAATCGGACAAAACTTTAAAAATACGAATAAATTATAAAAGCAGGTAAAAAAAAGAAAGGTGAATAGATGACGACCTTTGATCTCTGTTTAAAGTTCTAAATAGAAAAAAATATTCAATTTCAAATTTATAAATTCAAATCACAATAGAATTAAAATTCATGAGTTTTGTTTCATTTTTACCGATGATGAGAATTCGAATTTTGTGCATTTACAGGCTTTTCAAATTCATCTACTAAAAAAAACCATTGTATTAATAAAAATTTTTCAAGAGAATTCAATTATTTTTGAAATGCTTTATAAAATATTTCTTTGCTAAATTCAATTATTTTCATAAATTTACAATAAAACTCATTGCAGGATTTCAATTATTTTAAAAAAAATTTATATAATTTGTTTATTAGGTAGTAATAATTATTCTCAATATAATATTATAAATTAAATTTCTTGAAAGAACTTCATTATTTTCTAAACTTTTAATGAAATTCTTCGTCAAAATTCAATTATTTTAAAAAAAGATTAATAAAATTCTTCGTAGAAATTTAATTAATTTGCAAAATTTTTTCGAATATCAACTATTTTCAATATCTATAATTTCAATAAAATTTCCCAAAAGATTTTAATTATTTAAAAAAAAAATTTATAAAATTCGTTGTAAGAATCCAATTATTTTCATAAATTTTAAAATTCTTCCGAAAAATTAAATTAATTTCAATTAATTTGAATGAAATTTCGTGATGGAATTTAATTATTTTTTTAAAAGTTCAACAAAATTTGTTGATAGATTTCATTTTTTTTAAATTGCCATTAACTTTTTAGAAGTATTAATTTATTTCAGTACAATTTTAAGTAAATTCCTCGTAAGAATATAAATTTTCTTCGAAACAATTGAATACTTGTATTTTTACAAATTTTATTTTTTTCTGTTATTTTCAAAAACAATACGATTTTTGCAAGAATTTAATTATTTACTTAATTATATTTAATTTCAATCATTTTTAATACAAATTTAAATAAATTCTTCCAAAAACACAATTATTCTAAAAAATTTTATTAAAATTCTATGAAAGAATTCAATTATTTTGGTTTCAATTCTCTATAAGAATTGTATTATTTTTAATACAATTTTAAATGAATTCCTTGAAAAATGCAATTATTCTAAAAATAAATTTCTAAGAAAGTAATCAAATATTTTTTCAGAAATTTCTTGAAAGAATTTAATTATTACCAAAAATTTTAATGAAGATTTTCATCACAATTCAATTATTCAAAAAAAAATGTTAATAAAATTTTGTGTACAAATTAAATTAATTTCAAAAATTTTTCGAAATTAAATTATTTTTAATATTTACTATTTCAATAAAGTTGCTAAAAATTATCCAATTACTTAATGAATTTTATTTATTTTAATTTCAATTATTTTTAATACAGTTTTAATTGAATTCTTTAAAAAATGCAATTATTCTTGAAAATTTAATTAAAATTTTACAAAAGAATTAAAGTATTTTACAAAATTTTGATAAAGTGCACTATAAGAATTGAATATTAAGAAATATTCAATTATTCAATGAATTATTTATTTTTCTATTTAAATAATTAAATTATCTTAGAAGTTTCTAATAAAAATTGATTTAAAATTGAATTTCAGTTAAAATTTTAGTTAATAATAATTGAATATTAAATACATTATACCTATAATGATTTTTATAAATAGTTAAATTTTAAAAGATATTTAATTAGAAATCATAAATGATTTTAATTGTTGTAAAACTGTAATAATATTTAAATATTATTACAGTATATATTATTATCTATTTTTGAATAATTTTATTTAAAAATTTAAACAAAAAAATAATTAAATTTTTGAAGAGTTAAACTTTTTTGAATGTTTAATTTAAAAATAATAAAAAAAAGAGTCGTCAAATTTAATTTTTCGATAGCTGCTTTTCTACTAGTTTTTCTTATTTTTAAAAATTAATTATCGACTACGAAGCCTGGTATTTACCTTAAATCCAAGAAGTGGTGGTCGACTGCAACTGGTGACAAATTTAAGTAATTGACTCTTTTGTTGATCATTAAATTCGTCGACAACTTTCCAAAATGCTGTAATTGTCGGATGTTCAGGAGTATAACCGCCAGTATAATTAGTATGCAATTTCAAATCACTGACATCAACGGGAATTTGTGCACCCGAAATTAATACCTGTAATTCTTTGTTATTAAACATTTGTAGCCAATCAAGTGGAACGACATTTCCAATTCCCTGCTTAAAAGCATAACATTGTGCTCGAATTTGCTTATTTAATTTATAATCCGCCATCAAGTGAATATATTCAATTCTATTATGATTCGTAACTGGAATATTAACACCGCCACTTTTCAATTCATCAACTCTTCTCTCGCCCAATTCATCCGACAGCACTGTAAAATCAAGACCCAAATCTGTCACATCGCCCTTATAACTTTTCAAGTAAAGCAAATTTCTATACATTATTGGATCCAATGACGCCAAATGATGAACATCAACGTCCGATTGTGTGCCAACAATTTTCGAGAGGAAAAATTCCGCAAATGGCAATTCGACAAGTAAATTTTCATACAACGCCTTACCGAGAATACGTCCAATAAAATAATAATGTTTCGGAAAATCTTCGACAAGTAAATGTACCGTCGGATTTGGATAGAGCATATTGTCCTTCGTCAAACGAAAGAAACCGCGATTTGGATCGAAACTTGTTTTTAGAAGTTCGGAGAGAAATTCACGAAACAATCCCCCACCGTCGACGCCCGCTTCCTCTAGACCAGCGGTATTAACTAATTGAACACGCATTTTTAGTCTCATTTCGGGCTCATTTTCAGGCGACAATTTATCGAATGCATCTTCATATAAATAATTCCTACGCACCGATATCTGAATCGATGGTCCTTGCATAAAGTGTGTCAATTCACCCTGTTGCTCCAATTTGTCACGATAGACGAGCGATTGAAAAACAACAACACGATCGCTGAATGGCACAACAAAGGGAATTTCCCTGAGTAAAGTCAACGTACGCACCTCCTTCGTTGACATTGGCGGTCCCTCCTCAATTTCCTCGCGTGTAAAATTTCTCAAACCCTGAAATGGAATATAACTCCTCAGTCTTCGACGACGAATCGTAAAATCTTGTGGCTTATCAGTTGGTATAACAATATTCGAGGCAATCCAATGACCATCCGGACAGAATTGCCTCCTCAAATCACGAGTATGCAACTGTCTCAATAATCCCACGGTGACTTTAAATAAATGTGTCCACATGTGTGTATTCTGCTCGAACTGAATTGTCGACGACAGTCCAAGTACAACATTTTTGTAATCGTCCCGAACTGAGGGACGTGTGTCAGGAAAGGCGAGTTCCACCAGTCCAAGGCAAATGCCCTTCAAATGATTCGACAGCGGAACGAGTGTTGATGTCGTGAATGGCATTGCCTGTTGGCCATAATTCGATGTCTCCGAGCCATCGTGAAAGAATTCGGTGTCGTGTAAAGTGGCAATTAATAAACTAAACAATGAACAGAATACGGCCAATAGGGGAACAATTTTCTTCGCATCGTCCGGCGAGAGCGCAATTCCACGTGAAATAATATGAAGCAATGGCGTCGATCCACCGAATAATGATGTCTGATTAATTGTCAGTAGAGTATTCCAAAGATCTCTCAAGAAAGCCGGTTTGAATGCCAGCATGTACAATAATTTATACTTGTGAATCGCAAATTTGTGAGTAATGAGTAAATTATGACAAAGCTGACACAACGGTTGCATTACGTTTGGATCGTTGCAATTTTCCACTGCTGATAAAATTGCCTGTACACGATGCTCTTCATTGAGAATGTCAACGCATTTTTGTTGTAATTCTGCTTCACTATTGTCTGGTAACTTCGTTTCTGAATCACTGTCCGAATCTTCAGTCTCTAATGTCTGTCGAGAAGCCGGTGGATTTATTGTTGTACTCATCGAAGCCAAAACTTGTAGATAGACTATTAAAACGTCGTTCGATTTCCCCGGTGCTATAAAAAAAAGAAATTAAATTAGTATATGGATCAATACATTATAATTCATCCAAAGCGGTTACCGGGACTATTTTTGGACGAATCTACCACTATAGGTCTTATTTTATTTTATTCTTCTTTATCGATTTATTTTATTAAATTTTTTATTTTTATTATATTTATTTACTGAAAGAATCTTCTTATCTACTAGCTACTGAAAGAATGTTCATAAAATTTTAAACGTTCAAGTGAACGACGATACTTTTTCACTCCTTTTAATTTGTATTTTTGTATAAAAAAAATTATTTTGTACATTAAAAAAATTTAATCTTGACCAAAAAACTTCTAAACTAAACTTAAATGTTAAATTTTAATTAGTTTTCTTTTTTATACAGTAATTTTGAAAAATATTTAAGAGGAAAAAAATTTCGTTCATTTAAACTTTCAAAACATTAGGAAAATTTGAATGAGTGAAAAAAATGTGATGACCTTAAACGAGAATAATTTTTCTTGACTTCAATTTATTTATTATTTTTTCCACAGGAATTAAGAAAATTCAAACTTGTAACCTTTTGAAATTTAATAATTTACAAGAATTTAACTGGTCTTTTTTATTATAATTACAAAACTGCTACTGCAACTTCTACAAAATTATTATCAAGATTTCAATTCAATTATTTTTTCATTTTTTAACACAAATTTTTTTATAAATCAATTGTATTTCAATATTTTTTGCGAATTCAATTAATTAAAGAATAGAAAGTGGGTTCATCTGATACAATTACGAAATCTATTTGTTTACAATTAAATTTTTCAAAATTTTCGATTATTTTGACATTTTTTAAATCAAATATTCAAAAATTCATAAAAATTTAAATCAAAATTTTTCAAAAACTAACGGTTTTAAAAAATTAATTATATAAAATTCTTTGTTTGCTTCTTGTATCCTAATATTTTTTTGATATTTCTTTTTAATATTTTGAATTTTAATATTAATGAAATTTTAATTTTCAATGGCTTGGAGATTAAAAACTTTCAAAAATTAATTAAACCAAATTTTATTTCGTATTTATTTCTTGTACGATTTAAAATCTCAAATAATTGAATTCTTGTAAAGAAAATTTTTTTTAAATAATTGAATTTTATCGAGGAATGTTATTAATTATGAAAATAATTGAATCTAGCTAAGAATTTTATTAAAATTGAATTAAAAATAAGTGAAGAAATGATTAGATTCCTGCGAAAAATTTTATTATTATTCTTTACTTTATTATTATAGTTCTTTGGAAATCAGGAAATAATGCTAATTAATTAGTAAATTAGTTAGTAAAATTGATATGTGTTTTTAATTTTAAAGATGAAATTATTATTTGAAAATAAAAAATTTATATTCTTGTATTCAAAATCGTCGTAATTTCAAATTTTACAAGGCAAACAAAAAAGAAATTTAACAAGAATTAAATCTTTTTCATATTTTTATAGAATACCAAAATCAAGAATTTTCGTAATTGAAACCTAAAAATGTAATTTATTTCAGTTCTTAATTAATTAATTAATTTATTTATTAATTTAAATCAGAGTCCTTATCACAATTTAATAAAATTCCTTATTTTCCAATCTGTTATGAACTTTTTATTATTGTATAGTAGAAATATGAGAAGATTTACGTTTCTGTTTCTTTTTAAATTTAATTTTAACATTAAATATTAACTAATTAAAAGTTTTTAATTTATGGTTCATCTACTTCTTTATCCTATTAAACTTTTTCATTGTCACACTAGTTATTTTAAAAAATCTATTTTATAAAAAACGTAATTGAAGTTTAAAATATAAGGAGCTTTGTAAACTTAAGGTATAAACTGTTTAAATATCGATTTATAAAACTACTTTTATTTTAACCTTCAAACCTGTTTTTTACAACAGTTTCTCAAATTAAAAAATAAAAAAGGAATTTGTTATCCATCGATAAAATTTAATATGATGGAAAAGAAGATAAAATAAAAATTTTAAAAGCAAAATTAGAATTTTTTGTTCTTCTGCAAAAGAACTTTATAAGTGTTAAAAAACAGAAAATATTTAAAGGTAATTTTTTCTTAGTTCTATACAATACATAAAATTAATAAGAAAAATATAACATGAAAGTATATTTCACTTACTAATTAATATTTCATTAAAAAATATTTGCAAGCTTTCCAGAAAAATACAACAAAAATGTTTCAAATTTTTACAACTAATTTTTTATTTTAAATCATGATCTCCAAGTTTTGAACTTTCAAATAAATGAAATATTTTATATTGAAGACATTTACTAATCTTAAAAAAATTTAAAAACTAAAATTTTATGTTTACAAACTCAGTAATTAATTTTTTGGATAGTGAAACAAAATAATTACAATAAAAATTTAATTTTTAGAAGAACTAAATATATTTTGTTTATTTGAACGTTTAGAACATTAGAATTTTTTTAAATCCCCAGATAAATGCATAAATTTTTTTTTTAGATTGTCAAGAATTAATTGTAAGGGCATTAAATATAATTTCTACAAATTTTACTTACAAAATCCCGTCGTTTCCAAACTGAGAATAGAATAGAGTAAATTCAATGAAGGCGGAATATTAAGAAATTGAATGCTGGTAATAAGTTTCTCAAATGGAAATTCCTTTGAACTGATCAATGCAGGAAATATAAAGCCAGTCACAGATTCTGTAAGTTTTTGCGACAATATACTGGCACACAATTCCCTTAGAGTAAGAAATGAAAAATCATTTAAATGATTCATATGATAGATTATACTGAGTGGTCTTTGAATCATATCAAAAATCCATTTTGACATTGGATTTGGAGGTACGGACGATGCAATATCAATTGGCGGTATTTTTGTATCAATCAATCGTCTCATTTGCTCGTAATAATTATTTTTCAATAAATAGCCAAATATTTCCTTTAGATGTTGATGATTATTTTCCAAATTATCAAGAAGTGTAAACGTTTCTAAAACACGTAATGGAATCGCAATTGCTTGTCCTTTATCTGGTGATATACTGTCGACAACAAATCTCAGGCACAGCCTCAAGATCCATCTGAAAGAGGAATAACAAAAAATTATAATTAAATAATACTTTAGTCGAGTTATTAATTTTAATTAATAAAATATTTACCGAACTCTCCATAACCATTCGTTGGAAGAATTAATTTTCGTCTTGATTTCTTTCTGAAGTTTGAGAAATTGTTGTAGGAGCCAAATAAATCTATTCGAATCTTCAGTTGGTTGATAGAAAAATAGAATTTTCCGAATATAAATGACTAATTCCTCTACGTTCAATACTCTGTTTCCCAATGATTGTTGCATTCTATCAAATTCATATCTCTGGCATTTTTTCATTAATTGTCTTGTAACAAAACTCCGAATGTAGGCTTGTATTTTAACAACGGCATTATGCTTTCTCCGCTGTTGTTCTCTCTTTGAACGTTCTAATTGAGCATGCTGTAAAAGAGCAGCTTTTTCATCTCGACGACTAGCTCCTGCTAAATTTTGTTGTGGTTTACGTCTATAGTCACCTTCGAAACTATACATATTTCATTTGTTTATTAGAAAAAAATATCGAGCTTTAAAATATTTCACCAAAAATTTATAACAACTTAATATATTGTACTTCTAATGTTTAACATCTTTTTTTCCTCAAAACTTTGCGAAATAATTTGAGGTTATGTTTAATCTTTTTTTCACCGCGATTGTATTCGCTCCACTTACACGTATGTAATTTAATTAAATTCGATTAAAATCATGTAGAAAATGATATTAAATCTTGTTTAGAAAATTATACTTTTCAATGATTATAATAACTACACTTATAAATAATTACACGTCACATTGAAAATGATGACATTACAAATCAGTCTGACAATGATGAACATGCACATATATAACAATGATTAGTCAATATATTTTTAAAACTATTTTTCTATTGATAATCAATAAGAAAAGTTTAACATTTTATATATGAAAAAATGTCTCGAGGTCACTTAAATATATTCCACCCTTCTTTTTTTTAATAAAAGGTCCTTTTTATCGTCCTTCATCAAGTTCCATCACTAAATTTTTCGATATAATTTCTTTAATTTTCAATCTTTTAGAGTGAATTGTTGAAAAATTGCACTGCAAAACTTTCACTGGTTATTCAGAAAAATTAATTGTTTATTTACTTTGTATTATTTACTATTTTTTAATTCCATTTAAATATTAAATACCAAACATGCACGTGAAAATATGACACACAAATTAAATGTATCTATATCTACATATGTATATGTCAAACAGACACATACATGTATATATATCTATATAAAATCATAAATTAGCGGGTTTATTTGAAATCAAAAACTTATTTATCTAATTTCTTGTGAATACAATATAATTTTCTCATGAAATTTAAAGATAATTGCAAGAAAATCATTTATAAATAGTATAATTTTCTTAAATAATAATTTTTGTTCATCTCTCTTTTTTATTCGCATCAACAATTTTTTTGTCCACAAAACCTTTGTGTATACATATCTGACGTGACGTTTTTTCGTTGTCATCATAAATAAGGTATAAATATTTTATTATAAGCTAAAAAATAGTAATATAAATAAGAAATAAGGTTTCATTAAATATTTTCTCACTAAAAAGGCTAAATAGTCAAATGGTATATAAGAAATTAAAATGCGTTTTAAAGTATATTCCTTTTTTTAGGTTAGAATTTCTTTCAGAACATTCTAATGTCAATCGATGACGTTTTTTTAAATAAATAAAGGAGGGCTTAAAAAATAACATTGTTAAATTCGTCCGGCTGTAAAAATATAAATTTATCATTTTAATCGTTTTCACGTAATGTTCACGTAATAATTATGACGTGTTAAATATGTTTCTTATCAGAATTTTGTGCAGTAGTCGAAAGGTCAATAATTTAATTCAAAAAGAATATTTAACTACCTTTATAAACAAGACGAAACATTCGTGAGTAAAAATTTTAATTTATTGAATTTTAATGTGTTTGTCTAAACGCTATAATATATATATTTTTTTGTTAATATCCCTTTTTTACAAATTTCAGAATAAATGATAATAAATTACATATTATTTTATGGATTTTACATGATAAGAAAAAAGGAGAAAGAGTTTTTTTAAGGAAAAAAAAGAAAATAAAAGTACTTATTATTGTTAATAATCGTAATAATAAATTATTGTATAGATTTTGTGATAAGGAATATATCAAGGAAAAGAGAATGAAAATATATAAAATTTATATTGTTTACTTTAAATTAAAATATTATTTATTATTCTTCAAAAGATGCGGTGAAGTTATAAATTACGTATACAGAATTTTACATTCTCGGAATGAATATACCTATATAAATAGAGGGTGAACATTTCTACTTTCTTATTTTTCTGTAAATATTTATTTTTAAATTCCGGTTTCGGTTATTACTATTTTACTATAGTGTGTCAAACAACTACTTTATTGTAGCTAAAACTTTATAGAGATTATTATATCGATCATATTATCAAATTACTCAATAGATGTTCTGGAATAGTTTAAAGTTTTCTGTACATGCATTTAGATCAGTATATTAATTTGAAAAATGTTTAATTTTTTTGTCTCAATAATTTTCTTTTTATTTATATTTATTTCCAGGACTTTTAGCAGTTCAAGAATGGCTTTAAGTCCCGATGATCCGAGCTCTTTTTCTAGACCCGGTAAGTACTTGAATCTTATAAAATTGAACATTAAATGATAATTTTCTTTAATTCAAAAATCTTATTTCTAATACAGATCTTGTTGGAGTTACTCATATTCACTTGAAATTGGGTGTAAATTTCGATAAGAATATTTTAGAAGGTCATGTGATTTTAGACGCAGAAAGGAAAGATAAAACAGCGGATTCTTTGGTAAATTCTATTTATTTATTTATTATCATTATCATTATTATTATTATTATTATTATTATTATTATTATTATTATTATTATTAACAAATGTTACGCTATCTGAAGCGCAAAACGCGGTATTCCATTTATCATTTTTATAAAATTTAAAAAATTTATTGTTTTCAAATATTAATATCAATTGTTTAAATGGTTTCAAATTCACAATTTTTAAAAATTAAAGTATTAGTTGATTGATTAATATTATTTATTATTTTCTGAAATTTTTATAAAATTTTTCTAAAGAATCTAATTATTTTAAAAATCTTAATAAAATTCTGTGAAAAATTCAATTATTTTTAAAATTATAAAAGAGTTTTGGGTAAAATTACTTCTAAAATTTTTTATTAAAACGCATTAATCAAATTTTCTTGAATTTTGAACATTATTTTACTTTAAAAAATTCTTTGTAAAATGCAATTACTTACAAAAATTTTAAATATAAAGTTATTAAAGAAACTAATTTCTTTACAAAAAATTTAATAAAATTCTTCAAAAGAATAATTCAATTTTTTACCAATAATTTTAATAAAAATTATTAATATAAAATTATTTTTTAAAGTTATTAACAAGATTTCATTTTCATTTATTTTTACAAGATTTTTATTTTTTTTTCATAAAAATAAAAAATAAAATCAATTATATTAAAATAATAACTCAGAGAAAATTCAATTGTTTTTTTTAAATTTAATAAAATTTAAAAATCCATTTTTGAATTAAAAATGTTAATAAGCTTGATTATTTTAAAATCCTAAAAGATATTCGTTTTTAAATTTTATTGTTTTTAAAATTTTGTATTAAAATTGTTAAAATTTTTTAATTCTTCAAAAAAATGCAATTTTTGTCAATAATTTTAATTAAATTTAATAATAAAATTATTACAATTATTAACAAAATTTTATTTATTTCTAAAATTTATTGTAAAATCGAATTAATTAAAAAAAATTCGGAGAATAATTTAACTATTTCCTAAAAAGTTTAATAAAATACAATAATTGAATTTTCAATCATAATGAATAATAGACACGATTAATTTTGAAAGTTTGAGAGATATTTTCTTTAAAGTTCAAGTAGGTTTAAAATTTTTTAATTAAAGTTATTAGAAAAACTTAATTTAAAAAAAAATTAAAAAGAAATTCATTATCTTCAATCAAATTTTATTTTTTAAAAGAAAAAAATTATTGAAAAATTATGAGACAAAAAGAAACAAAAACAACTATGTCTTATTATCATTTTACTTTATTATATTGTTTTGATTGGTTTATAATTGAAAAATATGTTAAAGTGTTTTATTACTTTTATTAAATTGATAAAATTTTTATTCACACTATTGGTAAATTTTCATTTTTCCTTCAATTTTAATGCATTATTCTAGATAGTTTTTGAATTTTTCTTGAAAACAGATTTTGGATGTTAAAAATATTACATTGTTGGACATAACAAATGAAAAGGACAATTCTAAACTTGAATACAGCGTTGGAGAAACAGTTTCATTTGGATCTAAACTCAATATCAAATTACCAAATGAATCTGAATGTGATGATGGCAAAACTAGGTAAATATACTTTTAGAAATCGACTAATTGACAAATATTTTTTATTTTCTATATTTAATTGCAGATATAAAATTAAAATTCATTATGAAACGTCACCAAAGGCAACGGCGTTGCAATGGTTAAATGCTCAACAAACTGCAGGAAAGAAGTATCCTTATCTTTTCTCTCAAAATCAAGTATGTTTTTTTTGTAATATTTAAAAAAAATTGTGTTAATCTAAAACTTTAATTTTTAATGAGAGTATATTTTTTATTAGGCAATTCACGCACGATCAATGGTACCCTGTCAAGATACTCCTTCCGTAAAATCTACCTACAGTGCTGAGGTAATTTTAATTTTTCAATTATGCTAAAATTAATTTTTTGATACTTCCTTATGTCGATTGTTTATTTTTTCATTTTTTTCTCTTTGATTTTTGTTTATATTTCATTTAGAAATTTTAACTACTTTTTTCGTAATTCTTTTTTCTTTTTGCTGTGAAAGATTACGTCACCAATTTGGGCAACAACATTAATGTCAGCCCTTCATGATGAAGTAGAAATTATTGGAAATGAAACAAAACTCAGTAAATTTCATCAACCGGTACCAATTCCCTCGTACTTGATTGCCATCGCAGTTGGTGATTTAGTTACGAAAAAAATTGGACCAAGATCTTCTGTTTGGTCGGAAAAGGAATTAATAGAAGCGAGTGCATTTGAATTTTCAGAGACTGATACAATGCTACGTACTGCCGAAGATATTTGTGGTCCATACGTCTGGGGTAGGGACAAAAAAAATCATTTTAATTTAATTTTATTATCATTTCAACCAAATTTTTCTTTTCAATAAATCATCTAAAACAGTTTGAAAAATAAAATTACATAATAATTTTTCAATTAGGTATATACGATCTTTTGATTCTTCCTCCGAGTTTCGCTTACGGTGGAATGGAAAATCCATGCTTAACTTTTGTAACGCCAACATTACTTGCGGGTGATCGTTCCTTAGCCACTGTTATTGCTCACGAAATTTCACATAGTTGGACTGGTAATTTAGTGACAAATGCAAATTTCGAACACTTTTGGTTAAATGAGGGTTTTACTATGTTCATTGAATATAAAATAGATGGACGAATGTTTGGTGAAAAGCAAAGGCAATTTAATGCCTTGATGGGTCTTTCTGAACTCAAGGATGCAGTAAGTGATTTTTTAATAGTTCGATCATTTAAAATCTTCCTTCTCAAAATTACTGATTAAACCAATAATTACATTGATTCTTATTTTTATTTCAATTATTATTTTAACTATCATAACTAAATGCGCATTAAATTTTTTTACAAAAACTTTCTCTTTGAAATTTAATAAAAATTTGTTATTTTATAAAACATATAATTTTTCTTCAGAAATACGATAATATTTCAAAATAATTTTTAAGTAATAAAATTAAATGTTCTCAAAAATAAAAATTATTTCAATGAAATTGGGCGTAAATTTTAATTATTTCAATTTTTTAAATTATTTTTGGGGAATTCAATTATCTTAAAAAAAAACTTTAATTACATGTTACGACTTTCCAACGCCTATTTTTTAAAAAAATTTCTACATTAAACTATTTAAAAATTAATTAATTTTTGTTAAACAAATATTTTAAAACTTATATTATTTATTGTAATTTAAATTTCAAATAATTTCAATAAAACTTTAGAAATTTATTTATTTCTAAAAATTAAAACTGTAACTTCCCCAAAAGTAAATTATCTTTTACAATTTTTGAAGAAAAATAATATAATTTAAAAAAATTTGAACTGAAATTTTTTTTGCAAATCAATTTTAAAATTGAAATTTTCGTGAAGTTGAATTTTTAAATAATTACATTCTTTCGTCATATTTTAATAAAATTTTTAAGAATAATTTACATTTTTTTGAGGAATTCCGCATTAAAATTGTATTAAAAATAATTGAAATTTTGCGATGAGTTTTATTATTAATGAAAATAATTGAATTTCTGTTAAAATTTTTATTATTTATGTAAATAATTGAATTACTGTGAAATTTTTATTGTTTATGAATATAAATTGAAATATAATAATAAAATTAAATTGAAAAATTTTTTTCAAAATAATTTGAAATTTTTACAAGAATTTTATTTAATTTTTTTAAATGATTGAATTTTGTAAAAGATGTTATTATTATTATTTTAAATGAAAATATTTTCTATTATTCAGATCAAAAGTCTAGAAGAAATACCCGATTTCACAAAATTAGTGGTAAATCTCACTGGAATGGATCCCGATGATGCATTTTCAACAGTGCCCTATATGAAGGGTCACACGTTTCTCTATTATCTAGAAGAATTACTCGGTGGTCCTAAAGAATTTGAAGCATTTTTGAAAGATTATTTTGAAACTTTCAAATACAAGAGTATCGTAACTTCAGACTGGAAGAATCATCTATATAAATACTTTTCAAACAAGACTCAGGTGATTTAAAAAAGAAACAATAACTCTCCACTCAATAAGTAATGCTTCTGAAATAAAAACAAATTTTTCTAAATAATTCATTTTTCACAGATTTTGGATTCAGTTGATTGGGATTCTTGGCTTTATAAGCCAGGCATGCCAATTGTAATACCAAACTATAATAAAGACTTATTGAATGCTTGTATTGAACTTGCCGATAAATGGATTAATTGGTCTGAAAGTACAGCAATTCCTTTCGCAAAAACGGATCTTACTAATCTAAGTCCTTCACAAAGGGAGCAATTTATAACTGTTTTGTACGAAAGCAATTCAACTCTGTCGATTAAGAAACTCGAGAAAATGCAAGAAGTCTACGATTTTGATTCTGTACAAAATAGTCAAATCAAGTGAGTTAAAATTATTTTATTTTTTAGATTCAAGATTTATTAGGTTATTACTAGCTAATGTTTAAGGTTAATAATACTATCGTTTTATCATTACTATTCCAAATTTTACAGATTCATGTGGATTCGATTGGCATTAAAATCACGGTGGGAGCCTAAAGTTGCTGAAGCTCTTGATTTTGTGACAAAAGTTGGACGTATGAAATACCTCCGACCAATTTATCGTGATTTTTATGCATGGCCAGAAATGAGACAAAAAGCAATAGACAATTTTTTGAAAACAAAAGATGAAATGATGTTTGTCACCGCCGAAATGTTGAAAAAGGATTTACACTTGAACTAATGTTACACTTTAATGCTTTTAAAGAAATTATAAATTTCTACGTTTTGATAATAATTTCATAAAATTTTAATAAATTTCTTTTTTAAAAAGCACCAAATATTCTATCATTTACAAAAAATATTTTTAATACTAAATAATTTCTTTTTAATACTTTATATTTCAGCTTTTTTATTCTTTATTTTATTACTAAATAAACTTTTTAATCCTAAATAAAGTTTTTGTTACTAAATAAAGTTTTATGAATTTCGGGTAAAATAAATTGAATACCTTAAATTTTCAATATTAAAAATTTTCTTTTATATAATTGAAAAAACTAATTTTTTTACAAATTAAATTTAAGAAGATATTATTTGGTAATTATCGAAGAACATATTGCTCAGGATATTTAATAAGTTTGGGAAATTCTGCACGTACATCCTCTGGTATATGATCCAGTCTAACTGGCACTGGTTTAATTTGTTTAATTTGGTTGCTAATGTTTTTCTTAATATCCCATGGAATCTCGCTGTAGGGAAAAATGTGTAAGCGTTGCATTGCGTACCTCCGTTGAATATTTTTATTCAGTACTGAATAGAGTGCCTTTTTCACGATCTTTAAAAAAAAAGAAAAACATCATTTAAATATGAAATATTATCAGGGTTGCTACAAAAATGTACTTTTCTTTTTCCCTGATTTCCAAACAAAATTTTGACTTTTTCCCTGACCCTAAAGAATATTCTGATTCACTCTAAAAATGATTAGATACTCAAAAAAATGTTCTATTACATTTATTTACGAATTTCTTTAATTATAAAATTATTTGAAAACATCAATAACTTTATGATTAAACAAATTCGTAAATAAATGTAATAGAACACTTATCATTATTTAATCATTATTTTTCCGTAGGAATTAAAATTCTTCAAAACATCAAAATTCTTAAAAATTATTTCCATCATGGACATTTATTCCATTTAATTGTAGGAATTAAGATTTTCTAAAATTAAAGCTGTTTAATTTTTTGAAAAAGTTATTTGACAATTTTCAAACACATTTGTTGTTTAAAATTCAATTTTTTTGCGAAATTTCGATTATTCAAAAATTCTTCAATTAAATATATTTTATAAAAAACAATCAAACAATTTAAACAAAAATTGAAACGAAACTTTTTAAAAAAATTAATTCTGCAGAATTGTTAGTCAAAAATTGCGAAATAATCAAATTTTCAAAAATTTTAATTTAAAGCTCTTTCGAAATTCAATTATTACTATAAATTCACACTATAATGTTTTTAATTCAATTGTTACCTAAAATTATAACTACAATTAATTTTAAAATCAATTTTATTAAAGTAAAATCTACAAGAATGCAATTACTTAAATTTGAAGTAAATAATTTTATGAATATTTTTAAAAAAAATTACGAAATTCAATTATTTTAAAAAAATTTTATTAAAATTCTTGGCATCGATGAAAAACAAGAAAAATTTTGCAGATGTTCAATTACTTCGTAATTGAAAATTACGATTTTATAACTGAAAATTGCTGAAAAAGCTATAATAAAATATTTTTGCAAGAATTAAAATATTTCTTTTAGATAATAAAAATCTTTATAATAAAATTAAAATATTTTCAAAAGTTTTGGTAAATCTTTTTCGTAGAAATTATGTTACTTTTATACCTTCAATTTTAATAAAATTACTTAAGAAGAATTAAATAATTTTCAATCCATTTTAAATGTTTTCCATGAAAGAATTTAAAATTGTTTAAAATAATTGAGATTATGTAATGAACTTTATAATTTATGCAAGTAATTGATACCCTGTACGAAATTTTCTTATTTATGGAAATAATTTAATCATTGCGAAGAAATTTATAAATAAAAACTTATAAATAATTGAATTCCTTGAAAATTTGAATTATTTTTGAATTTTTGAAAATAATTAAATATTTGGGAAAAATATTATTAAATTTTTTTTAAAATAATTCAATTCTGTTGGAAAATTTTATTAAAATAGTAGATATTGAAAATTTTTGAAAATAATTGCAATTTTGCTAAGAATTTAATTAAAAATGTTAAAAATAATTGAAATTTTTAAACTTCTTGAATTTTTGCGAAGAATTTTATTACTTTTGGCAATAATTGATTTTCTGCAATAATTTGTAATTTTTCCCAAATTCAATTTTTTTAGTGTTTTTAATTTTCTTATGAATTCTAAAAATTTAATTTTCTCCATTTACTCCACTTTTTATATAAATCCTTGACTTTTCTCTGACCTGTGGCAATCCTGATTATTCAATGAAATTATTGAATGAAAATTGTAAATCAACTTTAGTAATTAAGTTTAGAATTTTAAAATACGTTGACTATATTCAGGAAGAAAAATATAATACCATAGTTGGATCTTTGCTGTGTAATTCCCAAGCAAGAGTGTACGTTGCACCCTTGGCATATCCAGTGTGATGAAAATACATTCTCTTTTGCCATTCATCACCCCTTAGAGCAATATCTCTACTGTTTATTACTACAACATTATCACCACAATCATCTGAAAAAGCAATAATATAATAAGATAAATAATTACAATTAATAAGTAATAATAAAGTAAATGAAAAACAATTTTCTTACTCATGGGATGGTAAATAGGTTTGTACATTCCTGTCAAATACTTTTTTATCAATTCTGCACTTTGAAATGGATCTTGCCATTTTGCATCGTAAACATGCCAAATACGACTAAATGTTCCCCATTGCTGAAAGAAATCCAATATTAATTTTTATATAAAAAGCATTTTTTACTTTTTATGCGCTTAGAAAAATATCCTATTTATCTCTTCGTTCTACAGTAGAACAAATTTAAACAAATTTTTTTATAAATAACAACTTTCTATGTCTGAAAAACTTAATTTTAATGTACCAAATATTCATTTTTAATAATAATTTAATTTTTCCAATATAATAAATTTCATTTCTAGTAATATTATTATAATTTACAATTCTAAAACATTGTAAAATTTCTAAAATTAATAACATAACCTAAAAATTATACTCCAAATGCAAAATGAAGAGTAATTGAAAATAATAACCAAAGACAATTGCATTAATTAATAAACATCGATTCAGTCGATTTGTAAAATATTGAAATAACTGTTAATTATGCATTAAAAGAGTTTTAAATTGAATAAAACTTACCTGTGAACGACGAAGGAGTGACATTTTTGTTTATCTTGTATTTTTACCGGAACCGGATATCGATTATCTTTTTACTTTGAATTTGAACCTATTTCCCATGTAATTAAAAAAATTATCCATAATTTTTTAATATTAATAAATAAAATTATTAATTAATTGCTACTAATTATTTCTATTAATTATAAATTATTATTAATAAATTAATATCAATAAATTAATATTAATAAATAAATAGAAATATATAAAATTAATGAGTAAAAATAATAAACTAGGTACTTAAAAATTATACAAAAGCAGGTAAAATTTATTTCAAAATTAAATTTTAAGAGGAAAAGACAAAGCTTATTTTTTTTACAAAAAAATTACAATATTTCTCTAGTTATAGATAATTTTTATTTGCAAATATCATTTTTTTTTGTATCACGAAAATTAACAATAATTATAACTGTATATCTTCCATTATATACAAATATTTACAGCTTTATTTTTATAAACTAAAACTATAGTAAAAAATGAGAAATATTTTTTTTCATATATAAATATAAATCACATATTTTTAAATAAAATATTTACATATGTATTTTACACATTATAAAATACAATTTTGTAATCCATCTCTTTATTTATGAGATTTAATGAAAATTATAATTATTGATATAAAGAAACATTGGAAGTAAATTAGAAGGAAAATATTGTAAATATTTGCATTTAAAATATTGATTTGACTTTTTTTTTATTATTTTTGGAAGATACATTCACATTAATGATAGTAGGAGTTGAAAATATTATTTTTTCTATATAAGACCCAATTTTAATTATGTCTACGTCTATTAATATGATAATTAAGTTGAAAGTTAATATTTATCAAAAAAAGTAGAATAAAAACAAAAATCAATGTTTTGAATAGATTATATATATATATATTTATTTACACGAGATCATGCTATAATTTAATAAAGAAAAATTTGGGAGGCTATTTTTTTTAATCTTGCAACACGAAGCAATTTTAAAAATTTGTGTTTATTTGATTTGTGAAGTATAACAGTAAAACTTCTTTTTGCTCTTATACTTTTTAAAACGATTTTATCGAAAGCAAACGATCAATTCAAACCTCTTTCCCACTTTAATAATAATAATAATAATAATTATACTTGAATCTTATGATACATCATAATTAAAATTCAAGAGTTAGTAAGTTTAAATAATAAAATTTTGACAAAAAAATATTAAAACAATATAATAAGTATCATATCAAAGCAAAGCTTTTGGTAAAATTTTTTTCTCTGACTATTTAATATATCAGATAATTATTGAGATGAAAAACAATTTTCTTCTTCTTTGATTTTCAGCTCATTAAAAAAGAAAAACAAGAACAAAACGAAAACAAAAATTGACAGTACAATATATGGCTAACAATAAAAATATTGGTAACACGGTTTTCTTTTTTTTAAGTAAATTAGAAATGAAAATCAAAATTTCAGATTGAATTTCACTTAAATAATCCAATCTTTTGTCGTGAATGTAATTTAAAATAATATGCGCGCACCTATAAAATATACAGTCACAATAAAAATCTTCTTTCGTTTCATCAAACTAAGGATTATTTACAGTAAAAAAATATAAGACTTTTACAATATAGAATTGCACAATAAAAACTTTTCCCCACACTCGAAAGCATTATATTAATTCGATAAGTAAAAAAAAAGAAAAAAAAACTTATTTACATATGATCAATGAATGCAACCAATACAAATCAAAAAATGAGTATTCTGTTTTGTTTTGACTGACATTGATTTTCTTTTTATGTTTTATCACTATTAATTTTTCAATGGTATCATAATGGCAATAGATCCATAAGATTAGCACGGGGTTGTGTTAAAGCTTCTGGGAAAAATTCCGTAAGTCTATCGTACAAATATGTTCGACGTGCATGAATGCAACGTCCAACTGTATTTTGATCTGGATTTGTACTCAAATAAGATTGTACTGAGTCGTCGGAAGTTATTGTTTCATCTTCAGGAATAAACTGCTCTCGGAATAAAATAGACGCCAATAATTGAAACTAGAAAAGAGATTTTCAAATATATTTTTATAGAAAAAGAGGACGAAATATGAAAGAACTTTTGATTAAAAAAATATATATATATAGATTACTAATAATTACAGACCCTTGGATAGTATAATTTTTTTGGCTTATCTCAACCATTTTCAACAAAAAGGCAAATCTTTTTGACTGACTTTAAAAAAAAATGCGATTTCTATAGAGTAAAAAATAAAAGTTAAACCTTTTAAAAAGTAATTTCAAAATAATTTTAAATTTCAAACAATTTTTCTATTTTTCGAATTATTAAAATATATAATTAAATTGTTATTTAATTTTTAAAAATTTTTGTAAATCAAATCTTGAAGAATATTATTGTAAATTTTAAAAATAATCCAACTCTCAAAAATTTTAAAGAGAAAATTAAAAAATGAAAATTAATACAAATTATTTTAAAATATTTTTAAAAAAAGTAAATCTTAGAATTTTTATATTAGCTAATTTTCGGAAATTCATTTATTTTCAATTTTTTTCATTATTTCAATTCTTTCAATGACATATTTTCTAAAAATTATTTCATTAAAAATTTCTAAAAAAATCTAATATTTTAGAATTATTATGAAAAGTTTGACGGAAACAATCATTTTAAATATTTTAAATTACAGCTATTTTTTTATAAGTATATCAATAAAATTTTTGAAAATCAAATTTTGAAGAATTTTAATTGTACATTTTTAAAGCAAACGAAATCTCGAAAATTTTAATGAAAAATCGTGAAGCGAAAATTTTAAAATAAAAATTGTATTGAAAAAAATATTCTAAAATATTTTTTAAAAAAGTAATTCTTCGAATTTTGTTATTGTATAATTTTTTAAAATGCAAGTACTTGCATTATTTTCAATTATATATTTTCTAAAAATTTAAATATCTAAAAAAAAATTATTTCATTAAATTTCTTTAAAAAATGTAATAATTTAGAATTGTTAATAAAATTTTGAAGGAAACAGGCGTATTGAAAACTTTTTAAAATATGTTATTAAAATTATTGAAATTCTTTAAATACTTCATTAGTTTTTTAAATTCTCAAAATTTTTTTTAAATGATCATTATTCTCGAAAAATTACATTAAAATATTTTTAAAAAACTAATTCTTAGAATTAATTTATCCTAAATTTTTAAAATTCAAATATTTTTAAAAAGTTCATAAATGAACATATTTAAAAAATCTTCTTTGAATGAACTATTAAATTTATTGTACTAAACTTTCTTCTTGAAATTTAATCAAAATTTATTATTTTTAAAAAAATATAGACGTTTGAAATATAATTCTTCAAAAATACGATTAAATTTGAGAATAATTTTTAAAAGTGCTAATAAAATAAAATTATTTGAAATATAATATAAATTTTTGAAACCTTATTTTTTTTAGAATTTCTAGAATAAATTATGCAGAACTTCAATCATTTTTGTTAAATAAATATTTAAAAACTTATTGTTATTTATTTTAATTGAATTTTCAAATAATTGCAATGTTAAACCTTATACAGTGTAATTATTTCTTTGAATTCCTGTTATAACAGTTCTATAATCCAATATTTACTTTTCAAAATTTGTAACAGAAATTCTTTTTCAAATCAGTTATTATTAAAATTCTATCATAATTGGATTATATGAATATAAATATTTTTGTAAAATTCAATAACATATTTAATTAGAACTGCAATGCTCCCAATTCTTGAAACGTTTTCTAAAATTTGAACTGAAATTCTTTTTGAAATTAATTCATATGAAAAAGTTGTAGAAGAATTCAATTATTTAACTACAAAACTAAGTCTTAAATAAATGATTATTACAATGACTGTTGCAAGCATTGTAAAAAATTGAATTTTTATATTTAAATAATAAAATTCTCCTAGAAATTACTGAAAGTTATTAAAAGAATAAATTTAGAGATTATTTATTTATTTATTAAATTCAGAGATAAGAAGTTTAGTTAAAAATTGTCGAAAATAATTAAATTTTGAAATTTCAGAAGGAATGAAATTGAAATTTAAAAACTTGTATTTCCTGTGGAAAAATAAATAACAAGTATTTAAATACTTATTTGATAAAATTTTTCAACTTTTGAATAATTTAATTTAGAAATCAGTGAAATGCCAGAAAAGTTAAAAAATTCAGTTTTTGTGATAACACTGAATATATTAAACGACTTTTTTTTCACTTTTTTGTATCTTTAATCGACTATTGCGACTTTTTTGTTCTTTAAAGTCGATCCAAGGTCTTTAATTAAAAAAAAAATAATAAAAACAGAAAATTTAAAAATATACCTCTTTGGATTGTTCTTCATCATTATGATCAATGATTTCAGAGACTTTAGTTTGTAAATATTCAAGTGCTTCAATAGTGTCCTTCATGGCCAATTCTTCAAATTTGTGTTTTCTGATTATTAATTTGCAATTTCTCAAAACTTGATCATGAGAAGGTCGACACAATTTTAAAACCCAAAAATCATCAAGTCTCAATTTCGGAGGACAGGAACGTCCTGGATTTCCTCCAAACAAATAATGCACCTGAAAATAAATGTATTTTATTTATTTCCTTTTTCTTTTTTTAATTTCTTTTTCGAATAATTACCTTTTTTACTTGATCATAGACCAATTGATGTGCGAATCGCGGACATGGCTCATAATCCTTCATTTTATTCCAATATTTTTCTCCATTATTTTCATTTCGATAGATACAGGACCACTTGTTTTCCTTGATATTATAGACCCAAAATGAATTTTGAACATTGTCGTCTCTTTTATCCTTGTCTTTGTTTAAGCCCTGTAAGTTAATATCAGCTGTAGTTTCATTTCTTAAATTAAAATTCTTAAAAAAAGAATAATTATTTTGTCTTAATTAATATTTACCGATAAGACGTAAATTTCTCCTAATTCAGGATCGATTGTCGCTCGTTGAGTAAAACCGGCAGCTGGTACATGATTAGAATCACGATTTCCAAAATCGCTCACACTAATTTGCTCGACTTGTGCTGTATCCACTTCATAAGTGAAAAAATCATTTAAATATTCTTTACTTCTTTGACCAGCAAAAATATACAATTTTCTTGATTCCTAAATAACAAAAAAAAAACTTTATTAAAGGTTAAAAAAATAATAGTTCTTTTTGATATTTTAAAAAAATAAAAGCATTTATCAATATATTTAGAATTGAAAACAACTTACAGGATGAAACAGCATGGAATGTCCAACTCTCGATTTAATATTTAACGAAATAAGCGGGCACGGTCTTGAAATGTCGGAAGCAAGTTTAGACCATGTATCAGTTGGAACATGATAAGAATATAAACCAGAAAAAATAGGCTCAGTCGAATTTGTTATTATTTCTTGATCATCGGAACTGTAATTAATATTTGTCGATATAATCAATTTATGATCAAAAATTGTTTTTGACAAAAATAAAAGAGAAAAATGAAATCATACTTTGCTGGAGAAACAAGAACTCGACCACCAAACACATAAATAGTTCTTTTATCAACGTCCATTGACATTTGATGATCGAATACTAATTTGGGCCCACCACGTGCTCCAGTGTCTTCCGATATTTGTGTCCATTCATTTGTCTCAATATTGTAGACGTAAAAATCACTTTTTAAATTATCCGCAGATCGATACTGTGTATCCAAATATCTACCCAAAGTAAAAATTTGCCGTCTCTCTGGATCAAGACACATCTTATGACAGGATCGTGCCTTCGGCCCTCCCTTAAAGAAAGGAGATTAAAAAAAAATTTAATTTATCTTATAATATTAATTTGATAAAATTAACAATTTAGATATTAAATAATGTTGAAAACAATATTGACACAAAAAAGTTGAAATTAAATATTTATGATTACTAACAACTTCTCCTGTGTCTTTGCAAATAAATCTCCATTTTTCCGTGCGAATATCGTACGCCCAAAGATCAGCAAGATCCGTATTTCCGTCCCAACCGCCAAAAAGATAAAGTGTTTCTGCCGTTGAATCAATTACCATTTGATGTCCACCTCTCATTCCTGGTTTTGGATCGTTTGATTCTATTTTTGTCCAAACTGCACGATACGATTGAGCGTTGATGTAGTCATTCATAACACCCGCTGTAAGAAATTATAGAAACGTTCAATCAAATAATTCAATTTTATTTTTTCGTTTAAGAAATAAATAATTGTATTGCCAGGAAAATTTCATTTTTTTTGCTTCATTTTTAAACAGAATGTTAACTTTTTCCATGACGAAAAGAATATATTTATTCCTAAACATTATTAGACACAAAAAAAATATCTTCTAATACATTTATTTGTAAAATTATTAACAAAAATTTAATTGTAAAATTATTCGAAAACATAAATATTTAATTATTTATTTTCCACAAAAATTAAGATTTTCAAAAAAATTCAAATTTTTTAATTTCTTATATTTAATTATTTATCAAAATTGTTACGGTAATTCCTCTAAAATTATTTTCATGATTTCTATTCAATTATTACCTAAAATTTTTAACTGAAATTATTCTTAAATTTATTTAAAAAATTTTCAACTAAATTTTTTAATAATTCTTTAGAAAGTTCGATGATTGTGCCAAAAAGAAATGAAATTCATCTAAAAAATTTCCAATTGAATGTTATATATTCAAAAATTTTAATTTATTTCAAAAAAGATTTTTAATAAAAAGTTTTCAAAAATCAACTTTTTTAGAATTTGCAATTCAAATATAATGTTTTTATAAACATTGTAAACTTAACTCTAAGAAAATTCAATTATAGTTGGAATTTTTAAGTAAAATTACTCGTTAAACAATTTATAAGTAATAATTTTTTGATGATTTTTCAAGAATTCAATTTATTTTTAAAAAAATAATTTTTAGAAACAAAAATTTAATTTAAAAGTCTACCTATTTTTTACAAAAATTAATGAATGTGGCGAATTTTCCTCGTTTATTGAAAAAAATATCATTCAAGTTCTTAAATAAATTAAAATATTATCAATAGAATTTTGAAAAATTATATAATTGTTTCAAAAAACTTTTATTACATATTTATAAAAAATTCAATTATTTTTGAAAAAACTAAAATGTTTTAAAAATCTAATTTTTTTATAATTCTAAATAAAATATAAATATATTTGATTGTGATTCTTTTAGATTTAATTATTTACTAATTGTTAAATAAAATTTCAATTCAATTATTTGAAAATTGAAAATTTTTTTAAATTTCTAATTAAGTTCATTAACAAATTTAATTTAGTTCCAATCGATTTTACAAAATTTGAATTATTTTTAAAAATTGAATTAAAAAATTGAATTAAAATTTCTTAAAAACCTGATTTTTGTAGAATTTTAAATAAAAGCATTTAAATCCCCATTAATTAATTAGGGTATTCATTTTCTAGTTAAGTATTTAATTATTATTACTTTTTTCACAGTAACTGATATTTAAAAAATTTTAAATTTACAAACCTTTCCGAAATTTGATTATTTTTTTTTTTTGAAAATTGCAATTGTTTTTAACTATAATCATTTCTAAGTTAATTGTATTGAAAAGCTTTTGAGAAAGTTATTCTAGAAAATGTAGGTATTTAAATTTGCAGCAATAAGAAATCAAGATAGTATCTTAGAAATTCATTGTGATTATGAAAAGTTTATAAAAAGGTGGCAAAAAAGTAAGAAAAAATTCAAGTTTTCTAAATTTTTCAAAAAATATTTTTGGACACCAAAAACCAACAATCTTGTAGTAAATAATTCTGAGAGATTTGATATTTTTCCAGTAAATTTGCGATAAAAATTCCCTGACATTTCTCTAAATTTTCCTGCAATGTGACAAACCTAGTAAAAAATAATTATAAATTATTTTATTGCGGGAATACTCACTGCTCACAGCATTGGTAATAAAACGCTCAGCTTGCAAATGATCTCCTTTCGTTACTAATAAATCGTACAAGACTGATAATCGTGGATCCTCTAAAGCAACTCCAGTAACACGTTGCAGTGTGTCAACAATTTCTTGCTGTTCAAATCTTCGAAAATGTTTCATGCACAGTCTTATTATCTCTCTCTGTCGATACTGTAAAAAAAATTTAATGAATCTTTAGGAAAATCTAGATATTCTTAAAGTTCTTAAATTTCTTAATGTTCAAATGAACGATATTTCTTCATTTCTTTCAATTTGTATTTTTTCCAAAAAACTTATTTTGCACATTAAAAAAAATTAATTATAAACTAAATAAGTGTTTAAATTTAATTATTTTTCCATTTTAAGTATAGTAATTTTATAAAATTATTTAAGTGGAAAAAAATTTCGTTTATTTGAAAGTTTAAAATATTAGGAAAATAATTTTTGTCAACAATTGTCATATGTAATTTACTATTATTATTATTATTATTATTATTATTTTTGTTACCGAATTAACCCATTCAATGCTTGGTTTCACAATTATTGGATCATCAATGCCATTAAGATGAACATGCCAAATGGAATAATTGAAACTAGGACCCCATGATTGTAATGGAAGAACTTTAATAAACCTAATGGGAAAATAGATCCTTTTGCTTCCGATTTCATGCTTAAGGTCAAAGGTTTCAGAAATTGTATCATTCTTTAATCCACTGGAATAGACAAAATAATGTTTTTCATGTTTTTAAATCATCATCATCATCATCATTTAAATCATTAAATTAATAACAAACAAAAAAATTACCTTTCTAAAAGTTCCATCATATTTTCTTCCTCCAAACCTCCATATACTTTAAATTTTTTAATATTACAAACATGCGTTTTCTCAAATTTACCAAAAGTTATTGTTTGGACAATTGCTGGTTGTTGCAATTTAAGAACGATGTACTGTAATTATGAACACAAAGAAAAATAATTATACAAAGAAATGAAAATTATTTATTTACAATCTCTACACGAAGAATTTTTACAAATTTTCACAAAAACAAACTTTACACAAAATAAAAACATTCATAAATCAAGATCCTAAAGTTCTGAACGTTCAAATGAACGAAATTTATTTATTTCTTCTAATAATTAAATTTTTATTGTAATTATTTTGCCTCACTATCCAAGAAATTAATTACTGACTTTGTAAACGTAAAATTCAAGTTTTTAAATTTATTTATTAAAATATCTTCAATAAAAAATATTTCGTTCATTTGAACGTTCAAAACTTGGGGATCATCATAAATCAAATATATTCAGTAAACACAATAAATTATTAATAAACTAACCTGAGGATGGTTGTCATTGTCAGATGACCAACGAGATGTTTGATCCGATGGTTCATCAACAATGATGTTTCTGTAAAAAACATCATCATCATCTTCAAGTAACATCCTTTAAAAAAAAAAACAAACAAACAAAAATTAAAAAAAAACATTCACTGAAAATCAAGTTTTAGTTAGCAAAAATAATTTCAACAAAAAAACAATGTCGAGCATGAAATAAAATTTTATCAAAATATAAACAATATATCTTCAAAAATAAAAACTGTTATATAGATAAACATAATGTTAAAGAAAAAAATCCAATGAAAATAATAAACAATATTATGACAAATTTGCAATCAATATAAATAACTATACATAAAAGATAATTTCCCCAAAATACGTCATCTGATAAGTATAATGAATGTGTTAAATTAAAAAAAAAACAATATAAAACAGTAAATTTAGCAAATTTTTATAGGTTACGGCATAACGCAATTGTGCGAAAACTTATCTCTTTTGTGTTTGATATTCGACATTTTGTACTTTTTGTAAAAAACTTTTATTTCAACAAAGTAGAAAATACTCACTCAGGCACATAAGTAGACGAATAACTGGAATATTTGAAAATTCTATATTCTAAAAGCGTTTGAAAATCACTATTTTCGGACGACGCCATATTACTTTAAATGACATAATGCAGTGGACCGAGAAGAAAATTGAATAAATATCAATTCCAGCTCAAAATTTCTCTTAAAAATTTATCAAATTGTCCAGATATTCCAATGAAATTGACGAAACTTGAAAAATATCACCAATCATTTAATTTTTTAGACATTTTTCTAAAATTTGAAAATTCGATCAATTGAATTTGACATTTTCTCATCCTCTTCATAATCGATTGGTTGAATTCTAAACATAAGTTTCTAAAATAATGACATTTCATTGGCTCCTTGAGAAACTAGTCCAATTGCGACGAATGAATGATTTTCTCTCATGTAAACGCGGTTTTTTTCTTTTATTGACGTGTGTACAAAGCCACACATAGTTAATTTTTATGAATGTATGCGTTTATAGACGTAAAAGTCTGGCTGGATTGCCGTGAATGTGAAAAAAAACGTATTTCCTTGATAGGGGGAAAAATTTAGCAATCTGTTCATAAATTTCTTTTACATATGGTTCTATATTGAAATATTAAAGTTTAGCGTGTGGAAATAAACAAATATGGACGAAGAGTGGGGTAAGAAAATTTATTCTTTCAAGTTTTCATTTTTCACAGTGAGTCGATTATAAAGAACTTGGCAATTGATGAGAGAAAAACCTCGCTTCTCTTTGTGTCATTGCAGATGCTGATCATTATGAGGCGAATAGAATCGACCTCGCTATTAGATCGAACAAATGGGAAGGCGAGGATGAAGAAGAAGAAGTTAAGGTAAGAATTTTTTTCCAATTTTCATCAGTAGATGTGACAATTTTTTTATCATTTGTGCCTAACCTGTTGATGCCACATGGTCGCTTTTCAAAATGTCAGAAATTTCCAGACTTGTGATCCTTGTGATCTAAATTCCCATCAATGCAATTCAAATTTGTCGAAATTTTATTCTATTTTGAAAAAAGATGTTGTAGTTTTTTTTTGACATATTTGTAAAGTCGACTCGCACTTGTAAATTTAATTTGTGAATGGAATATAAATTTTGAAATTATTATTGAGAGTTGTAAAAAAGAATTTCGGAGTGTTTAGAAAATTTTTTAATTACAATTAGAAAAAATTCATAAATGGTAATATGTTGCTTAGATTTTTATACATAAATTTAAAATGTGAATAAACAGGATAGTTGGGAGGATGTCGAGGAAGAAAAGAAAGATGTAGAGAAAGCACCTGAACTTCCAAAGGCTAAAAGTAAACCTAAGAAAACTTTAGCTGACAAAATTGAAGAACGCGAGGTTTGTATAAAATTTTCTTTTTTCTAATTGAAATCAAAATTTATTTTTCAAATCAAAGCAAAAGGAAATAAAATCGAAATGAATTTTGTTTAGAAAAAAGCCCGTGAAGAACTTGAAAAGAAAGTTAAGGAAAAGGAAGAGACCTTAACTCCCGAGGAGAAAAGGGCAGAAATGTTGAGGCGGCAAAGGTTACAGGAAGAAGCAGACTTACGATTGGCAATGGAGACTTTCGGTTTGTCAAATCTTGTAGACTTTAGTTCTCGTAAACTCCCAAAAACTGAAAAGAAGTAGCCAATCATTCACTCATTACTGTTAGTTTTTTCTTCAAAATATTAAATCGAGCTTCTGCTTTTATTGAAGCAGATTAATTTTTGCAATTTTTTTTTCTCTTTAGAAGAAAAAAAAGTCCTATTATTTGTTTTTTTTCAAGAAAAGAAAGACAAATTTTTTTATAATTAAATAACTCTTAGTTTAAAAAAAATAAACGTCAAATAATGAACAAAGTTTTTAATAAAGAGAAAATTAGACTAACATTTTGAAACAATTAAAGTTTCAAGATATTTTTAAATTTATATTTTATTGATTTTTTTTTCTTTTTTTACCTTTTTCGATAAAAAAAATACTTTTAAGACAACAGGATACGTCCATGCAATTCTTGTTTTTATATAAGTAATTTAGTAATTTATATAATAAATATATTAGTCTTTGGTCGTGGAACTTGGCAACATCTTAGATGATTATTTATTTCATATGTCATTAAAAATAAGTGAATCTTTTGCAGTATTAATTCTGATATATTCAAAGAAAATAATTTTGTATTTAGAAATCAATGCATTAAAATTAGATTTTAATCGCGAATTGAAAAAAAGGAAATAACTTACACATTGCCAGGAACTGTACTAGAGATAGAATAATAATAATAATAATTATACAAGTTGTGTTCATTTTTATCAAGATTATCGTAATAATAATAATAATAAAATTCACCGATGTTATTGTATATTAATAAAAATTGCTATTTCATGCAAATATTGTGTTCAAATTAGTTTTTGCACGAACCTTGCATTTTATTCGTTCATAAATCTCCTGTACTGTTCCTGAAACAATTTCGATAATTAGATTCCAATTTTTTTTTGGCTCGCAAGCAAAAAAAAAATAAATCCTAAGAAATAATTAGAGATTCAATTTTAATATTTTGATTTAAATTTTTAAAAAAAGTTATTTTCTTATAAAGAATTATTATTTTTAAATTAATAATTGTATTTAAGGCGTCACGGATTCTTCCAAGAGTCTGGATACGGTGAATCCCGATACAAAAGAAGAATTCGATCAATTTGGCGAGGCGCTTATGCTCAAAATCAGTCAATTCAACAAACACACAGAATTCCCAGCTTTCGCAGAAGAATTAATAAAAAATATTGCTGTTTTAAGTAAGTAGAATGAGAAAAAAAATTATTCTTAACTCATCTTTTTTAACTGCAAAAAATAGTTTTGAAAGACATTTTTCCTTCTTCTTAGTGTCGAGCACATCGTTGCGAAAGGTGAAAACATTAATTGACAATCTGGCACTGGAGAAGGCGAAATTAGAAAAAGGTGACAAAGCGAAAAAAAATAAGGGCAAGGGAAAGGCAAAATTGAGAATTGAAGGCGAAAATACAATTATGAATGAATATGATGATTACGGCTTTGACAATGAATATGGTGACTTTATGTAGCGACTTAAATATTCTCCGCATCATCATCAACATCATCTAGTCGCCAAGGAAAAGGAATCTTTTTTTGAAAATTATTCGTTCTCACGCCACGTTTAACACATATTCTCAAAGAATTTGTATGTGCTTTTTTTAAGAGAAAAAAAACTAGAATTTGCCTAATTGAGAAATGTTAAACAATTGATTTTCTTTTAAACGGCGATTAAGAAATTTTTACATTAAAAAAAAGGTCTATGAATATTTTTTTTTATTTAATTGAAATATTAACGAATTTAACATTTAAAAAATAAATTTTTCTGAATGTTTTTAAAAATTTAATTTCAAGCGAGATTAGATTCTACTTTACATCACAGTGCTTTAAAACTTAATTTTACAAATGCAGAAGCCATAAGAATTTTTTTTCTGCTCGTATGATGATCGATTTGTTTCTCATTGTCAGGTCTTCAACGATAACAATTGTTGTTTAATGAAAATTATAGAAAAAAAAACAAAAAAAAATTATGTATCCAATTTAACATTTTACCTACTACATATGTATATAAATGCTCGCGTACACACACAAACACACAAGTATGACAGGTGTGGATGTAAGTTGGTTTTAAAGAGTATATTCCTAAATAAAGGTTGATTGTAAAGATAATTTTCACAATTTCTCTCTATTTCTTCACATTCAGCGAATCGAGAAAATTTCATATTGTACTCCAAAATTAAGTCAACATAAAATTTTTATAAAAGTATCTTCTGCTATTTGGATACTTTTCTTTAATTTGTCACCTACTTTTCTCTATTTTTGAACATTTTTACTAATTTAAGTTCACTAATAGTTAGAATGAAGAAAATTATAAAAAATTTAACAAATTTTAATAAAATTCTTTCAAACGATTCAATAATATTTCAAAAATATTTTATTTTAGTTTAACAATATTTTAAAAATTTATTTTCAATATTTACTGTTTTAATAAAGAATTTCTTTAAAAAAAACTCAATTATTTAAACAGTTTTTTTATAAATTCCTTTGCAAACAAATTTTTCACAAAAAATTCATAGCATAAATTTAATTAATTAAATTTAAAAATTGAATAAAGTTCTAAGCAAGAATTCAATTGTTTTTTAAAAATTGAATCAAGTTCTAGCAAGAATTCAATTGTTTTTTAAACATAATAAAAATCATTTCAGGAAATCAATTATTTTTGAAAAATTTATAAATTGCAAAAATTTAATTATGCTCATAAATATTAAAATTCATCGCAGGATTTCAACTATTTTTAAAACAATTTTAAATGAATTCTTAAAAAATGTAATTATTCTTAAAAATATTTATGTTAGAGAATTCCATTATTTTTAAAAATATTGATATAATTTATTTATAGAATAGAATATATTTATTATGTCCTAGGTAAATAACACGAATGTTAAATTCAATTTATTGAAATAATTTAATGTTTTTCAAAAAATTTAATAAAATTTTGAGTAACAATTCAATTATTTTATTAAATTAATTTTAAATTGAATTTCAGTTAAATTTGTTGATAATAATTGAATATTAGAAGCATTATAGTGTCAATTTTTTTAGAAATAATTAATTTTTTTAAACAGATTTTTAATTTGATATCTTTAAAAATTTTAATTGCTGTTAAACTAATAAAATTTAATTATTTTGAAAGTTTTGAACAATTTTATTTAAAAATTTTTATTTAAAAAAATTATTATATACTTAGTTATTTATTTATATTAAAAATTTTTAAAACAAAAAAGTGATTGAATTTTGGAAGAGTTACAGTCGTATGTTTTTACAAATAGTTAAATTTCAAAAATGCTTTACATTTAAATTATTTGAAATATTTTTATTCCAGTGGATAAAGAAATAGTTATTTAAGTACTTATTTTAACAAAATTATTCAATTTTTGAAACCTAATTTTATTTAGAAATAATGAAAAAATTAAGTCGTCAAATTAAATCTTTTCACGCAACTACATTTTTTTAGTCTTAAAGATACTTTTTTAAAATTAATTATGTAGTAGGTACAAAGCCTGAAAAAAAATTTTCGTTTTATTTTAAATTAGTATAAGTAAAAAATAGATTAAAAATTAAATAACACCTAAAATAAAATGATTCAGACAATTATTTGCATTCAATATATTTTATTTTTATTCAAAATTATTTATTAAATTTTATTTCTATATTTGGTATTTGTAAACTTAAAAAATACTTTGGAAATTGAAATGAAAATAAAATTATAATTAATTCTCTGCAAACAAACAAAATTTCCTTTCAAATGGGACTAATTTTTCTAAAATGTATAGAAGGATCCCCTACAATAAGAAACGGAATAAAATACTTGTTCGTTTATTTAGTTTCTTTGCAGATACATGAATATTCTTCATGAATGTACTTTAGAAAAATAATTTTTTCAATTTCTCGCTGCATCTGGAAAAAAATTCAAAAATTAGAACTTACCTTCCTTCTTAAATATTGGCTCGATGGGAATTATTATTTCGACAAATTTCTTGATTGTGAACCAGAAGGATTATTGTCAAAAAACAAAAGAAATTGACTAAGAGTCCAGACAATCAACAAAGAAGTTCTGCTTCATCAACTTTCTGCTTCATAATTTTTTTTTGTCCATATCCAAAAACAAATGAAACCTAATCGAAACACTTGCTTTTAATTATCTTTTTTTTTATCTTGCCAATGAAAAATCACAAGGCACATGATCACTAATCACATTTCTACATTTTTCTTTTCTATCACAAAGGCTATTAGACTTTTAATGTTTTTTCCTTCTATTTTTTTTTTGTAAATGTCTAAGAAAATAACTTTGAAACTATCACAGACACATAATGAAAAAAAAGAAACTTTTCAATAATTTCCCTTCTAGAGGCAGAAAAAAAGAACAAACCATTCACAGCACCACTAACTATTTTTCCTTTACTCTCAACTCTAAATGACTTTTGTTAAATAATATTTAAATTCGTGGATTTAAAAACTTTTTGCATCAATTTTTTCTTTTTTCAAGTGTTTTTCTTTTTTCAGTTTAATTCACTGAACTTCGAAACCAGAACTTCACCCATTTTTTAAAAAAATAAATTTCGTTGAACTCTGTTTTTCATTCTCTATTCAATAGTCCAGTCTTTTTTCAAAGTTTTCCTTTTTTTTAAACAGTCATTATTATTTGAAGTTAAGAATTTTTTTGACACTAAAGAATTTTCTAATTATTACAAGTGTTAAAAATTTATATGTAAATTGATATCAAATTTGTACGATCAAAATTTTTTTGGTATTAAATAATTAATTACTAATTGATTTCATCCATGCAATTGAAATTTTTTTTAGGAATTTTACTTTAAATGAATTGCAATCACAAAAAATTACTGTTAAGGAAAAATTTGAGAAACTTGAGGCAAACTTTTTTTTTCTTTAAATGTAAAACTGATATTAAAAAAAAACACAGACACGGGAACAAAACACTGTGATTGTGGAAACTCAAAGAATTTGAAGGTAGACATCATCGGAGATATGAAATTAAACCATTGGTCGATTTTGTCTGCATAACGGCATCTATTTCGTTTAAACACCATAGCTCTACACTTAGCCACTGCACCTTTTTGATCGCCACCGAGGTTGCAAAGGGGATTTTTTTTTCTTTTTCTAAGCATTTTTTCATTTTTCTCTTAAATTCTCTTCCAATCTCCGGAGCGATTATCGTTATATATGCATCTATTAAACGTTCCGGAAATCAGTTTTTTAACCCCAGCATCCTCGAAGGCGAGAACACATCACTTTTTTCGTTTTCATCTTTTTTTAATCTTTTTTTTTACATCATCACTATACACATTTTCGATTAATGACCACCAAACACTGACCTTTAAAAAAAAAAAAAAAAAAAAAAAAAGTGTCCGCACTTATTAACAAAAACTGAGACGTCGCATTCACAAAAAATAAATTTTCAATTGCTATAAATTTCTTTTCCTTTTCTTTTTTTTAAATAATATATGTAATAAAAGAGGAAAAATTTACTTTTTAGACTACCGAAATATTGTTCCATATTTTTCTTTTTTTAAATTAAAAAAAAATTTTCTTTTCACTGTCTTTTTTTCACTGTTGGTTTACCTCACAAGAAAATAAAAGACACTTGGCACTTAATTTTAATAGTCACGAGAGACTTAATTTCTAAATTAAAAATTAAATATAATCGTCGTACATTGCGTTTTGTTTCTTTTTCTCTGACAAATATTCATATTTTGTGACAATTTTTTCTCTCTCACTCTCTTTCTCTCTCATTGATTTCCAGAATGCCGAACGTCGCAGACTATCTAAATTCGTTCAAGTTGCATTATCTATTCTTAAAACATAAAAAAAGGGTATTTGTTAATCGTAGTTCATATTACAATGAAATGCTAAATCAAACTTTAAAATTACATAATGCGACTTTCAATTAATAATAAATTGTCGAAGAATTACAAATGGAAGATCATAACAGTGAAGTCGAATAATAATGAACTGTACATTAGGGATATTTTTTTTCATTTAAAATCGCATTTCCTTTATCTAACTTTTGAGACAAAAGCAATTTGTCTAATTGTGTGTGCCCTTGATAAAACAAAATATCAAAATAATGCGAAAATCTTTTACTGCATATAGTGTAAATTAATGTTTACTTGAAAACTCAAAAACTCTCCAGACATTTTTTCTTTTTATCTCTCCCTCTCTCTTTTTTTTTTAAATATTAATCTTAATACTAAATTAATAGTAAAATTAAAAATTTTTTATTTTAAATAGAATTCGTATAACTTTCCTTTAAATTTGAAACATAAAAATATTCAGAGGTCATTTGAATTTGTTTATTAAATTTATTCTTTTGAAAAAAAGTTTATTAATTATTACTATTTTTAATATTATTAAAATTATTATTACTACTACAATTATTATTACTATTAGAAGTTTTACCCCTATTCGAATTTTAACTACTATTAGAATTATTAATGTTTTTATTCGAATAAGTATTTTTTAATTAAACTAAAATTTTTAATTAAAGACAGTTTTTGTCGTTTTAAATCGCTTTAAGGGAAGGGCACAACAATATTTCAAAAAATTATTATCATGGTAATTTTTTGTGAGGAATTTAATAATCATAAAAAAATCGGCGAGAAGATATTTTGAACATTTTTAAATTTCTATTTTTCTTAAAAATCCATGCGTAATTTTGTAGAAAACATTTTTTTTAATTACCAAGGAAATTGCCAAATCAAAAAAATTGGTATTTATAATTTTCAAAGCATTGTTTTGAAAAAAAATCATTGCTGAAGATGCTAAAAAATACCATTATCATTAAATTTTTTAAATTAAAATTCCTTTTTTTATGTTCCCAAATAGTTTCAGATAATAATATTTTTATGTATAAAAAAATAAAAAAATAAGAAAATTATGATCTGAAATTAGTTAGAAAAATAAAGAAATGAATTTTTGAATTAAAATAGATAAATAAAAATGGTATTTTTTAAATATTTTCAGCCTAGAAATAAAGACTGAAAATTTTCTTACCAACTTTATTTTATGCTCATTGAATTCCTTACAAAAATTACCTTAAAAATAATTTTGTAGAATATTTAAACCATTTTCTTGACCTAGTAAAAAAAATCGATGTACCCTCCATCATGAATTTTATTTTCGAAAAAATTGAAGGAAAATATAAGCTATACTTTCCTACTTTAGAGAAAAGTACATTTTTTAAAGAAAAAAATAAAAATTAATAATAAATTATAATTTAATAATATTAATTTATAATATTCGATATTAATTTACTACAATATTAATTAATCGACATTAAAAAATATTTCAAATTTCACTTTGAAACAAAACTCGACAAAAAAATTGAAGAATAAATTTAATAAACTCGAGAACCTCTAAATATTTTCTACTTATCGAACAATTTGATGAGGAAAAAAAGTAAAGTTTAAAAGCCCTCACGAAAAAAAAAATTATTTTTACACTTGAACAAATCACCGAATGCAAAAAAAAATAGTTGAAAAATAATTTCTTAAGTCCCTTCCAATCTCAAATGTACACAAAATTAGCAGAAGTAAATAATACTGAGGGCAAAATTATTCGATTTAGTACCAAAATCCTTGAAAAAAAGAAAAAATGTCACCCTTTTTTTTTGTTTTCGAGGAGAAAAAAACAGGACTTTGGTACACATATAATATTTGAAAATCGCATTCTTTTTTACTTTAATTTTATAAAGTATCTCTGTAAATAAAAAAATATTTAGGCGCTACCTCCCTTTACGACGACTATTACCAAATGATCCTCTTTGAGTCCCTCCTCGCTCAAACTGGGACATGTACGCTTAAGAAGTTCAGTTGAGAAAGCGCATGGTGGGAAAGCGTAAAGAACACCTGTACCTTCGGTGTCTTTATTCAGTAGCGATATCACACCGGCCGCCTCTTTTTGCTTTAAATACGAAACTAAATTGCGCAATGGTCGCGTTTGTACATTGGCGTCGTCATTAGTAACAGCCGAACTTGAACCAGCGAGTCCCAGGAAGATGGCGTGCGAACTCGACGTTTGAATTCTCTTCGACACATCGTCCAATTTCGGTTGATCCAAGCGTAATCTCTGCGTAATTCTCAGCATGTGCTTTCCTTCCTCGTCCTTCATCAGTGACTCGATTATCTCCGTGTCGCCGTCGGTCAGATGGAATTTAGCCGGGAAGAGGGAATTTTTCAGAATTAATGCACCTTGCCAGACGGCGATTGACTTTCTGGCAACGTCCGAGAGTGTTCTTGACGACGAGAGCATTCCGGAGCGTGCCAATTCGGTGTCGGAGTCCGAATCGATTGGTCGTCGTCTTGGGGATCTGGATCGTGAACGATCGACGCCGGGCTCGCGGGAGACGGATCTTCGGACACCACGACCCTCGTACTCTGTTTCGCCGGCAGTGCCACGACGATTGTTGCTGTTCCACTCGGCGTCGTCGCGAACATAGCCTTCCGGGTAGCTGCCTCGATAGCCACCGCGACCACCACCACGTCTCTCGTGCCAAGGACCTGATCCTCTACCTCCGCGGAAGCCACGTCCACTGTAGCCGAATTCGCCCTCGGTGGGATATGGATCGTAAGGCGATTCATAGTCAGCGGGTCTCGATCTGAATTCGCCGCCCTCCTCCGGATACATGCGGGGCTTGAAACCGTAGCCTGGCGTGACATCGGCAAAGTCCACTCGCAGTCTCCGGTCGGGACCTCCAAGAGGGAAGCCTCGCATCTCCTTCACCGCCGCTTGTGCCGCATCGATCGAATCATAGAGAATGTAGGCATTATTATCGCCCTTGATGTAGTCGATTTTCTTAATAGCGCCGAAGCGATCGAACTCCCTCTCGAGCTGTGGCACCGACGTCCAGGGTCCAAGCCCACCGACCCAAATCCTAGTCGTTGGGGTCGCCTTTCCATAGCCGATTTTGCACTGAAACTTACCAATGTACTGACCTGAGAGTTCCACCTTACATCTGTGGGCCATATCCAGTGTTTGGAATCTAACGAAGGCGTACGCATTCCCAGTGCCTGGTGGCGGGCGTTTAATATCAATATCGTCGACAATTCCGTACTTATTAAATATACGACGAAGTTCCTCCTCGGTGATGTTTATCTCCAAATTACCGGCGAAGAGCGTTCTCGTTGCCAAAGGATCGTCCTCGGGCGACACATGATGGAGATAATTTGGAAATTTGTCCTTCTTATTCTCGACGCGTTCGAAGCCGTGCACCGGATGTCTCACCATCATGTGACGTGGTGGTCCATAGTGATGTGGAGGTCCACCGGGATGAACGTGCGGTGGGCCGTGATGCATTGGCGGTCGAATGAAATCATGATGTGGAGGTGGCAAGGTTTCGCGTCTCATTTCACGATGTGGCGGAATTCCCACCGGTGGTCCATAGACGCGATCGTATCTCTCAATGGGACGATGTCTATCGGTCGGCGCCGGTGATCGCGCATAATAACGATCATAATCGGGCGGTGTCATTGAACGGGGGCGACGATACGCCGCCTCGGGACGCTCATAAGCGGCGTCAACAATTGCAAGTTTATCGTAAATAATAACACGTGGTTTTGCATATTTCGCATCCCTCGCGTCCTCATGACTACGAAAGCACACATAGGCAACACGCTCGTCCAATTCGTGCGCTATTCTTATGGAGAATTCGCCAAATTTCTTATATTCACGATAAAGTGTGTCCTTAATCATTTCGTCACTAGCCTTTGGATGTATTGAACTCACACACAGAACCTTGTAGTAATGTCTTTCGGGTGGGATTTCACGTGGCGTACGCTGATAGTCCTCACGATGTGATCCTGATTCAATGTAACGTGCATGAGATGTTGCTCGTCCCGATGGCGAGGGACTCCTCGCACCACGGCTACGACGTCTCATTCTGTCCGGTGATATTCTCTCGTCACTGGAATCATCATATCTGCAAGATAGAACATTAATTCATCAAATAGAAATTCAATAATTTATCAACAACAACAAAGGCACACACACCAAATTTACTTATTCATTTAACTGTTCCGAAAAAATCTCGACTCCTTTCCAGAGAAAAAGAAAGTGAGTTTCTCTTTATTTGTTTGTTGATAAATTATTTCTTTGTTTTTAATTTAATTCTTTTTTTTTCATTTATAAACATTAGTATACAAATAACAGAAAGGGGAAAATTGTCCCCATTTTCCCTCATTCTAAAGTTTCAAACGTTCAAATAAACGTGCTTTTACTTCTTTAATTTATTTTTTTATTAAAAAAACTCTGTATATTAACTAATAACTAAATGCTAAGTGATTTTTCTTGTTTACATGTATCCAATTTTAAAAAATACCTCAAAAATCCCGTCCTTTGAACGTTCGAAACTTTAAAAAAATACATTTTTATCCCCTGGCTTGCAATAAAAAAATTAAATAACCCCTTGCGTTGAATTCGAATCATAAATTATTTTAAATTGTAAAAATTAGTTTTTAAGCCTTTACTTGTATAATGTTTATTCATAAAAAAAATTCAGGGAGAGTTAAAAAATGAGATAAAATAATTTTTCTTGCTTCAATTCAATTAAAGCATATTCAGTAATAAAATTTTTATACAATAGAATAGAAGACTGATTATTAATAAAGAATAATACAAGGCCTCGGATCGAATTTAAGGAGCAGAAAAATTCTTGAATTGATTAAGAATACAAGAAAAGTTGAAAAATTCGTTTATTTTATTCAGTGTTGTCAGAAACTTCAATAATTTTGTTAAACATATTCAGGGTGTCTACTATTTTCATTCAACAAAATTCTCGGTTATTTCCCGGTTTTTCTCGGTTATGGCCTAATTTTTTCCCGGTTTTCTTTTCTCATAAAATTATGTATTTGCTTAGAAAAATTAAATTATCTTGCAACAATGGAATTGAAAAATTTAAACAATTTTATTTTTCAGAATTTAAAAAAAAATTTGCGAGAATTCAATTTTAATAAAAAAATTTGAAGTGCATATCTTTTTTTTTAAATTGACTAATAAAAATTTTAATTATTAATATTCGCACTAAGAAATATGAATTCATTAAAATGTGACTATAAAATCCAATTATTAAATTAAAATACTTTGAAAATTTTATTTGTTAAAAAGTTTCTAAAGAAATTCTTTAAGAAATTCAATTACATATTTTCAGTCGAATTTCATAATATTTCTATTAACTCCATAATGTTTTTAAATTTATTTACATAATATGTTTAAATTAGTGCTTGATTTTTACTATCAAATTAATTTTTTTTAACTAATTCAATGCTAGAGAAGAGTATAAATATCTATAAAAATTGAAATAAAAAGTAATTTTTTTAAAAACAAGTTAAAATAATAAAACTTTTTTAATTTTGGTGAAAAAATTCCCGGATTTGTATAAAAATTCCGGTTAATTCCCGGTTAAATTAAATTCCCGGTTTTTCCGGATTTCCCGGTTAGTGGACACCCTGATATTTGAATGTTTGTTATTTATTTTACAAAATAAAAATAAAAATTTTTAAAATTCCAATTTCAATGATTCTGAGATTGAATTATTTCAGAAAAATTATAACTTTAAGTGTATTTTTAATAATTTTTCGAAAGTTCTTCTAGAATTTAATTATTTAAATAAGAAAATTTAATTTTTATATAATTTTAACTGGAAATGTTTGTTTTGAAAAAAGATATTATAGAGAATCATTGAAAATAATAGCTTTTTAAAAAAACTAATAGGAACCTTTTTTAAAATTAGTTTGTCAAAAATATTTTTACAAGATGATGAATTTTTCATTTATATTTAATTGAAAAATTTCGAAATAATTGAAATTTAGTAACTTTTTTGGATAATAATAAAAAAAGTTACTAAATATTTAGAAATTATAAATATTGTAAACATGAAAATAAATTATTTCTCTAAAAATTTTATGATTTGCATAAAAAAGTAGATTTTATAAAAAAATTCAAAATAATTTATTTAAAAAATTTGTGACAAAAAAATCTACAAATTAGTTTTTTTTTAAATATTCTAAATAATGTAATTTTTTGCAAATAATTTTTAAACAAATTCAATTCGAAATTTTGAAAACAAATGAATTTCTATATAGAACTCTACTGTTTATTTAAAAATATAATTAAATTTTGTCAAAGAATTTACTAACTTTTAAAAAATAATATTAAATATTCTTAATAAAATTTTTCGAAATTTTCTAAAACTAATCAAGTATTTAAAAAATTTTAATTTCAATTTTTGAAAATCACTATTTTCTACGAAGTTTAATATTAAAACAATAAACAATGTTAAAAGAAAATTTAATTTTAAAAAATTATAATGAAAAATTTCTAAGAATTACTTTTTTTAAAAATATTATAATATAATTTTTAAAAGCTAATTTTCAATCATTTTCATTTTTAATTTACACTTAAAGATTTTTTATGAAAATTTTTGAGAAATAAAATATTTTCAACTAAAATTTTTCAAAAGTTTTATAAAATACTTTAAAAAATCAAATATTTTAAATCAATTTTTACAAAAATTTCAAATATTTAAAAACTTATTAACCATATATTTTAAAAACTCTACTATCTTTCAATAAATAATTATTCAAAATTTCGAAAGATTTGACTTTAGATTTAGTTTTATACTATAAAAATCCAAATAGACTGCAGTTTATAACAAGAAAGTGCTGTTTTGTTTCAATATTTGTAAAAGTAAAAAAAATTCGCCATTTTTTAAAAATAGTCGAAATAAATCCAAAAAGCCAAACTATCCGAGGCCTGATAATTACAGAAACTACACATAAAGAATTTGTAATCAAACAGAACACTGTGAAAAATTCGAAATAAATTCACAAAAACTTGTAGTACAAACTTTTCTAAAATCATTTGTAGTGTAATTTTTATTTCTTTTTCAATTTAAATTTCTTCAAATATTGTGATGGTAATTTATTAAAATTTCGAAGAAAATTAATTTTAGAAACTTGAGAATAAAACTCACACGACAAATGATATTAATTTTTCTAGTGTAATTTGAAATTGAATTCTTTACAGTGGACCAAAATTAAAATTGTAATACTTTTCCTTCTTTCATTCTTTTTTTTCGGAAGAACATCCGCTCTGCTGAAACTAAATCTGGAATAGGGCAATTTAATTTTCTTCATGCACCAGAACAAGTTTAATTGAATCACCACAAAGGACTTTGAAACCTTGCACAATATTTGTAATTAGTATACAAGTACTCACTATTTATCACATAAGCAATAAAAACACTGCATCAAACTAAGCTCTCACATAATCTTTTATCACGCACAACTTTTATCATACTTAGAATTCAAATTACCAATAATGAAAAACAAAACTTTACAATTAGAAACTTTTATGAATTCACAAAAAAAGTTGATGTATCTTGCATATTTGAATTGTAAATTTGAATATTTATGAACTGTAAAATTTTTTTATACTTATACACATTTTTGATAATACACTTTTAGGCAACTTAACATGCATTCACAAATTTATATGTATATTATGAGAATCAGCATATCACAAATGAAAAATAAACATTTAATGCAAAAAATTAAAAACACTAATTCGAAGAAAATTTATCCAAATTTTGATATACACAAGAGAAGAACTTAAAGCAACGCCATTGTATATATTTGTATGCGATAACGTAAAGATAATGAAAGCCAGTTTTTTTTTCTTTTAAAACTTTTCGTTACACTGAATTAATTTTCTTTTTCTTTATTTTTTTTTATCACCTAGTCATTATGATCAAGAAACAATAGAAAATTCTGTACGTATTCCAGCATACCGTCCGATTGAAGATCTGCTCCGTTTGACGCGAGTCGGCGGTGAATCACGACTTGTACTTCTTTTCATGGTATTGCGTATTTTAACCGTGATCTTATGCCGGTCGTCCCGTGGAATCCCAATCATCAACGCTGACTAATTATATTGTAATCGAACGTCGAACAGCGGCTTTATAAAAACACACTTTTTATTTAATATCAAATAATGAGAAACAAACACCCACAAATAAAAACGCCCTTTTTTAATTTAGACCTTTCTTTCACCAGTAAAATGGCGTAGCTTAGCTTTGCTTCGACGACTTTGACACTTCTTCTTCTTCCGGTTTTATTGTTAGGCCTCAATCACATCACTTCCGGTTGTTGCGAGCAATGCGCCTTCTATTGGTCCATTCTTGGACAAGTTCTAAATTAACCGCCAATTTTTGAATCTATGCCTCACACTTTATATTCTTTAATATTCTTTACTTTTAAAAACAAATTGTTTCAATTATAAATTAATCTTTATATTAATAATCGTTGTATTCCGGAGTTGTTTGACTTTTAGTATCTTAACTTTTTTAATAATGTTTCTTTTTCATTATTTTCAATTTTAAAAATAATGTACTGAAAATAATTGAATTGTTGCAAACAAATTTCTTAAAAAATTTAATAATAGAATTCCTACGAAGAATTTTATTATTCAGAAAAATAATTATATCCTCGCGAAGATTTTTCGTACAATTTTTAAAAAATTAATTAAATTCTTTTTGGAGAATTTATTTCATTTTTTTTAATAAATGAATTTCTTTAATAATTTTAATTAAAAATGTTGAAAATAATTTTTTTTGAACAATTTCTTTCCAGATTTTAAAATAATTTTTTTTTTATTTGAATTATTTTTGAATACTTACAATTGAATTCTTTTATGAAATTTTATTAAATTTGTATTAAAAATAATTTATTTTTTATAACAAATTAAGAAAAAATTGAATTCTTTCGTGAAATTTTTTTGATAATAATTGAATTCTATTAAATTTTTTTATAACGAATGAAGAAAAAATTAATTTTTTTTGTGAAATTGTTTTGAATATAATTGAATTTTTGCAAAGAATTTTACTATTTATTAATATAATTGAATTGTTTTGAAACATTTATTAAAATTTTAGAAAATAATTGAAATTTTTCAAATAATATTTTAAAAATATTTTTATAAATTGAATTCTTTCATAAAACTTTATTAAAATTGTATTAAGAATAATTGGATTTTTCCAAATAATTTTACTATTTATAAATAAAATTGAATGATTTCCAAGTAATTATTAAATTTTTAGAAAATAATAAAAATCTTTTAAAATATTTTATAATGAACTGAAACACATGAACTTTTTTGCGAAATTGTATGAAACTTCTGTTTAAAAAGAATTGAGTATTTCCAAAAAATGTTACTATTTATGAAAATAGTTGATTTCTTACGAAGAATGTTATTATTTATGAAAACCATTGAATTCTTGCGAAGAATTTAAAAAAAAAATGTTTGAAATTAATAAACAAGAATAATTAAATTGTGAATTAGTTAATAACATTTTTTTAAATTTTGAATCTGAAATTATTTAGAAATTCACATTTGAAAATAAAATGCATTTCTATAAAATAAAATTTATTATTCGTGAAAAAGTAAAAGTTTTTTTTGGGAAACTTTTTGTTTTTTTTTTATTTAAAGAAATTAGAGTTGAAAATAATGTAAATCGTTTACTTTATTCTCTCCATAGTAGCAAAAATAGATCAAAAAAGAAATAAATACTTAATATACGTTACGAAACTAATTTTTAAAAAAATATTTAGTACCTGAAAAATTCAATTATTTTAATGTAATTTACATTATCACAACGATGAATATTATCAATTCTCGCTCATACGTTGTACGTCATAGTTAAGTGTATCAATCATCAATGACCCAAAGAACGTTTACACCAGACATTCCAAGGTTAACACGTCCTAACATTCCATGATCTTGGGTCTTCACAATATACAGAAAGAGTAGAAGTGTGTGAAACATATTATTCCTTCCCTGAAAAATTGTTTACAATTTAATAAAATTAATTTATAATATTTTAATTTATAGAGATTAAAAAAATTATAAAGACACTATAAAAGATTATAGAGATCAAATAAATAGTAAATTTTCTAATTTATTTGTTATTTTGATCAAATCCCTTAAATACCATGGCAACATTTTATGGGTAAATTTCCGCCATTGACACTTAAAGGAGTCATCAATTAAATTATAAAAAAATTTAAAAAAAAGAAAAAAAATTTTGTACCCTTGGAATTTCTTCGTAATCAGCAGCTAAAGAATCGCCAGTAAGCGATAGGCAATAATTTGGAGGAATCACAGATTGACAAACAATTATCGGTCCTTTCGTTCGAGGCAATTCAATTCCACTTTTTGCCGTGTATCTCGAGGTAAATGAACGAGCGTCTGGTTGATCCAAAGGAGCTTCTAATTGTGTGTCCATATAGGTTGACACCAGGTGCATTATAATCTTTAAAAAAAAGTGCGCCCAAAAATTAGAACTATCAATTATTTGACATCAATCATAAGTTGTGAAACTTGTTTGATTTGAAAGTAATTACACTCAGAGTAACTATGACATAGCAAATCACCGAACAAAGTAAATTCCAATCAGAACGATTAGAATTTTAAAAAATTTGATCTCTTGCTAAGTTATTCATCATTGTGTAACGCTAACAAAATTTTACTTTTAGAGAAAAATGTCACAAAAATTAAATTTTATTTTCCCTGTTTTCCAAATCAAATTTTGAACATTTTCGTATTTCAGAAATAATTTTCAAACTATTGATTCCAATTATTCTCACTTACTGCCGTATCTGTTGGTAAACTCGAGTCCCATTCTTTTCCATTGTACGAACCTCCACCATTCCATTTAAATTCGCTCATTGATCCTCCTTTTGCAAGAATTTTAATTCTATTTACTAAATAATCTTGATTGTTGCAGAGTTCCAAAAATGGAACCAAAGTCGGAAGCGTAGGAATTGCGGAAGCAAGAGACGATTGCGCCAATTTTCTCAGTTTATCTAATCCAATATGACCTGGTTGAGAATCACTGAGACCTTGACGAACAAGACCCGAACAAACGTTGTCAATTTCAATTGCAACTCGTTCAACTACCGTTTTACTGATCCACTGAAAAAATAGGGAAAATTAATTCAAATAATAAAAATATTATAGATAGAAATATATATCTCTTTTTTGCATTATTTTTAATATATTCGGATTATTTGCATACCACACGAAGATTTGCGGTCCATTGATTTACTTTAATGGCATCTATTCTATATTTTCTCCATATATCTGGTGAACCAAACGATCGTGTCATGTTTCCTTCCTCTGCTCCAGGACTTGTTGATTTTGACTTATCTGTGAAAAACGAAATTTGCAATTTTCATAAATTAAATTCGATCAATTTGTATGATGTTAAATTAATAAAAATAATAATATGAAATCTAATTTTTAGTTAAAATTTCATGTTTCTTTGTAGAATACATTTTTTACCAATTGTGGGTGCGAGTTGATAGGCACATCTTCTTAGCATTGGTGAAACTTCCCTGGGACTTCGTGTAGCGGGATGAGACCAAAATGAACTTAGAAGATTTGACGGTTGATCAACGTTTGTCGAATGAGTTGATTTTCTCTCCCTATTGACAACTTCTTTCAGATAATTTTGCAATTCCGCTTGATCTTGTATAAAGTCCTCGCCGGCAAAACTTGAATTCATCGACGTATTGAGTGACTTATTGAGAGAACTATTCGCACTCAATAATTTCCTAGGCGTTGGAGAATTGCCATATTTACAGAAAGGATTCGCACTCGAATAGTCTTCTAAAAAAAAGGAGAGAGAGAGAAAAAATATCAATAAATACTACTAATTCTATAATTTTATATTTTTTCAACTCACTGCTTTCGTTAAGAATCGGAGATCCTAAACTATTAGAGTTCCTGCTTAAATTCATGCAAGACAAATTTAACGGTGAACTTGGTTCCATGGATTTCGGTGTTTTTAGTGTTTCAGTTTTAAACAATGGATCATCGTCTGCAACGCCTAATAATTTTCTTTGCGGTGAATTCAAAACAACTGGTTGAATACTCAAAGTGGTGGCCGTGTAGGAAAAAATGTGGTAAAGGGCATTTAAAGCGAAAATCGAAGCCAAGAACCATTCTATCCAACAAAATGGTTTATACGCTATTCCTCCATACAATCTAAAAAAACACGTATTAATATTTAATTTCAATTCTTGAATTCTATACGAAAAATAAAAATTATTTGCAAAGTCAGAGTAACTATGACATAGCGTCTCATAAATCAATTCGAGTATTAATCAAAACGATCTCAACTCTAATTACATTGATTTCTGCACTATCGTTTATCATCATTTTTTTAAACATATTATATTAAGTACAGTATTTTACGAATACTGTAAAAATTAAATATACTTACATATCAAATACAACAATTGCAAGTAGAGTTGTGTTGACAAAGAACCATGTTATACTACTTTTTGCTTTTGTTTGAGAATGCTTAAGACTCAAAGTTTGTTCCACTTGTGGTTTTGCTGTTAAAATCCTAAAATCAAAATAATTCATATAATTAATATTATTCACTAATCTTAAAGAAAAATTAAGAGGGAAAAAGTGTATAAAATTATAGACAAAAATTAATCTATTAAATCATACCTTGCATTAGGAGAAATGCATTTCATTGGCGAAAGAAAATTACTCATTTTAAAGAGATTTCTTTAAAATTTTGTATTAGAAATATAAAATTTAAATGAAAATCAAGTGAAACACGTGAAAATTACATTTGTACATTTATAAAGTTTGTGAGGTTAGGTTTCCACTCGGCAACGTGTTGCTCGTTAAATACGAATTTTCTTCACACATCTCGATATTTATTATTTGTAACTATTGTAAATTTTTTCAAAAAATTATATTTCGATACTTATGTAAAATTTACAAGTAAATATTTAGTAAATATATTAATAAACCGTTTTTATTGTTTAATATTGAAATTTAAGCTCACGCTCACTGCACATAAGGAGTTGTACTATTTGATTGGTGGAAAGATTTGAAAAGCTCATGGGATGTAAAATCGTGCAAGCTGATTTGTAGAACCAAATTCAGTATTCTAGCTAAAATTTTTATTATTTGTTCAGAATATTTACAATCTGGTTTTTAATTAAACAAAATTTTATCATAATTCGATACTAATGTTAAAAAATTAAAGAAAATATTTCATAAAATATTGAAAATGAACAAGACGATTTGTTGTGAATGAGATTTGGCGCCAACGCTGCTTGCAATTCGTCAACCAATCAGGAGAGCTCAATCATATCTAACCTCACATCCTTTGGAATTCTCGTCCAATTCACGTCGTGTTTGTTCAAGTTCCCGAAGATTCGTCAAAAGTGGTAAAGATGGTGAGAATTTGTTAATTTTTTTTCAAAATATTCCTGTACAAATTGTCAGTATGTGCAAAAATACATAAATATGTATTAATTTTTATAAGTGTGAAAAAAACTTCTCTACTTTTGGATAAAATAAAAATCGAAGTGAAAAAGCTGAACGGCCGGTAAGTTTTTAATATTTATTAACTTATAATTAAAAACCAATTATTAGAGTTAAATATTTCTCATAATCTTTTGCCATTAATTATTTTCAATACTCAATCGAACTTTAAACCATAATTTTTTTTGCAAATTTCAAATTTTCTTTTTCAAAATACAAAGAAAGAAAAAATAAATGTAAATCCACATGTTCTGTTTATATTAATGCGTATTTTTACGTAAGAAGGTAAGAACGAGTTTTCTAACCTTAAATTGTGATACGTACCGCATGCACTTGATAACAATTCGTGTTAAAAAAAATAAAGTAATGTTTTAAAAACAGTGTTAAAAGAAGAAAAATAAATAGTTGAAGCAGTTTAACAACCGCCTGTAAATACTTAATATTCTTAAGGTAAGTATAATAATATGCATATTTATAAATACATTTGATTTTCTGTTTATGATTCAAATACACTAGTGTCTGGATTCCACTAAATCTAAATTGTTTTTTTAAATTAGTAATTAATTGCAATTATACTATACATTAATTATTAGTTATGTTATTTACAATTAATTAAAACTGGTTATAAGCTGATTCATTAGCTTTTTCTAATTCTCATTCTTTTGTTTATTCTCCTGATTTCTCTTCTTCCACGCGATACATAAAAATTCTTTTCTCTTTTAGATGAATCGGGGCATTACTATGATGCGATCTTTGATATTTTCGAATTTACGTAGCAGAAATTGCAGTACTCTACCTAAAGAAGCTATAATATATTTAAATAGAGAAACCATTGTCTGCTGGCATCCGGAGCAACCGTTTCCCTATAAATATTCAAAACCATTGCCCAAGGAAATAGTGCCAAAGTCAATGCTTCAAATTGGTAAACAAGAAGTAATTGAAGCATATGATCGTAAACCAAGATTCCAAATAGCAGATGAACTTGCTCAATTGACACAAACGACTAAACACAGATGGTTTCCAAGAGCCAGAAACAAGAAAGCAAAGAAAACACCACGTGAAAGGAAATATATGTAAAATTATCATAATTTCTTTCATTAAAAAGGTTTTTCTGTTATATTATTCAGGACTAATGTAGAATCAAATTAATGTAAAATAAATTTTATTACATAATTTACTTTATTTAAAATTATAATTTTATCTCAATTTTCATTAAATCATTCAAATTGTATTATAAACTGTATTTCTTTCTTTACACAAAATCACAATGTTTTTTTCTAATTTTCATTATTTTATGAATTGCACTCTTCTGAATTAATACTTTCTTAAAATTAATATACATAAAATTTTACACAGATTCTAATAATACAAAATTTTGCGAAAAAATAAATTTTTTACATAGAATAAAAAATTAAAAATATTCAACTTCATTTTAATGAATACTGTCTTACATTATAGTTTGAGATCATTTGTTTTTATACTTTTTGTATAAAAAAAATACGTCAGTTTCTTTTTCGAAATATACGAAGAATTAGTTTTTACATTTCTATAAATGTTCTGGATAAAGATGTCGTTCACCTTCCATCATTAATATTTTCATAGCTTTGTAGAGTAAATATTTTCCCAAATCACATTTTTCTTTATTATTCCAAGTTGCTATTTTACCATAATATTCTCCGCCTTTGCAATTCGCTAATTTATCAATGCTCAATGCATCGATCATTGCCGCTTCTCTCGTGTAAGCCTCAACTGGAATTGTATTGTGAAAAATGTGCAAAACAACGACACCTTGCTTCTCATTCCAAATGTCAAGAATTTTCTTTATCTTCTTATTTGTTGTTTCAACTTTACTTGAAACCCAAATATGAAACGCGTCATATAAATGTGCATAGGGTCTCGTTTGTTTTCCCTTGCCGACATAAAAAATTGCCGATAAAAATGTTTCCCATTGTTCTTGAAGGGAAAGATTTGCTTTTCGATTTGGAAGATCTCTTGTTATTCTCGAATCTAGGAGTAGATAATTGAAACATGTTTTCGTTAGACCCTCACGCCATTTCCGTGTGGGATCGGGTCTCGCGAACTCTTGGAATGTTTCACGTTCCCTATCTTTATATAGTTGTAAATCAATTCGCCAATTTAGGGAAATTAAACTTGAACGAACGGAATGTGATTCGAATGTTTCAGATGAATTTTCGTTATGGAATGGTTCATTTTTGAAGTTCTGTTGATTCATTTCGAGTTTCATTAAACGTTTTAAGTAGACTCTATGCGTGGAATTTGTAATTGGACCTGGATTTTCTCCTAATTTTGTAAGTCTCTCGCGAAGTGTTTTCTTATCGATCAGCAACATTTCCTGTGGAAGACTTGAAACTGAAAATTAAATTGTATTTTTGATTTATTGAAAATTTCGAAAAAGGTTCCAACGTTCAAATGAACGACGATATTTTTTTACTTTTGTATTAAGTTCTTTTTTTTCTTATATAGGAAAAAAGTATTTTGTTTGCTAACAAAATTAACTTTACTTTACTTGTTTAATTTTTGTTTAAATTGAAATAAATAATTATTACGCTTTTTTTGTAAAAGAAAAAATTTAAAAATAAACAAATAAAAAAGAAAAATATTATGAAAAAAAAATTTCGTTCATTTGAACATTTCAAACTTTAGAAAAGTTACTAAAAAACTTTCAGAAAGAAAATGAAGAAAGAAAATTAAAATATAAGGAATTCTCTGATATTTGAATTTTTTTGTAAATATAATTTTTCATTTTAATCTAAAGGAGATCAAAACTTTGGAAACCAAAAATTTTAAGGAATATAAAAAATTAAAAATCTATTTGATAGTTTATAAAAGAAGTAAAATAAATTGAGTAAATTTTATTATAAATTATTAATAGATTCGAATTTATTTGTTTTTTTATACATATTTAAAATTGTTTTGTTGTGAAGGCAAAGCGGCGAAATTGTATTTTAGATAAGTTTTGACATTGAAATTTGAAAAATTCTTTTAGAAAAATAATCTGAAATTTTCGTAATGCGAACAAAGTATGAAATTCTTGATAAATATTTTATTTAATATGGAATCAGTAGAAAGGTGATAAATAATGAGACAAGATTGAGACTTGACCCTATAAAATAATTTAAAAATAGTAAAGAATAAAGCCAGTAGAACAACTAAGAATAATTTAATTATAAATTTTCATATTAAATTTATTTATGTAATTTGTAAATAAATTAAGTAAATTGATTTATTTTTTTTAATCGACTATAATATAAATTTCGATATCTCACCGGATTCAGCAGTAGAACATGTGTAATATGATGTTAATTCTTCCTTATTTATCATTACACTGGAAAAATTTATACAATTTAAAATTATTTGTATATCATTATCGACTTTTATTATTAATGCATTTTTTATTTACAGGGATCACAGACTGTCACCTTTTACTTTTTTTTCAATTTTGTTCCCTATTTTGTTAATTCTTACCTACTTTACACATTCTGTAAATTTTTCAAATATGTTAATATTTAATCAAATGTTTAGTTCTTAAAATATTTAATTAGTTTATATTTTAATAATTCTTAATTCTAATTTGTTTTTACAAATTTAATGAAATTATTTTAAACTTTAATTTAAATTTTTTTACTCATTTATGTTTTAAAAGCAATTAAGTAAAACTTGATACACTTTTTTTCTTTAATTTCTCAAACATGAATATTTAAATGAACGAAATATTTTATCAATTTAAATTTTTTCAAAAATTATTGACTTCAATAAACATAAAAAATTTAAATTAAATTGTTTTTCTCTAAAAGCGAAGTTTATATTATAATAAAATTTGAATTTGAGAAAGAAATAGATAAATTGCGGTATTTTAAATTTTCAGAACTTTAGGGACATAAATTGCCCTGTATTTCAATTAATAAAAATTTCATTTATTTCTAATTTTCTCCGATAAAAATTTGTCAATTTTATTATTTTACTTTCATTTTAATAGTAAATTTTTAAAACTTTTAATTTTCAATTAGGTATAACGAAAAAAAAATTATTTAAAATATCAGCTAGTTTTAGAAAATAATTCATTTTTTTATCCATTTTAAAGGAAAAAAATTTAATTCATGGAAATATTATTAATTTGTACTGTGACCCCTGTATTTACCATGGAACATTGAGTTTTTAAATAATATTTTTTAAGAGAAATGTTCTTACCAAGATGGTGTTATACAAAGTCTTCGTTCCATTAGGACAACTCCTTCTTCTAAATCTTTGTATTTATATTCCTCTTCAATACTTACAAAAGATTCAGTAATTTGTCTGGAAAATTAAAATAGAATTTAAATTAATTTCACATGATTATAATTAATAATAATTAAATGAGATATATAAATATAATAAAGAATAAAGTGAATACTATTTGAATGAAATTCGACAAAACTTAATTCTTTCAAGTTTTTAGATAATTTTGGATTAATAATTCAATTATTCCAAAAAAAATTTAATTAGAATTTTTTTAGAAACCTAATTTCTTTTAAAATTTATACATTTAATTATTCAAAACATCAATTTGTTTGAAAATTAAAATATTCAATTAACTACAATATTTTTAAAAAAATTTAATTATTTTCTAAATTTCAAACTATAATTCTTTAAATAATAATTCTTTATACAATATTTAAAAATAATTTTTTAAACGGATAAAATAAAATTTATTGAGAAATTAAATTTATTTTAATGAAATTTGAGATAGTTTTCTATTTTTTTCAATTATTTTTGGGAATTTTTATAAAAATTGTAATTACAATTTTTGAAAAATCTTATTTTTTCAGAATTTCTAAATAAAGTTTTTCAAGTTCTATTAATTTTTGTTTCATAAATATTTGAATTTATTTGTCTAGCAAGAAATAAAACTTCAAAATACTTTCAATATAAAACCATTTGAAATCTAATTAAAATTATTACTGCAATTCTTCCAGTTCTTGAAATATTTTCTAAAATTTAAACTGAAATTCTTATTCAAAACAATTCTTATCAAAAAATTGTAAAAGAATTCAATTATTTAAATGGAAAAATAGTTGATTATTTCTAAAAATTGTAACTATGACTCTCCATTTGTGGATTTTTTTTTTAAATTTGAGAAAGAAAATTCATAACTATTTAAGATTTTGAATAATATGTTTTTTTTGGGAATATAATCTGTTGTCAAAATTCTAGGGGAATTAATTTCACTAAAAAACTATTCACTCTTTTTACAAATTAATTGTTAAACTTTTGATAGGCCAATTTGAACTGTAAAACAATTTGGAAACAAAAAACCTTAATTTCTCGTGAGAACAGAATATCTCGATTATTATTATATAATATTTAGTTTGGTTCGTTAAATATATTACTTAAGAAACTCGTGTAAAAATTTTACCTGTTCATAGGACTTCTTCCAGTAAGATCATCAGTAATGAAACTATTTTTGCTTTCCTTGAAAGAATTTTCACCATTTTCAGTGTTATCTTCATTTTCACGTTGATTAAAAGATAAAAAAGATTGTTCGGGTTGATAAGATTTACATTGCACTTGACTATTAACTGTACTGTCACTTAGAGAATCATTTCCTTCTAATTCGTATTTAATGTTAGATATTTCTTCAGTAAAATTTCTACTTTTTGCGTTTATTCGTGAACTAGAATCACTTAGATTGGAAGTCATATTTTCTAGAGATGTATTAAAATTATTTTCATCCGTGTTATTCATAGAGTTTGTTGCATTTTCTTCAAAATTATCATCAATTTTTGTATCTTCAGTGACATTACTATTATTATTAGTACTCGTTAATGAATCAAAATCTTCAGTAATGTAATCTTCTAATTTCATTGCTACATTCTTTAATTTCATTATTTTACTCGTATCACTGTAAATTCCACTCGATTCCTCTGTGTCCTTCTTCTTGTGACAAGAATTAATTTTCCTCTCCATTGATTCTGGCCTTTTGAAGAAAGGCGATTCTTGTTCACCTAAAATTTTATTTTGAAAATTTCTTGGTAATGATTTTGAAATTTGTGCCATTCTTTGACAGTGTAATTTGTAGGTTTCACTAATCAATCCACAAGGTGTTCGTGATATTATTTTTTTCAAAGAATTCCTTCCAGTTGGTGGTGTTGATTTTTGTCCGAATATTGGTATTTTTGATATTCTCTTCTCCTTATTTGCACTTGAGACAATTGCACAATTTGGTGATTTAGTAATTATAGAGTCGTTCAAATAATTTGTTTTCTCAAGGAATAGTGACTTTTGAATGGTTTTATCAGGTTTGAATTGAGTAAGAATATTGCAATTTGGACTCTTGCTGATTATGGAATTTTCTAGATTGTTGACCTTTTTTTCGATTAAGGGAGTTCTTGTTCGTTGTTTATCAAGTGTTGGTGATGAAATATTTGTTTCATCTTTTAATTTTCTCTTTAATCTTCCTCTAATTAGATTCTCGGTAATTTCATTTCGTTTATTCGTCAGTTGATTTGACATTTGAGCTAGAGAATTTTTTGTTTTTGGAATTAAATGTTTTCTTCGGTCGAATATGGAAGAGTCTGAATTATGTGGATTGTCGGTTCGGGTGATATCGTTAGAAATTGTTGTCGAAATATTAGAAATTAATTGACTGTCTGCTTGCTCTTCTTTTTTGTATTTATAAACTTCGGTTTCATTGGATGGTTTATTTTCCTTTTGTTCTTGTAGGATTTTTCGATTTTTTCTGCGTGTTATGTAATCTTCATTTAATAATAATTGATAGTCGGAAGAACTGGAACCGTTTGATGATTTAATATTAAGTTCAAGAACATTTTCTGGTGAAATATTCAAAGTACTAGATGTTTGTTCATCCGTTACTACATATTCGGCCACTAAATTCTTGTTGTTGATTAAAACCTTTTCTGTAGAGGGAGAAAAAAGAAAAATTGTTAACATGAATTAAATTACAATTATATATCAATAAATGAAATTATTGGTAGAGGGAAAAATAATCACCAAGCGCTATGTCGTATTTGATTTCTTCTTCGTCTTCTTCGTCATTAGCGACATTTTCACAATATTTACGAAGAACAGTAACAGCATTGTAGTGTGCTCCATCGAAAGCGAAATGAAATGGACTGTATCCTTCATTATCGAGATATAATGGATCTCCGCCATTTACTAAAAGTAATTCGAGAATTTTACAACGACCCCAAGCAGCGGCTATGTGAACAGGAGTCAAACCCTCAATAGATCTGAAAAAAAAACAAAATTAGTTTTTCTTAAATTATTTTACCTATTGGGAAATAATCCCCATACAACTAAGATAGGGTTGCCACAAAAATTTAATTTTGTTTTTTCCTGATTTCCAGACTGAATTTCGAGACATTTTTTCTGACCCTAAAGAATATTTTGATTCGCTCTAAAAATATTCAGATACACAAAAAATGTTTGTAATACGCTTTGTGAATATCTTCAATTACAAAATTATTTGGAACATCAATAATTTATTTAGATTTAAATATTTAATTATTTTTATTATTTTTTCATAGAAATTAGAATTTTTAGATACTTAAAATTTGAAATTCGATTATCTATAAAATATTTTACACCAACTTTTTAAAGATTTCAATTCAATTATTTTCTATAGAATTTTTAACTAAAATTCTTCTTTAAATTTTAATAATTTTTGAGGCAATTTCTGTTAAAATACTTAGACAGAATTGAATAATATCAATAAATAGTTGATTTTTTACAGGAATTCAATTGTTTTAAATACAATTTTAATAAAATTCTTTTCTAAAATTTACTTATTTTGAAAAAATTTTCAAAAAATTCTATTGTTTTCAGAAATAATTAAATTGTCGATGGAATGAAAATCATTGAATTCATGAGTATTTATAAAAAAAATTAAAAATTAAATTCAAATAGGTTTGTAATATATTAAAATTATTCATAAAGAAATACATTTTTTAAAACAATTTTATCCAAGTTTTTGTAAATAATTAAAAATTCACAAAGAATTTTATTAAAAACTTTTGAAAACAATTGAGTGGTTTAGAAAAATTTTATGATAATTTTTTGTAAAATAATTGAACAGGCTAAAGAAATTTTATATATAAATTGTATTGAAATAATTGAATTTTTAACAAGAATTTTACAATTTATAAAAATAATTGAATTGTTTAGAAGAATTTTATCTACATTTTTGACAATAATTAAATTTTTTGAAATAATTTTATTAAAAAAATTCGAAAATATTGATTTTCTAAAAAGATTTGAATTAAAGTTTTTAAAATAATTGAATTTTAATTAAAGGTTTTGAAAATAATGGAATTTCAGTAATATTTTAAAAAATAAAAAATGTTTTAATTTACAGAATAATAGTAAATGGAATACCGCGTTCTGCGCGTATCATTTGCTAGTTATTAAATAATTCAGTAAAATTATTGAATTCTAATTCAATTTTAAACTTTTTAAAATTAATTTTAAGTAAAATTATTTTTTGAAATTTGAATTAAGTTTCATAGTAATTTAAAAAACAAATTAATTTTAAAGTTTATAAGACACCACAAAAATTCAAGAATTAAATTTTTTTCAAATTTTTCAAAGACTTCTGGACACAGAAATCAAGAATTTTCTTGTAAATTCTAGAAATTTAATATTTTTCCAGGTCGTTTGATAAAATTTGCTGACTTTTTTCTGTTAAATTTTACTTTCACTAGCCTTTTCCTGAATTTAACTACCCTGTAAAATATTGTTCTTGAATAGAATTTCAAGAATGAATTTTTCTTTTCGAACTTATTTTACCTTATATTTGGATTTCCTCCATGACGAAGAAATAATTTCGTTACTTCCTCTGCAAACGATTCCGAAGGGTTTCCAATTGCCAAATGAAAGGGTGTGATTCCAAAAATTGGTACGAGAGTGTTAGGATCTGCTTCATTGCTATCCAGGAGTGTCGTCACCTGTCTTTTTAATTAAAATCATATTAGCACTCTGAAATATCACACAAACTTTACAAATAAACATGTTTCATATTTTTTTATTTATTTTATTTTTTATTCTTTTTCTTATTTCAATTAAAATTAGTTCTATTTAAAATTAATGCTGAAATTCTTATATAACCTAAAATGGAAAAATTCGACAATTTCCGAATATAAATTTAATATTTTCAGACGAAATTAATTTTTACTAAGTTCATTCACTGACCGTTCATAATTATAATTAATTTACAATTATTAAAAATATTTTAAAGAAATACAAAAATGTTTTATAACAGAAAATAATAATATACTTTACCGGAGACTAAAACGGAGCAGCTTAAAGAAATTTATAAATTCGTCAATATACTTACTTTATATTATTATCCTCTACTCCATCGCACAATGAAGAGGCAAGAAAAAGTTCTTTTTTTGCTTTTGGCGTGGCAAACATTGTTTTAAGTAATAATTATTATGCTTAAATTAAAATAAATAGATATTTTTTATTCCAAACATTCGAATAAACAAACGGTCAACTCAAACCAAACAGAGGCAAACATAACCTCAACTTGAATTCGCTAAGGCGGCAAATTTAAAAGTAATAATTTAAGTTTACAGTTTTTTTAATAATAATATGATAATAAAAAGTTAAAATTTTAACATTCAAATATTATAAAATTTAAAATAATTTTAAATCTAACTATTTTGATCGATAAGATGTAAAATAGACATATCGTCATTTTCCAATGTCCATCGTTTCAAAAGTGTTTCCAGAGTTTTGGCATTTGTCTACAAAAAAAAAATATTTAAGATAAAATTACAATAGAAGTAGTAAAATAATTTAAATTACTCACATCTGTCGAACTATGTTCGGTGAAATTTAATTTTTTGAACATAGTTTCTACGTCGAGTAACCAAAATTGACTGGATACTTTTACAATCCATAGAGAAGGTTTTATTCTTCCGATTATAATACTTTGTTCTGATTTTTTTACCCTGAAATATGTATTAATATTTTTTTGAATTTATATATTTATGGAAGTTAACCTTTTTCATTTATTTTAATTTTAAAATATTCGTAATCAAATGTACCTGTAAAATTTATCAGTGATCTTTTTTATATTTGTTTCCATTGGCTTTTTGGTTTTTGACATCATAGTTGCATACGTTTTATTCATATCTTTATTATTTGCTTTCATAATGTTTAACATTTTTAAAAGCCTCTTTTTGTTTTTCTCCTTCTCCTGTTTTTCTTTTTTTTCTCTCTTTGATAATATTTCTTCTTTTTGCATTCTCTCTTCAGCAATTTTATAATAATTCGCTTTCTCATCGTCATCCATTTTCTTCCAACGATTAGACAAAAGCTCAGCAATTTGAGGGACAGACATTTCTGGATTTTCTTCCACTACTGTAAATTGGAAAAAACCATTTACAATTTTTAATATTTTTTGTTACCACTTTAAATAATTAGCAATAATCATGTTGATTCTTTTAATTACCTTGTGATCTTACTTGCGAAAAAAATACATTGAAACCGTCCAAACTGCTTGGTTTTTCCTTTACGGTTAAACCACCAACTTTGACGTCAGTGCCTGACTGAAAAGAATATTTAATATTTAATTTTTCTTGTTTATATAGTTAAATTTAGTTATTAGTAAAATTTATTTAATTATTTAAAAATGTAAATTTTTGTATATTAACCCTTCGAGAACACAATGAGATCAGTCTGATTAGAAATTCCAAATTCTACATTTGTACCAATTATAATTTGCCTATGTTTCAAAAAATTTTAATAAATTTTGCAAGATGATTGGACAATTCTATTTCAAATGCAGGCCTCAGATTGGTTTTAAGGCCTAAAAAAATTCTCTTTAGTCGATTAAAAATATAAAAAATTAAAAAAAAACGTTTATTTAATTCAGCGTTGCCACAAAAATTTTATTTTCCATTTTCCTGAACTTTAATTAATTTCTAAATTCTATTATTTAAAACTTGAATAATTTTGTTAAATAAATATTTAAATATTTCATATTTGTTTTTCCTAAGGAAATAAAAATAAAAAAAAATTCATTTAAAACCCATCATCTGAAATTTTATAATTTCTGAAAATTACAACTCTCATCCAAAATTTGATTATTTTCTACAATTTTTAACGATAATTCATCTCAAAATTAATTATTTTTAATAATTTTCGGAAAGTTCTTGAAGAATTCAATGATTTAAATCCTACAAAAATTAAATTTTTTATAATAATATTGTAACTGTAACAGTTCATTTTTAAAAAATTATTGAGATGTAGTATTTTCAAAAAATTATACTAAAGAAATTATTAAAATTAATTTTTCAAAAATATTTTTAAACGATAATAGTTCTTAAATTATGTACTGTTATAAAATTTCCAAATAACTGAAATTTGTTAAAAAATAGAAATTTAATAAAATCTTTTAAAAATAATTGAATTTAAAAAAAATATATAAAAAAGATAATCAAATTTTTGAAGAATTTTAATTATAAATATGAATAGGATTTTTCCACAATTTTAATCAATCTAAAAAAGTAAATTTAAAAAAATTTTTATTTATATTTTTTTCGATGAGAATTGAATATTAAAAAATTAGAATAAAACAATTCTAAAAATTAGTTTTTTAAAAATATTGTAATGCAATGATTTTTCAAAAATAATAGAATTTCATAAAAGAATTTTTCTATAATTATTTCAAAAAAGACTAATTAATTTTTTGAAGAAATGTAATTGTTACAAATTTTAAACATGATTGTTTTTCTCAAAAATATTTTAAAAAAACATTCTAAAAAAATTTTAGTATTTTTTTAATGTGTTTGAATTTTCTAAAATACGTAATTGAAAATAATTAAATTTTTAAAAATTTTATGAATTGCTTTCTTTAAAAATATCTTCATATTTAAAAGAACACTTGAAGATTTTTCATTAAAATATTTTTGATAACTTAATTATTTACAAAATTTGCAATTATTAAAAAATTGCGTAATTGTATATTTAAAAAATTTAATTAGAAAAATTATTCAATAAAAAATTTTGTGAGATTTGTCTATAGGTAGTTTTTTCACTTTCAAAATCAAAATAAATTGCAATTTATACTGAAAAATGGTATTTTGTTGAAAAATTTAGAAGAAAAGTTTAAAAAAATCTCAATTTTTGAAAATAAGTCGAAAAGGTCGTAATATCCGAGGCCAGAAAATAACATGATCAAAATTGTTGTGGAATTAAATTGACCCCGATATCCCATTTTTAAAATCACAATTCATTGTTTGTGAGAAATTGGTGGTGTTCTTCAAGTGTTAAAGTTCGTAAAATTTGAAAATGTATTTGAAAGTGTAAAATTTTTCTAAGAAATTTTTTTTGTTTTGTATAATAGTACCACTAATCCTGCAATGTTTCCTCGACTCCAAGAATTTGTCGATGATTGGTTTGAATTACTATCATTAAGATAATTATCTTTATCCAATTTCAATGATATTTCTCCAGTTTGAGAAGTGTCTAGTGATAAGGTACTTTGTTTTAAGATAGGTTTTGCTTTTCCTGTTTCCATAGTGACGTCCAAAAATTCATCTAAATCCAAGTCCAATAATAATGAATCTTCAACTTCCATTTTCTCAGCACTTAAATCGCTAGATTGAAATGTTGATTTACTTATTTGTGAAAATTCCTCTCCCAAATCGACAACTGGCAACTGAGATAAAGTTTCCGTATCTGAAGGTGGCATTTCGATTTTCTTAGTTTCAGTTCCGTTACAGTCTCTCTTATTTCCATCTGATTCTCTGCTGCTGTAATTAAAATAATTTATTATTAAATTCAATTTTTATTATTTAATGTTATACTGTTCTAAAAAAATGTAATTTTTTGTAACATCGTCAGCGAAGTTTATAAATACCTTTTTGACACGACACTTCGTCTTCCATTGAGATAATTTTTCTCACTGTCGCTATTTGAGTCCGATTCGCTTAAAACTGGTTCCCTTATATTTAAAATCATTGGCGATATTGTATCTTCTGATTCATTAACTAAAAATAAAGAATCGACAATTATCAAATAAATTAAAATATTCTAGTGAAATTATTCTTTCGAATTTGATTATAAATATTTTCTCACATTTTCCAATGTCTACCAAATCACCGTTCGATGATTTTCTGTTAAAGTCGACTTTTCTTTTTTTACACGCAGGCCATTCGTTTTCTTTGTCTGCGACGCTTGAATCTCTTCCATTTCTCTCATCTGAGGGAGAATTGTCATTTAATGATGTTTTTTTCACTTGATTATTTTCATCTTCCTGAGATATATCAAGTTGGTAGAAATTCATAACAACTGTTTTGATTAATTCGAGTATTTTACTCTGAAATATTGAAAATCATTTTTTTTAACTTTTCAAATTTTCAATTTTATTCAAGGAAATTAATGCATTAATTTTGTTTATTTGAATTTTTGTTTTCCAAATTGAAATATTAGATTTCGTCTCACTTTTTAAATAGCAAATTAAAATTGTTTCAACTTTTTTACCTCGTTTTTCAAAAATCCTTTCGTCTTATTCGGTTCTAGATTAATGTCTAGATTTTCAGGATCAACTTCAATAGTTAGAAGAAATAGAGAATTTGTAACAGTGATTCCTTTCTTTAAAAAGTATTCTTGAATTTTTTTATTTAGGAGCTTCAAATAAAAATTGCGTTACAGTTGAAAAAATTGGAATTCAAATTTATAAATTATCTTTTTAGTTCGATTTTTTTATATTTATTAATTTTAAAAAATACATTACCTTTTGTAATTCTTTATGAACGAGAATTCTATTGTTGATGAAAATGAATTGTGATCTTGTTTGGCAAATTAGAGTTGAATCCATAAGATCTTTTTTTGGTAGCATTAATTTAACTTTTGCCTATTAAAAAAATAGAAAATGTCAATTTTTTCTATTTCAATTTTTAAACAATGATTTAGACAATTTTTTTATCAAACCTCGGGAAAAATTCCTTCGATAAATTCGAAATTTGATGTCACATCTTTCCCTAAAACATTTCTAATTGATTCACTTAAATTATTTGCACTTGGTTTTATAAATACAATTCGTTTGTTCAGTCGATAAGTAATTCTCAGATTCGAATGAATAATTGCAAAGCTTTTTAAAAGATCTTCTAAATATTTCAAGTCCTGATTTGCTCTTCTTGAATTTAGTAATGTTTGTCTCCTTACAGGGAAATTTTTAAATAATCCCTTTACTTGAACAGTTGTACCTATAAGAACAAAAATAATTAAAAGAACTAAAAAAAAAAGTTATTTTATACATTAAAAAAGTTTTACTCAATTTTTCTTACCTATTGTTCTATGGCATGGCTCTGATTTTATGATGTTTCCTTTTGAATTAATATTGTATAATGTCGCGATTTCTTCATTTTGAGATTTTGTAATAACTGTAAGTTCTGAAATTTCACTGAGAGCTTGCAGAGCTTCTCCTCGAAATCCATAAGTGTAAAGTTTATCTATGAAATTTTTTTATTTAATAATGGAATATTATAATTTTATTCCGAAAATAATTTTTGTTTAAAACAGTAAATATAGATGATAAAAATTATATTTTTCGAATAAATTACTTACCCAAATCTTCGAAATTTTCTATTTTTGAAGTATATGACGAGAGTGCCATAAATGGAGCATCCTCTTTCGAAATTCCAGAGCCATCGTCTTTTACTTCAATATTTGTTAACCCATCATCTGACTGAAATAAAATTTGTATATCTATTTATTTAGAAAAATATTAATCTTATATATAAAACACATTATAATAGTAATTTAAAAATTATTCCTAAAATTTGAACTGAAATACAAATATATTGTGACAATACATTCTTGTTTTAATTAAAATAATAACAGAATTAAAACAATAATAATTAACAAATTACTTTCTATATAATCATATGTATATAGTAAAAAGAAAAATATGAGGTTAAATTTAAAGTTTACATTCTCTTATTTTAAAGAACTTTTATGTTTCTTGAAAGAAATAAAATTTTATTTTCTTTATTCAAACAATTTAAACATTTAAATTTATTGACACTGTTTAATGGAATTTATATATTTATTAAAAACGATAAAAACGTACAAGATTAATTTCAATATTTTTTGCACCGGCATCAAGTGAATTTTCCACGAGTTCTTTCACAGCAAAAGAAACTGATGTGATAACTTGACTTGTCTTTAGAAATTTCACAGTACATTGATCTAACGCTTTGATTGACATTTTAATTATTTAACACTTTATGTATATATTAAACAATAGGTTAATAAAACTGATTAAAAACTCAATAAAAGCTGAACGAAAACAGATAAATAAACAATTAACTATGACGCCTGCGCGTGCTTTAAAAATGTCCACTTTTCGCGCTAATTTTAAAATTATAAAAGAGAGTAATTTACTATTTTTACCTTTAATTTTCATTTCATTAGACTTTTTTGTCAATTTAGTAATGGGATAAACTAATTAAATTTTTTTTTATTTCTTTATATCTTTAGAATTTTAAATTGATTTATTATTACCCGCTTTTTTTATTGACCAATAAGAATGAAACTTGTGGTCGGTAAAGAAGTTCCGAAAAAAACTGGAGGGGATACTTTAATGGCCAACGAAAGGCAGAATGAGTGATGCTTATTGCTTGATTGGAAAACTTCAAATTTTTTAATAGCATAATAATCGTAAAGTTATTTGTAAATGTTTTAAGGTAATTAAGTTTTATATGGTATGAATAATTAATATTATCTAAAAGTCTGGTAAAAAACTATGATAAATAATTAAATTTTTGTAAAAAACGGCTGTTGAATCGTCGAATGAATGGCAGTTTATTAAAGTTTTATTTATTGAATCGTTTTCTTCTTCTTTGTTTTAATGGCCTCTCAAACTCTGCATTTCAGCTTCGCATACACAGTCTCGAGGAAGAGTCCAGCTCATTCTCTCAAAATGTGATCTAATACAGATGTGGTTTGTCTTGAGTATGTTGATTATTACAATATGTTTTCTAAAAGCATTAATTCCTAAGAACTATAAGCTTACAGAGCAAGCTCGCGACAAGTTTGTGGCAAGTAACAACCCAGTGGGTTGTTACGTTTCATGTGTCTGCCAAATAATGTTCCAAAAATTTTCCATTGCTTTTAAAACGTTTTTGGAACGTTTTTAAAACAATGATGGTTTTTTGCCCACTGGGAAAATGTCCTATTGCTGCAAGCTTTCACTGCAATCTTGCTACTAGTATATGATATTCCTGCCGGAAGAATGGACTGAAAAAGTACTGAAATTGTACTGGCCTCAGTACAATTTCAGTCCGTTTTTTAATGCTTCGGTAGACATTTTTAAAGTCTGTTAACAATAGTTTCAAATGTAGGTTATGTCAACAAACCATTGTTAATAGTCTGGAAGTAAAAATAAAAAAACGTTAACAAAATTTTCAACGAAAGTCCCGTTAAATTTTAAACATATATTGCAACCCCTGCTTTAACAATAGATCCAAAAGCCTATATTGTTGGATGGGATTATAATTTTATGGCTTAAAATGTTTACAATTTAAATAATTAAATTTTCAAAACAAAAAAATTAAATTCTCGGATGTTTTATGATTATAAATATCTAAAATTCATTATAAAAAATGTTTAATTAAAAAAGTTATAAAATATCTCGCAAACTTTAATTGTTACATAAAAACGGATATTATTTTTGAATTTTGATTCACATGAATATTTAGCATACATATAATTAATTGTAAAGAATCTGAGTTCATGAAAACCAAATATAATGTTGAAATATATATAAAAATTATTTTTAAGATTAACAAAGAAATGTTCATCCTTCAATTTAATGACGATCAGGCCATAAACATCACCTATAGCGACTCTTTTGCAGGTAATTTTTCCCAGTACAATTTCAGTGCTAAAACGCAGCAAATTTTCACTGAAATAGCACTGAACTCTCGGTACTAATTCCCAGTACAATTTCAGTCCGTTCTTCCGGCAGGGATAAGCTTGCTGCAAGCTTGTGAGGTCAGTTTTAGACAAGCTTATTTGGCAAACTTGCTACAAAGCTGCTGCAAGCAGTCAGATAAATTAAAAAACTTGACACGATGCGCAATTGATTTCTATGGCTGTTAAGGCTGCGCAGTAAATGATTTTGCCACCTAGCTATGTTGCCGAGTGCATATTTTGAAATTTATAAGAAAATATAAAAAAAAATTAAAATTGATTGAATTAAATTGAGTTCCTGCGGGAGCTTAATTATATATATTTGTGTAGCATGCTTGCAATAACTTTACTGCAAACTTACACTACAAACTTGTAGCAAGTTTTCCAACTAAGCTTGTTGTAAACTTGCCTTAAAAGCTTGCAGCAAGCTTATATCATTATCTTGTAGCAAGATTTCAGTGCAAGCTTGCAGCAATAGGACATTTTGTTACTTGCCACAAACTTGTCACGAGCTTGCTCTGTAAGCTTGCACACCTTGCACAGTAAAATAATGCAAGTTTGTGGCAAGCTTATGTGCTGATAGGGAATAGTCATTTGACATAAAACCATTTACAATAAATTCAATTGCCAAAAAATCTATTTAGTATAAAAAACATTTAATTTGAAATTTATTTGACATACATTTCATTAAACATTCAATTTACAGTGGAACCTCGATTATCCGAACCGAAAATCATTTTATCCGAACTTCTGTTAGCCGAACGTTTTTTTACCCTTCTGAATCTTTCAAAGCAAAATAAGAAAATGATTTTTTATATGCTAAAATTTTTTTTAAATCCTGAATTCTCTGTTTTAGGGCGAAAATAAGTGAAACCGGCCACTTGAAAAATTTTTGTCTCCAATTTTCAAGTTATGTATGATTTTTGGTAGATATATGAGTACACATTTTGACCCTAAAATATTTTTCAAAAAAAAATTTATTTTTGAAGTAATCAGGTGTTAAAGTTTTAGGTCATTTTATTTTCATTTTAGTATTACTTTAAAACAAATAAAGCTAATTAAGTGAATTTTTTTTAAATTAAAGCTCAAAGTCTATAATTTAAGGAATAAATAAAGCGATTGCTAAAAAATGAAAATTTATAATTGTTATTAACAATTCTTTTAAACAATTGCAAATTGAAGAATGTTCTCAAGGTTTTTGAAACATTAAATTTCGATGTTATAATGCGCAAAACTCCAAGGATTAATTTAAAAAAAAGAAAAATGAGTAACCTTCAATATTATAGAAATTCTGTAGATTTTTCTGACAAAATGCAGGCGAAATTCGACTCGAGTTACTGGAAAAAGATAAAATTGCAAACGAATAAATAAGATCGTCTTTTGTTTTTTTTGAAACTTCACGCTTTCATGCGGATTTTTAAGATTAAAAGTCGAATTTCGCCTGCATTTTGTCAGAAAAATCTACAGAATTTCTATAATATTGAAGGTTACTCATTTTTCTTTTTTTTTAATTAATCCTTGGAGTTTTGCGCATTATAACATCGAAATTTAATGTTTCAAAAACCTTGAGAACATTCTTCAATTTGCAATTGTTTAAAAGAATTGTTAATAACAATTATAAATTTTCATTTTTTAGCAATCGCTTTATTTATTCCTTAAAGTATAGACTTTAAGCTTTAATTTTAAAAAAAATTCACTTAATTATCTTTATTTGTTTCAAAGTAATAATAAAATGAAAATAAAATGACCCAAAACTTTAACACCTGATTACTTCAAAAATAAATTTTTTTTTTGAAAAATATTTTAGGGGCAAAAAGTGTACTCATATATCTACCAAAAATCATACATAACTTGAAAATTGGAGACAAAAATTTTTCAAGTGGTTATTATTTATTTTAATTATGGAAAAAATTAAAATTTCTATTATTCAAACTTTCGATTATCCGAACCCGGTCTTGCGTATAGGTTAGTTCGGATAATCGAGGCTCCACTGTATATAACATAAATGCCCAGATAGCACGACTTCTTGCTGTAAGGCCACTGTAAGGATATCTGTAGGGGTTGTAAGGCTTACCGCGTAAGCTCTGTGTTAATATAAAAAAGTAGGTGAAATATTTAAAAAATTAAAAATAATTAATAATGTACTAATAATAATATTTAAAATTCGCACAATTTTAGTGTATCAAAAATCCATTTTTTAATTTATTAAATATAATTTATTTATTATTAATATCAAGAAATAGAAAAAACAAAAAAATACTATCTAGCTAATGAAAGTCTTCAGCTGATTATCAACCATTACAAATAAATATAAATAAAAAAACATCAACCTCCTTTATCCAGTACATTAAATATTTCTGAATACTGTTAAAGTACATTTGAGAACATTTTTTATATTGTATTTTTTAAAATACTTTATACCTTTTAACAACAGTTGATTACCAAAAACCAACAAATGATGAGAAAAAGAATTAGGTAGATAAAAGTATTAGTTTATAGAGTGCTAACTTCACGACTGCATTGCAAAAATTAATAATTTTTAAACATTTTTTTGGTATCGTTTGGTGGTATTTTGCATTCAATTTTGAAAAAATGCTGGTTAAAATTATATTTATAAATAAATAATATGTAAAATTCTTCTCCAGGAGTGCATTATGATTTGCGTACTTATATTAGGTTCCCATATTTAAATTTGAATTTATATGCATTTACTTGTAAAGTGATTTATACAAAAATTTATTCGAATATAAATAGCCCCTGCAGGTTGGATTTCATTATTTTTTGCAGAAGTCACTTTTGTCAATCAATTGCTTTCAAAATTTTCAATTAAAATATTAAAGCAACTCCGTTATTTAAAAAAAATTTTAAAGGAATTTCTAAAAGAAATTAATTAGGATTTTAAAAAAATTTTAATAAAATTAAATTATTTTCATTAATAAAAATAATTTAATTAATTCATTAATAAAATTATTTTCATTAATAAAATTTTTCGAAGCGATTCAATTATTCTCAAATTTTTTGATAAAATTCTTTGCAAGAATATTCAATGATTTTTAAAAGGTAAATTTAAAAAATAAAATTATTTAAGAAGAAAAATTATTATTTAGAGTTGGGAAACAGAAAATCAAACAAGAGAGAACTTTAAAATGTGAACAGATTAACGGAATATAACGATTATTAATATATAGGTTTTCAATAAACCTATTAATGAATGTTAATTAATTAATGTTAAAACATTAGTTTCTTATTTTTCAATTTCAATTATTTGATCATAGTAAATTATTAAATTATTATATAGGAAGGTATAAAAACTAAATTTTATTTATTATTAGTAAAATATTTTTTAAAACTAACCTGAATTTCGAACCATATAGCGTGATATATTGCGGAAATTCTGCAGCTTTGTACTTTACAGGTGTTGATTTTCTATCGAATTTTCGCACATCTCCGTCTATATAAATATGAGCATTAAGCTATTAATGATTCAAATGGTTTCTGTCCACATCCACAATTTGCAGCAGCCATTCCCCATCTGTCATTAATGGCCTCCTGAAGATTTTTAAATCCATCTTTTGCAATTACATTTTGATTGAGGTAAAAATGGGGTGGGAAGATGATGCTCTGATATATTTCGAATTAAAGTTTCCTGTCATAACAGCCGTCCATATTGGAAATTCTGCGCTCAAATTGCAGAAATGTTTGAAAAATCCAGGAAGGTAATATGGGATTCGGTCTGTCATAGATTGTATTTTTATCTTTCTCAGCTTCAAACTTGATGGAATTTATCCAATTTTTTATGCACTCTGCTGATTGTGGTTCTTCATTAAGAAACAGGTCTTGTGCATTTGGATCTAATCCACTGGCAGAAAGCTTTTCAATTAGAAGTTTAAATTCTGAACTTTCCTTATCTGGAATGAGATCAATAGCATTGTGGTTAACACTTCCAATAAGATTGAGCAATCTGATTCTTGCAACTTCTGATGGTGAAGGATCGCAACTGTTTAAAATTTGTCCACCATATTGGTGAATGCTGATTTGAAATGTTAATTAAAGAATTTCACGAAATTCTTCTATTTGTTGGCATGACACCATTAACGCCACACAGCGGATTAAAAAATCTTTGATTGCCTTATTGCGAGTAGTGGAGTACTTTTGACGAAAAAAAATTGCCATAAAATGAGCAACATCAATTCGTATGTAGGTAACATCGTGAACAGTTTTATCTCTTTCTTTTTGCAAAATTAAAAAGCAATCTTGTATGTAATCTTGAATTGATAAGTGATTACACGATCGACTTATTGCACCTAAAAGTGCTCTTGAATAATCACATACAATTTCCTTTGGTTTAAAATCAACCATTGTTAGCCATTCATTTAAAAAATAAAAAATTTTATTTGTCGTTTGTGACGGTGACAAAAATTGACCTACAGATACAGTGACGTTAAAAAAATGTATTACTATCTCGTATAAAAAAATATGCGGCGATTTAATATTTTCTGTTACTTGGAGTGGTAACGCTAGAGATCCTGTGCCGTCGACGCATGCAGTAACATAATCTTTAAAAAAACGACTATATTCCTTATATACAAAAACTTGTTCTGGTAAACTATAAATTAGGAAAAATTTATCGCAGCCAATTTCTTGTATACTTCCTGCATACGGAGCAGTGTATTTCAACTTTCTTAAAATTTTTATTAGATCGTTGCCGTCTTTGGAATCAATGCCCAATTTTTTATCGTTGGACTCTTGGATTAATTTTCGAAGGACATCATTTTTATATAGAATTGGTGCCTCAACGTCACCTAAATCTTGAACTTTTAATGCCAATTTTCTCCTATAATTTGCTGCTCCTTCCATGATTACATCCTTCGCAATATAAGTTCGTTTTTTGTTTCTTAATTGTCCCTTCATTGTCTCATGACTTATTGTTCTTGTATCATTACATTCAACTTTGAACCATACGTCACTTTCTGGAATTGGTTTTTCCTTGACTAAACCAATAAATTCATTATTGCATTGCTTGCTTTTACATTTTCCCAGAATCCGTATATAAGGTTTTCCTGGATCTTCGGAAACTCTGCAGTAACGAAACACAAATGCACACGGAATTCTGAATTCTTTCCAGAATTTATCGGATATAATGTCAGTCCATTCGCCTGGAGGTAGTACAAGGAATTCTCGACCTTTATAAACTTTATTGATGGGTTCAATTTTTTTCCACAATTTATTTTTTAATCAGAAATGAAATGTGTCACTGTCTTTCGATTTAAATAATTTGAAAAAAGAATTATTCACTTCCTCACAGTACGCATCATCCTCATCATCTTCGTCGTCGTCGGAATAAAAGTTGACAAGTTCTTCATTATTATCACATTCTTCAGTCTTGTTCAAAATAATAGGTTCATCTACTCCAAGTTTTTGAAAAACTATAGTGTTCTCAAATTTCTTCTATTTTCTCGAAGATTTGTATAAATGCTGTGAGCACTCCATTGTCCATTAAGTACATTGCTTACATTTTCATAAAACTCACTCGTATAATGAGGTAATGAACAAGTCATTAAATCTTTTGGAAATTGACATATTGCATTTAAAGCCTCATCAACAGATACTTTTGCTGCTCGTGGCATCTGTAAATAATAAAGTATGGTTTTTAAAAACAAAAAATATATTGTTTTTATTACATGATTATAATAACTGCCAATTATAAAAATAGTGAACTAAAATAAGAAATTACTTATGAATATTCCTTTTATATATAATTATTATATTATATATAACTTTTTTTATTATATTTACCTTACAACACTGTAATAAGAACAGACCTCCAGGAGGTGGCCTATTTTACTCGTAATAAACTATTACACAGTGAACATTGATAATCCTCAGCAATAAGTAACAACAATCAATAACAATAAATATTAACAATTAACGAAAACAATGACTTTGTCGAAAGTTAAAAGAAAACCCAAGAAAGCAAACAATAAAGGATGAACCATACAGACGACATATTTTTTTCAATTATTAACCCACTTAAGGTACTCTCACACCTCCACTGCCTGCCCGATAACAAAAATTATCAATTTTATATATCGAATCCGACAACCTGTAAAGAAAACTCGGGAAGAACCGCGGAGATTCGGGACTTTACGCAAATTTCGCATGCGCAATTCATTTTCCTAAAGATCTCCAAAGAGAATCAATCCCTTGACTAAATGAAAATTCTTTATTCCCAATGACAAGAACCACACAAGATTTATATCACGTAATGCTTCATTACATCACACTTTAGTTTAGAGAACCAATGTGAATTTGAAATAAAAAATACTGAACTTTTAAAAAACTATAATGTGGAATTTAGTAAAGTTGCATTAAAATTGAATTAAAATTCTTGATATTTGATATAATTATACTAAATTTCACATCATTTTTTTAAAAGTTTGGTATTTTTTATATAAAAATTTCGATTTTTCGAACTTTTTCTCCAAATTGTAAAATACTTTTACAAAATTTAATATTAATTTTCGTTTAGTGTAGGTGTTTATATAAAATAACATAAAAATTCAATATTCTTTAGGTAATTTTAACATTTGAAACTTTTTAGTTTAATAAAATTATGATTAGAACTTTTCCAAAAAGGAAATTACATGAAATTGCGTGATAAGGTGGAGGGGGAGGATGAAAATCTTGAAAAATTGCGTGCAGTCATTCGTGAAACGCTCGCAAACCCAAAATTTCAAATAAATTGTTAATTCTTATCGTCTTGGAAACAATTTTTTCTGACAATTATTTATTTTAATGTCAGTAGCCATTGAGAAAAATTTTACTATGGCACGGATTTTCCAAAAATCTATGAATTTTAACTTGATTAATAACTTTTCTTCCGATAATAATTGTTTTTAATGTCAGAAGCCAGCCGCATGTAAAAAATTCTAAAAAGATCCTAGTCGGGGAAAATAATGATTTTTGTTTGTTAATTGTAATCGGGATTTTTTGAAGTTCTATGACAAGAAAATTCAAAAGAACTAAATTTTGGACGTATAGACGCAGGAAAAAATAATGTTGAAAAATATATTTTTCCCAATAGATGTCCAAAAAGATGTTTTAAGTTTTCAAAAATCTGCTTTCACGAAAATGAATTTATCCGAAAATTAAATTATTATAATAATTAATATTCAAAAGAAGAATTTTATAATTAATAGCGTATGCAGGTAATTTGTTAAATTGTAATATTTTGAGTTATTCGTTTCATTTGTTCTTCATTAACATAATCTAAAAATGATTTTTTTCACACATTTTTACATTGCTTTTATTTATTAACATAAATAGAGTAAATGTTTTTAAACTAATGCTTTTAAGAATTTGGTTTAGGATAAATAAAAATTATCTGATTTTAGTTTGCTTTCTTTTTCTGATTTTATAGTCATATGAAACTAAAAAATTTGATAAGTTTGTTTTTGAAAGAATGTAAGAATTTTCATTTTATACACAAGTAATTACTTCTAAATAAGATTGGAACATTTTATTTTACCAAAAGAATATAAATTACCAAAGTAATATCCATTTTTTTAAAAGATATTCAAATTTAACTCGTGTTTTTTAACGTCTATCTTTTTAAAACGTTTACCGATTTCTCTCTAAAAAATTAATATTGTTTTCAAAAACATATTGCTACCTTTTTTCTTATTTTCTCAGTAAAATTATTTATAATTCTAAAAGCGAAAGTTTTTATCAAACAAAATCATTAATAAAAAGTATATAAAGTTAATTTTACATAATGTTTATTTTCATTTTTACATGAAAAAATTTTTTTAATTAATATTTTATCAAAAAATCAATTTTAAATTATCCTTTAAATATTTACAAACAGGGATGATAATAAAAACAAATGTAAACAATTCTATATGATTTACAAACAATTTTAATATTTTTAATAGAAAATTATTCGCATCTCATTTTTGTACTTAAAATTCTGTTTTGTCAAATAAAACTATATTAAGATCGTTAAATATTTTTCATTTCACATTTTAAATTTCTGTGATTTTTTCTATGTCCATACTACAAAATTAAATTCTAAAACACAGTTTTTTTTTTGCTAAAAATAAAATCATCTAGTTAACTTATTTTTTTTAAGTTGCACACTTGAAACTTAACAAAACTCTACACAACAAATTTTTGAACTAACCCACAAAGAACATTTTTTGTATCTCTATCTCATTGCAACCACATTTTTTCTTGTTTTTATAATAAAATCAATTTTATTTTTTTTCATGTACACCATGGAGATAAATTTGTTATTCAGGAAAATTTTTTGAAAAATCAAGTGGCCGTAGTTTGAGGAACTGGTGGTGGAGTAAGTGGAGTCCATCCTGCAGATTGATCATCATCAGTCGAAGGATCATGAGGCTGCTGTTGATGATGATGATTATGCCGATGATCAATTACTGTTGTTACAAAGCGACGGTCTTCTTCATTGGAAATGTCAACTTCCTCAGGATTATTTGGATTTGGATAAGCAATCTCATGATGATCTTTCGGTGCCTCGTATTCTGTTACAGGTGACGATGTTGTTTCACTGTGCGACTGCAGATGAAGCAACTGTGTTTGATGATGCTGATGTGAGTGATTTTGGTGATGATATTCCTAAAATTTTGCAATTTAATCATTAATAATGAATATTATTATTATTAGGAATTATATTTAATATAATTAAAACTACAGGGTTCGAACTAGGTCCGTAAATTCCGTAAAAATTCCTAACTTTGCTTGAAGTCTGTAAAAGTTTGGTTTTAAAAAAAATCACAAAAAATCAATTATGTAAAAAACTCGTTTTAAATTATCTTCAAAATTCCAATTATCTTTATGAATAATAAAATTCTTCTCCGAAATTCAATTACTTTTAAAAATGTTGGTAAATAAAATAATTGGAAAAATATCAATTATTTTCAAAATTTTTGGTAAATAAAATTCTTGGAAAAATTTCCTTTATTTTAAAAAAATTTCTTCTATTGAATGATTCTCAATATCTACTATTTTAAATGAAATTTTCCAAAATAATTCAATCGTTTAAAAAAATGCTATGTAAACATTTAATTGCTTTAATAAAATAATAAAAATTTCGGAGGAATTCAATTATTTACAAACTAGCAATACTAAACGCGTGCAAGCGCGCGTGAATTTTTCTTTTCCATTTTTACATTCAAAGATTTGCTTTTACAAATTTAATGAACATTCTTAATTTCTTAAAAATAATAAATTTTCCTACAGTTTTTAAATAAATTTAATTATTTGAACAACTCGTATAGTAAATGCCAAAATATTTCCAACAGTAACTTGAAATAAAATTCAAAATTTATTTCAATAAAAGTTGGAAAAATTTTCAATTGTTTCAATTTTTTAAAATTATTTTCGGAAATAGAAGTATTTTAAAAAAATTTTAGTTTCATTTTCTCAAAAAACAATTTTACGAAAATTGTGAATTAAATTTTTCAAAACTTTAATACTTTTTGTTAAACAAAAATTTAAAAACTTATTCCTATTTATTTTTGTCGAGGAATTAAAATTTCAAAGAATTTCAATTCCTGTTATTACGGTTTAAATATTTAATTATTTTTTTAAATTTTAACTAAAATTTTCGTTAAATCAATTCCGATCAGAATTCAACTACGAGAATTGAATTATTTAAATAGAATAATTTTTGTAAATTCATAAAATGATATAATTTCAAAATTTTAATTATATTTAAAGACAATTGAGCGTTTCGGTGCAATAATCGGTCTTACGCGTGAACCGAAACGCTCAATTTTTAAAGAGGAAAAAATTAAATTCTTTAAAATATAAAATTTTACAGAATTTACAATTGTTTCAATTTGTTAAAATTATTATTGAGAATTCAAGTACCCTTTTCTTTAAAAAATATTAATTACTATTTTTCAAAAAACCTAATTTTAAAAAAATTTCCAAATTAAATTTTTCAAATTTTAATAACTTTTGTAAAATAAATATTTAATTCATTATTGTTCTTTACTTGCTTAAAATTTTAAAATACTTAAAAAGTTGAACTGCAAGTCTTCCAAAATTCAATTAATTTTCTAGAATTTTTAAATAATATTATTCAAAATTTAATTTTTAAGAAAGCTAACGAATTAAAACACTACACATTATTACAAGTTAACTTTCCTTCTAGGAAATCACTTATTTACATTTATACTCATTTTGCTAAATAACAATTATTTTTAACACATTTTTAATGGAATGCTTAAAAAAATGTAATAATCCTTAAAAATTTAATGAAAATTCGTCGAAAGAACTCCATTATTTAAATATTTTTGTGATAAAATTCTTCATGAAAATTCAATTATCCAATAAATTATTTTTTTGTACTTAAACAAATAATTGAATTCTAGTATATTTTTTTTGATAAAAATTTATTTAAAAATGAATTTCAGTTATAATTTTTTAATTTAATTGAATATAAAAAGCATTAGAATTAATTTTTTGAAAATTAAATTGTAACCAAATGAATTTGAACATTCTGAAAGAAATTTTTCAAAATTGATTACAAATAGGTAATAGATTTATTTTTATAATAAAATTCTTTTGCAGAAATTTAATTATGTTCAAACATAATAAAATTCTTAGGAATTCAATTATTGTCACAAATAATAAAATTCATCGGAAAATTTCAATTATTTTTAATACAGTTAAAACCACTAAGAAAAAATTTTTAATTTTGGAGAAGTTACAAATTTTTAGAAAAATTTAGTTATTTTCAAGAGTAATAAAATCCTTCGCAAATATTTAATTATTAATGTTTAAAAATTATCAAATTCTTCTTTTAGGGTTTCAATTATTTTCATTTTAATCGAATTTCACGAAAAATGTAATTGGTATTCATAAAAATTTTATTCAAATTCGTCGAAAGACTTTAATCAGTTAAAAATTTATTGATAAAATTCTTTATTAGAATTGAATTTTAAGAAGCATTACATTATTTAATAAATTATTTATTTTTCTATCTAAATGGTTGAATTCTATGAGAATTTTCTGATAGAAAATAATTTAAAAATTAATTTTGTTCAAATTTAAGATGACTGAATGTTAATAGCAATATAGCGTGAATTTTGAGAAATAAAGGAATTTTGTAATTAATTTTTTGTGCAAAGGTCTAATAGTTGAATTTTTTTTACATTATTTAAAGTTTTTACTTTCTAGTATATATTTAATTGAAGAATTTACGAATAGTTGAAATTTTGTAAAACTGAATATTGTATACAAATGCATTTGAAAATTTTCACAGAACTTCTTGGAAAATTATTAAAAGTAATTAATTTAAAGAAGAATTGTAGTTAAACATTCATAAAAATAATACATAATTGAATTGATAATCATTTCATCACTCGGTTATCTTAATGTTTTATAGTTATGAAAAATTGTGATTTCTATAGTTTTAAGTAAAATGTTCTCTAATTTAACTTCGACTGGTTATATTTTTGTCAGTAATTGGTCCGTAATTTTTCTTTTTTTGTCCGTAAAGTCCGTATTTTTAACTAATTGAATTTCTATATTTAATTTTATTTTTAATGTTTAATTTTAACTTAATTTTAAGTCTTTGTTTTATTTATTTCAATTTTTGATTTTATTTATAATTTTTCCGTTTATTTAAAATTTTTTATTTTTTCAATTCTTTTATTTATTTATTTAGCTCCTATATATAGATTTTAAATACTTTCATTGATTCGACCTCTAAAATTATTAAGAAGTGAAATAATATTTGAAATAATATTTTTTAGAGTATGTTCTGAACCTGTTGATATTCATGCGAAGGTGGAATAATTCCTGGCGGCGTGCCCGTTGAATGGAGAGTCTGGTGTAAGCCGTGAGACGCTGCTGGATATGAGGAAATTTGGTGATGCAAATGAAGATTGAGATTCAAGTACGATTGCTGTTGCTGTTGTTGAATCTGATCGGACACAGAGGACGGATGAATCCAAACGGACGAGTCTGAACAGTGATTTTGTTCATGAGGAGAGGGATTACAACCTGAAGGAATTGTTGGAACGTATAAAGTACAAGCAGCCGTTGTAGCTGACGTTGTGATACAGCCGTGTCTACCTAGAGCTGAATGTGGATAAGAAGCTGCCGAAGGTGAAGTTGGCGATGGAGACGGCGATGATGGCCACTCTGGTGCCAGGGAGGAATTTAAAGACGAAATTTGCTCGGGACTCCTGGGTGACCATCCCGTTGCGGCAACGTACGCTGCTGAATGAAGAATTGGTACCGGACTGTAAGGATCCACATGCTGTTCTTTAAAATGAAAAATATTTTGTTAATATATTAGATATTTAATTTGAATATAATGTCGAATGTTTAAAGAAATATTTTATAATTACAGGCTTCGAACAATACAAATTTTTGACTTTCTTCAACTGTTTTAAAAAAATCCGATTCTTTTCAACTTTTCTTCCGCATTTCGCAAAAAATTACAATATTTTTTTTGTATAAAATGCTTATTTTTAATTTCAAAGTGTGAAAAATAACTTTCATTTCTTTTTGCTAGTCTTTTAGACGTTGGTGAAGATCACAACGTTTAGTCAACGATTTATGAAGAAAAATATTTTTTAAGCCAATTTTAATGAATTTTTGTACAGAAAATAGTACGTTTAAGTTTTTGTATACTGATTTACAAAAAAAATATTTGTGACCAAACATTTTTATTTTTTTTGGTAGGAAAATAATTTTTTTTCTTTCAATCGTTGATCAAAAACGTTGCAAACTTTACCGACGTGTCTTTTAGTGCACAAAATATACTTTTACTTATTATAGGTGAATGAAAAAAGTAAAACTAGTTAAAATTTTATCCCTAAAAATAAGAAAAAAGTGTTTTCAATGCTAAGCATCGATGTCAATTTCAGGAACTTTTAGTTTTTAATATTTTCAAAGAACTTCTAAAAATTATTGAAGATAATTGATTTAAAAAAATTTAATTTAAAATTCTGGAAAATAATTGATTTCTTTAAGAGTTACAGTAAATTTTTTTAAAAACAAATTCAAATTTTCAAATTTCTAAACAATCCAAGTTTTGGAAAAATTTTAATTTTTTGAAATTAGTTGAATTTCTGAATATACAATAAATTAATTGGAAATTTTTTGAAAAATTGAAATTTGGTTCTGGATAATTTCATAATCAAAATTTGAAAAATTCACTTATTGAGTAAATATTTAATAATTATTGTTTATATTTTCCAAAAATTCTAAAATAATTCTTTGCAAAATTCAATTATTTACATACATAATAATAACATTCGTCGAAAGAATTCTATTATTTTCATAAATAGTAAAATTCTTCGCGGGAATTAATTTATTTTCAATATAATTTTAATAAAATTTCACGAAAGAATTTAATTATTTTCTGAAATTTGCATAAATGTATTAAAACAATTAAATTATTTAGTAATATCTTTGAAAACCTTTAATTCTCTTAAAAATAATTCTGAAAGTGATTTGAATAAAAAAATTTCATTTATTAATCAGGATTTTGAAAATTCTTAATAAAATTCTTCGCAAGAATTCAATTATTTTCATTAGTAATAAAATTTGTCAAAGGAATGCAATTATTTTAGTTAAAAATTCTAGAAAATAATTGTATTTTGAACATATTAGAGTAAATATTTAGCAGCAATATTAATTTAAAAATGTTGAATTTTGTAGAAATAATTAAATTGCTTAAGGGTTCAATTTAAAACGTTTTAAAAATTTCAAAACAAAAATTTATTTACTGAATTGAAGTATTTTATATATATTGGATTTTTAGACAAGTGATTTTAGAAAGTACGAAGATATTAGGTATTTTGAAAAATTTTGATTAACAATAATTGAAGATAAATGAATTTCCAAATATTAAAAATTATCAAAAATTGTAAATTTTAAGATTAGAGATGATTCTATCACTCAGTCGTATTTTAATTAATAGTGAAATTTTGTCATATTTTATTAAAATAAATTTTATATTTAGCAAATTCTTATTAAAATTAAAAGAAAATAATTGTGTTTTTGAAGAAAAACACAGAAAATAAACAGCTTTATGTTTGATGTTTTTGAACTTTCAATCGACTAAAACGAATTTTTTTCACCTGAAAGTCTATCTGAGGCCTGTATATATTATTTAATTTAATATTAATTTATTTAACATAAATACAACATTCTATTCGAATATTTCTTCAAGTTAAGATTTTATTTCTTTAAATTTAGTCTATTCTCTAATTTGATCTATTTCTAAAATTAGTAAATATTAATCTGTTGATTTATTTGATAATCTATTGAGTAGCTGTTGATTATTAAATATATTATTATTAATTAACTGAATAGTTTCTCATTGATTTAATAAATTAAATAAAAAATCCGTTGAAATGAATTTACTTTAAGGAAAAATGAATTTTCATCATCAAACACTAACCATCTTGCATGTACTTGTGCCTTAAGGTGTAAGGAGCAGATCTACAAGTTCCTTTGTGATTTGTCGACGATATGGTACACGAATTGGAAATATTACTAGACGAACTGGATACTTGACTTTGTGCAACGGCAATCGTCGGATTGTACTCGTAACTCATTGGTGTCTGTGGAAGAAACCAAGCTCCTGCATCTAAAATCACAGTTTCAGAGAACTGATAATTAGTTGCACACACAGTTAATGCGCCCACTCATTCGCCAATAAAATATTACATTTCCAGCCGAGTCGAATCGCAGTGAGTATTATAAATTTTTTATTTCAAAGAACATGTGGCTTTCAATTTTTAAAACACAATAATTCATGAATCTAGAAGAGGCAAAAACAATCTCATTAATACAATTCCAAAAAAAAAATGTTTTTCACTTACATTGAGGATATGATTGTGGATCAGTTGGTCTTTCCTTCGCGTCCAAAAATGCTTTAGCGAAAGGGTTGTACTTAATTTTTAAACTCGTCACTTCTTCATTTTGATATGCAGTAACAGCAATGAATTGAGTTTCGGGAAATCGGTACGTGAGAACCTGATATCGAAATGAAAATAGACACAAGAAATTAATAAATACATATATCTTTCAGAAAATTTTCTTTCAAAAAAATTTATAGAACAAATGAAAAAGAAATACCGTTCTTTGTTCTTCCGCGCCCACTCTGACTAAATGAACTCGCGGCTCATATTTGTGTAAGGAATTTAACATTATTTGTCCATTCCCGTTAGATTTGTTTGTTAATTTTACTTTAGCAAACGAAACGGCTTCTTTCATCCAATGAGCACCAAAATTTGGACTCTCAGGGTGAATGTAAATCGGATTTGGTGGAGCGACTTCCGCCTTGCCTCCTGGCACCCATTCGCCGTTCACGTACTTCCATCTGAGCGAAACAAATTTTTACAAAACTGAATTTCCATTTTTTAAATAAAGTAGAAAATAAAATAAAAACTTAAAAAGAAATAATTTTCCATTTCTAAACTTTTGTAGAAAAAAAAATTAAATCACAATTTTCTAAATTGAATGGAGAATAAAATAAAACAAAATTGAGTTAATTAAGAGTTCCAAATAAACAAGAATTTATTTAAATGGAGAAGTTTGTCAAATTAACTCACCTGTGAGGGTCAATTTGTACAAATTCTAAAAGTAACGTGTACATTGCCGCCGGCTCTAATCCGCGTGCAACTACTTTGACAACAGGAAACATTCGTCTGAAAAATTACCAATTAGCCTAATTATTAATTAATTCCCCCAAAAAAAGGATCACAAAAAACTAAATTTAATACTTCCTCGTTTTGACAATTAATTCTTATTTTACTGAAAAATTCTATCAATATTAAAAAAAAACATAATCATTTTTGCAATTAAAATGAAGAAGAACTTTTAACCTGCCATAAAAATTAATAAAACAGAAACTTTCATTTAATAAAAAAAGATTTATAAAATGGTAATTAAATAATTTTTCAACTATAAAAAATTATTATTTCAAAAATGTAAATGACAAATCTAATTTGAATTTAAAATTTATTAAAATTTTCATTTTTAAATTAAAAATCTTTTCAAGAAAAATTTCCAGCAGAAATAAAAGATCAAAAATTTCTCTAAAAATTTTTTAAATATATTTCAATGAATTTAAGATATTTAATTTAACACATAAAAATGATAAGATGCTTAATTAAAAAAAAAGTATTAAACTAAAATAAAGATTTAATACTTTTTTTTATAACTTTGAAATATAATTTCAATTTTTGTTTTTAAAGGAATTTTTTGTTGACACACTCTCTTTCATGTGTGTGTGTGTGTATATGTAGTATAGAGACTTTAAATTGAAACATTCTAATATTGTGAATAGAAAGAAAAAACTTAGAGAGCGGCATTTTCACAAAGGTACCGAAATGTCTTCTCTGTAATAAAATTTTATTGCCCTGCATTATTGTTACATGGTCACGCTCTTAGGTTTTTATTTGGAATAAAACTTGATTTTCTGTTTGAATATGACGCGTGGTCCACTTGGTCCAGTCACCTTCCAACATTTATTGAATAATTAATATCTTAATTGGCGGGATTTAAAACAATAAATAACTTCATTTCATATTTATGTCCTCAATGAATGAGCGTCGGTGTTTTGTGGATTTCTTTTTTGCAATTTTCTTCTTTTTTTGAGTCACTATTAATACACGTGTTCTCACGTTGAGAAAAACGGATTTTTTTTTGTTTTCTTGGGGACTTTTTTACTCTTTTGTTTCTTTTGTTTGTTGTATTTATTGTTAACTTTTTTTTCATTTTTTCTAGCGATGGAATTTCTATTTTTGGTGAATTCATAATGACAGCATGGTGTGGAATAATAGTTTAGTTGAATATTTTGGTTCTAGTTATTATATTATTAAATTATTAAAAATATTGAAATTGAATAATGAAAGTTTTTAATTATTGAATATTTTTCAGATGTATAGTAATTGAAAATTAAGAACTTACCTTCCGTTTTTTGTGACAATCATCTCATTAGTAATGCACTGAAATCTCGTCCACAATTCTCTATCTTCTAGTGAGAGTGAAAGAGCTTGATTATTTGATCCGCACTCTTGGGCACTTGTTGATCTTGCGTTTCTCTCGTCTCGCTCATCGATAATTCGATCCCTCTCTCGTTCGCAGCATCCCGCGGATCGCGGCGAATTTTCCGGATTCACCGCAGAAGTCTGCATTCTTTTAAATTATATTTTTTTAGCAAAAATATGCAAAATTTTCTTTTCAAATTAAACACAAATCTAATCTCTAATTCGATTTCATTATTAGATAACTATTAATTTCAAAAATATTTTATTTTCTCTTGAATTTTTTAATATTCATTTGACATTTCATGTTCAATTTTATGTTTTAATTTCAATTTTTAATTTGATTTTCAATATTTTAATTTTATTTATATTTTCCATTTAAATTTCAATTTTCCATTTTTATTTTAATTTTTTATTTTATTTTCAATTTATTATTTAATTTACAATTATTTGTTTTTGTTTCAATGTTCAATTTTACATTCATTTTTTTAGATTTGATTTTTAATTTTAATTTCAATTTTTTCTTTTATTTTGAATTATTTGTTTGAACTTCAATGATTAATTGCATTTTCAATTTTTCAATTGCATTTTCAGTATTTACATTTCATTTTCAATGTTTAATTTTAACTTAATTTTAATTCTTTGGTTTATTCATTTCAATTTTTAATTTTTATATAATTTTACGGTTTAATTTGAATTTTTTATTCTATTTAAAATTTATTTAATTCTTTTATTTATTTAGTACCTATATACAGTCGGGACATGACTTTTAGTCTCCAATTTTTAATATGATTTTCAATTTTTAATTTGATTTTCGTTTTCTCTTTTTAGTCTTAATTTGTAATTTTAGTTTAAACATTTACATTTTATTTTCAATTTCCAATTTGAATTGCAATAAATGTTTCGATCTTATTTTACTTCTTGTAAATTTGAATTTCAATCAATGTTTCGATTTTATTTTATTTCTTGTAAATTTGAATTTTCAATTTTTCGTTTTATCTATTTCACTTTTTTTAATAATAAATTTTTAAGTTTAATGTTTAATTTTTGATTTAATTTCAATTTTTCGTCTTATTTATTTCATTTTCAATTTTTCTTTTTAATTTCAATTTTGTAATTTTTGTTTGAATTTTAAAATTTCTTTTCCAATTTTTGATTTGACTCTCAAAAAATTTGAAGTTTTAATTTTTCATTTTATCTATTTCACTTTTTTTTAGTCTTAAATATTTAAGTTTAATTTTTAATTTTTGCTTTAATTTCAATTTTGTAATTTTAGTTTGAATTTTTTCCTTTTTTTCTAATTTTTGATTTGACTTTCAATTTTTCGTCTTATTCATTTCAATTTTTTATTCTTAAATTTTTAAATTAATTTTTAATTTTTACTTTCATTTATTTATTAAAATTTGTGGTTTCATTTTCAGTTTTTCTTTTTCGTTTCAATTTGTAATTTTAGATTCAATGTTTACATTTTACTTTTAATTTTAACAATTTTTTTGTTTGACTTTCATATTTTATTTTTACTTTAAATATTTTAATTATATTTTCAATAATTAACTTTTATTTTCAATTTTCAACTAAATTTTTAGTTTTTAATTTTTAATTTAATTTTTATTTTTTCCATTTAATTTTAATAATTATTCATTTTATTAAAAATATTTAAATTTGAAGTTTTTATATCATTATTAATTACTGTTTACATTCCAAAAAGATAATAAATTTATAGTTCTAATAAAATGTTAATTGAATTTATTGTCAATATAATTGAATATTGACTTGAATTGATTTAAACGTATTGAAAATGAATTTAAATCAAACGCAAAACCGAGGGCAACAATGACGATCAGCTTATGTAAAGATTAAACAAGGACACTCATTTTTAAATATCGTATTTTTAATGCATTAATTCAATTACTATTTAATTACTTTAATTTCCATTAAAAGTGTTATTTGAATTTTTATTTCAATTAATAACTACATATTATACAAAATTTCATTTAAAAATGTTTATTTCTTGGTAAATTTTTTAAGAAAACAAATTAGCGAACTAGTGTAGAATTTTTGAAAAATCGAATTCAAATAGAAAGATTTGACATATTCTCATATAGTAAAATATTTGCCGAGAGAATAAATATTGTGTTTAATGTTGCATTTTTTCTTTTTCTACTCAGGGTTCCTGAGGTCAACGAAGAGGAAGAACAATGATTCAAAAAAATAAAAAACCGGATCGATACCCTTTTTTTTGCAAATGTGACATGAAAAGATCTACAGAGATCGCCCACGCGCTCTTTTTTGATGAATTTATCAATTAGAGGCGATTTAATCAGTCTCGGGGCGCCGCTACTAACACTTGGCTAAACAAAGTAATTATATACCTTGCAGGTGAGGGTAATACAATATACACTCTCGTCGCACAATGTTTCTTAGCAAATCACACGTTATAGATTTTGATTATTATATTCGTATAAACTCACGTTTGGCTTGTTGCTTGTAACACTTGGGCGCGATATTTCGCACTAGCTGGTGAAGAAAACGTTGGACTCGCATCCTCCAGTTCGTTCGTTTGTTGTATCATCAATTGGCTGCCCACTTTTCCACCACTAGGCGATAATCGGACTTAATTAGGATTGCTTAGAGTAAAAAGATGGCTGAACAACTCTACCATTGGCGGCTCGATTCAGGTTTCCGGTAGCATAAGACCATTGGTTTTTGAAGCATTTGGTTTTATGTTGAAAGGCACGCCTTTCAACACAAGTCGTGCCCAATGGCAGCGATAATTTCCTCCGTGAGTTTATTATTTATTTTGAGTCAGACTGAGACCGCCCTCTGAAAATAATATATGTGAGGATCTATTGTTCATTTTGGTTCACCGTCGCTTCTTCTTGCCGATGGAGAACCAGAATCACCGCGGGCTCACCTCATCCTTCAAGATGATGATGACGATTTTCCACTTTTTCTTTGACGATAAATTTTCACGACTTCACAAAGATTGCAGTCTTTGTAAAGATCATGCGACGTGTTGCGGATTAAATTCTTTCTTTCTTTTTTTTTGCAATTGAAGTCGTTGGTTTTTTTTAAATTTCCTCCTGTTCTTAATTTTTGTTTTCGTTTGCTAGCGTCTTGGTATAGTTTTGAGCAAGTTTCGAGAAATATGAGAGTGATCTTCCAAAAAAAGTGTGAATTTTTGTGCATTTCCAGGATAGTCCAGGATAGAAGTGTCAAGGTACCGGTTTGTGGTTTCTTTCACTTTAAATCATCTCTATTTCTTTAAATGCGTTTTCAATAATTAATTAGAGAATTAAATTGAAAAATTTTCCAAACTTATGATATTTTCTTTCCTTATTGCTTAATTTTGCTTTGGTTGAACAAAATTTGATTAACAAATCATTAATATTTCTTTTTTTTTGAGTCTTCGTAAATAGCACGATTTTTTGAAATCGTAAAGAAAAATTATTCTAGAGAAGATTCTGTGAAGAATAAAATTCTTTTATGATTAAAAAAATTAGGAAAGAAATTTTTTTTAATCGTCTTTTACTTTTTTATCAGAAATAATGAATATTTATTGATATTAAATAATCATTGCTTTGAATGCAGTTTATTTAATTCAAAAAAAATTATTCGGTTCAAGCGAATTGTTTATTTATTTATTTAAAGAATTAAACGTGCTAAAAGTTATTTCTTTTGTTAAAACAAAATTCTTTCAAAACCATTTTTTAAAAAATGCGTTTTTTCGAAATTTCTCTGATAAATATGAAGAAACTAATCGAATCGTGAATTTTGATTCAATTAAAAAAATAATAATTTCTATAATAAATGTTTTGAAACTAATTTCTCTGTAAATCAATTAATTTCGCTAATAAAGATTATTTTGAAACTAATTTAACTATAATTCATTTATTAAAAATAAAAAATATAAATTATTGATGAAAATTTTCGATTCTAAAGATGTAAAGATTTTATTTTTCTAAAATGTTTTTTTTTGTCTCTATGAATCGAAAATTTAATGTACAAACTAAGACGATTCTAAAACCTATAGAACTGGGGAAATTGAGGTCGAACGTTTCAGTTATCATTGCATCGTTACCCTTTTTTTTGTTTTAGTCATTAAAAGATAAAAGCTTTCAAAACAGCCATATGGAATATGGATCCTGGATCTAAAACGCGTTTCAGGCTAAATCACAAAAATCAACACCTATATGCTTACGGTTGAGTTCTCGTATATAATATACGAATATATTTGACGAGGAACATTTGTTTGCTGTATTTTTTTTATCTCACAGACATTTTCTATTTACTTTAAACATTTTTTTCGAAACATGTTCAAAACCGTTCTAAACTTTATAACGACCAGACGTTAAATTTTACCTTCACTTCTTTTTTTCTTCTTCTTTTTTCTTAAGCGAATCTTTTAACTCTTGAGTGGGTATTGTTCATTTTTCTTTAGGTATATATTACTCAAAGTTGGTTGATTTTTAATTATATTAAAAATTATTTTCTTTGCGGATTTAATTTTAAGGAATGGGTCAGATTATTTTTAATGATAAATGAAATTTAATAAAAGTAGCAGATTGTGATTATTAATAACTAGCAAATGTTGTCATCAAATTCTTTGTACGAATTCAATTATTTTCATAAATAATATCATTCTTCGAAACAGTTTAATTTATTTTCAAAAGAGTTTTCAAAAAATTTCACAAAAGGGTTCAATTTTTTTTTTAATTTTTATTATTTTTTATAGATAAGAAAGTTTTTAGTAAGAATTAAATTACTTTTGTAAATAATAAAATTCTTTTCAGTAATTTGATTTTTTTCAATACAATTTCTAGAGAAATTTAATAATCATATTGTTGATTATAATTATTAACAAACACGATTATTTTTAAAAAGTTGTGAAAAAATTCTTTCTTTTAAAAAATTGTTAAAATTTTCAATTAAAATTATTATTTAAAACAGTAGGTACATTACTTTCAAAAAACTTAAAAAAATTCTCCAAAAGAATTTAATTTTCTATCAATTATTTTCAATATTTTAAAAAATTTTCTATAAAATGAATTAAATTTATAATAAATATATATAAAAATTGTAATAAAATTCTGTGAAGAATTCGATTATTTTTAAAAAAAATTTAATAAAATTCAATAATCAAATGTTTAATTTGAATTATTGGCACAAAATTTTCAATTAAATAAAAATTATTAAAGAAATTTAATTTTTTTCTATTTAAAAAAAAGAATATTTAAATTCTTCAAAACAATTTAATAAGGATTTTCAAATGTTTTAATAGATTTCTTTGCAAGAATTTAATTATTTTCATGAATAATAAAATTTTTCGAAGGAATTCAATTACTTACAATAGATTAATTTAAAAATTTGAAAACATTTGAAAATAAAAATTATTAAAAAAGTTTATTTAATGTTTTAATTGTTGATTATTTTTGTTAATTAATTAAAAAATAGAGCAAAGAGAAAAAAACACGTAATTTTTTATTGTTTTTGTTAAGTAATTGTGAAATGGAAGAAAAGAAAAAAAGCTCGTATTTTTTTTATTATTTTCGTTAATTAATTGAAAAAGGGGAAAAATAATAATTCTTGATACTATTTTTGTCAAGTTAATGAAAAATGGTCGAAAATTGAAAAAAGTTCGTAATTTTTTTATCATTTATTAAAAAATAGAACAAAGACTAACTAGTATCTTTTTTTATTTTTGTCAAGAAATTGAAAAAAGAAAAAATCCAAATATTTTTTTAATCATTTTTTTAAATTAATTGAAAAATGAAAAGAGACGACAAAACTCGTAAATTGTAATAACAATTAAATTACATAATTGGAAGTGAAAAAAGAAACATTTTATGCAACTGCTACTGTAAAGATATAGAAAATTGATATACGTTTTAGATAAATTCACGGCATGTATAACATGTATCCTTCATTCTTTTTTTTAAAGAAGATTGTGTTGTCTTAATGGTCGGCAACGTGCCTCTCAAATATATAATAACATAAATCTTGTAGAGGACATAAACATAAACGCATAAATGCAAACCTATGTACCGACGGCCACCCATCTTTTCTTATTCGGTAGGCAGACGGCAGGTGTTATAAAATCCTGGAGAATCCCTCTCAACAGTTTCAAACGGTAAACATTGATTAACCCAAGAATTTTTATGACATCTTTCCATTATTTGACTAGCTACCATTAGAAGGCACTCTTATCTCATCCCTTTTCCCCTTTTTTTTCCTCTCAACTTTAACCTGCCGCGCGAATTCCCGATCCTCAATATTTACCCCACAAAAAAAAGAAAGAAAATCACTTTCACGTAAAATGAAAATTTTTATTTAGAAACTGAATTAATTTTCTAATTGGTTCAAGTTAATTAATAAATTTGAGAATTTTTTTGATTGATTTAATTCCATCAATTAATTTGACTAATTTACCAATTGGTTCAATACTTCACTAATTAATTTCATTATTAGTTTCTTTGAAAAAATATGTTTGATAATCGATTTGAATAATTTTCTGATTGATCCAAGTTCATCAATTAATTTGACTAATTTACCAATTGGTTCAATACTTCACTAATTAATTTCATTATTAGTTTCTTTGAAAAAATATGTTTGATAATCGATTTGAATAATTTTCTGATTGATCCAAGTTCATCAATTAATTTGACTAATTTTTCAATTAGTTCAAATTCACTAATTAATTTCAATATTAGTTTCTTTAAAAAATTTATATTTGAAACTTGTATACATTTTTATAACAATTCGAAACAATATTCTTATGTTTAATTTGATAATCAAATAAATTCTAATTTAAACAAGTTAAAACAAGTAGATATTTTTTTAACAATAACTTGATAATATATAATTATTAATAAATCTGAATCAATGTTGATAACATTGATAACAATGGAATGTAGATATACAAATAACTAAACTTTGGGTTTTTTCGGAAGAAGAATAGAAATTAAAAAACGAAATTAAAGAAAAAGGAGGATAAAATAAAGTAAAAAAAAAATTTCGAAACTTATCTACAAATCTTCGTTGGAATCATTTTTCAGAATTTTGAAATTTTCCACGACTCGAAGGTCAAGTCCTTCGGAATCATTATTGCCTTCAGGATTTTCATTCAGTTTATTGCACTGACAAGAATTGCAATTATTTGTCGAATTCCCGATATTTCCCTTGTGCAGAAGAATTGTTGGCGAATGATTTAAATATGCTATTTGAACGTTTTGCGGCTGAACTGGTTCAAACCATTCCTGCGATATTCCATGACGACAGTCCATTATGGCAGCATACTTCTAAATTAATTTTTAATAAACAAAAGGAAAATAAGATAAAAAAGGAAAATTAATTTTTTTAAATTTCAATCAAAATAGTACATTTCCCAAAATCAGGAAATAAATATTGTCGAATTAAAAAAGGACTTTAAAAAGGAAAGAAAATTTTTCTCCCAAAGGATTCATTTCCAAAAAGGAGAAAAAGAAATTTTTTTTAGAATTAAAAAAGAAGTTGAAACGAAAGAAAATTTCTCTCCTACAAAATTTGTTTCTAAAAATGAAAGAAATAAAATTTTCTAAACTTAACAAAGAATTTTTAAACGAAAAAAATTTTCTTTTACAAAATTCATTTCAGTGGAAAAAAGAATTTTTTTAAAATTAAAAAAGGAGTTTTAAAGGAAAGAAAAGTTTCATATTACAAAATTCATTTCCAAAAATAAAAAATGAAGTCTTACAAAATTAAAAAAGAAATGAAAATTTGTGTTCCCTTGAATTCATTTCCAAAAATGGAAAAAAAATTTCTTTTAGAATTAAAAACGAAAAAAATAATTTTCTTTTATAAAATAATTTCTAAAAATGAGAAAAATAAAGTAAAAAATGGTAAAAACAAAACTTACAGACGAATTTTCCGATGAATTTGTCGACGAAAATTTTGGTATTATATAATAACAATCTTTGGCGATGATTCGTTGTAAAACTTCGCCATTTCTCGAGTCCTGTGAATTTCCATTACCGTTTTGGGATTTTGGAGAATATGGAAAAACAGGAGTGGTCAGGAAATTTTCCGGAATCAGCTGGGGAAAAAATATCATGTTAATTACAGTATTTTTCATACATATATATATATACCACTTTTTATCATATAAACGTTTATTTCCTTCAACGTTACTCACAATCGTTTCATCATCGTAATAAATAAAATCAATTATATAAACGCAACGAAAAATTCCCCTACTGAAAATAACTTTTCAAATTCAAATTTGTATTTGAAAATTCAAATACTCAAACAAATTAAATAACTGAATTCGTATAAAATTCAAATTTTAAAAATGAGTTCGAAACCTTTTTTTTTTCTCAAAAATTACGATTTTTACATTTTGTTTCCCCTCAAAAGCAATTGAATTCGAAAAAAAGTAAATTCGATCTTTTTTTTGTAACTTGTTATTTGTACTTGTTAAATTATAATTCTTATTTAAATGAATATATATTCTTCTTGAAGCTCATCTGAATTTAATTATACAATTTTTTTAATTTTCTATTACTAATTAAATTCGACGAATTAGTCGAAGGAATACTGGTTCGTATTCTTTTCATTTATTTATAGCTTTCTGAAAAAAATGCCAAGTGATTAAAAGTTTGTTTTTTTATATTTTCCATCAGAATAATTTGTAAAATTAATATTTTATCTATCAGAGATTTTTTACTTTTAAAAAATATGATAGCGATTTGCAATAACGATCGAAGAAGATATTTGCACGAGTCCTTTTTTTCAAAGATCAAAAACTGTTCAATAAAATCCGACAGCTATTATTATAATTATTATTTATTACAAATAAAAATTTCGTTATAAATAATATCTATTAAACAAAAATCGAATCTAACCCTCGGGGTTTTTCATAATTTGATATGTATTCATATACAGGGTTTTTTTTTTAAATGATTATTTCAATTTCGGAAAATTTTCATATTTAGATTTTTTTTCCATTTCAATTTTGAAAGAATTTTTTTGAGATTTTATCTCTTTGCAAAACTTTTGTAAATAAAGTGAGAGTATAAAAAAATTGACTCTATTTTAAATTATTTTTAAATTGTTGACTGAAATAAGTCATTTAAATAATTATATAGTAAACCTGTAGTTATTACCCTGTAAAATGAAAAATCAAATATTATTCGAGAAGATTTTGTGATTCGGTATATAATAATTAATATTGTGATCTCTGTAAAATATAAATCTTGATCGAAAAACCTTATTAGCATTGTCAAATTTGATTCGTACGTACGATATGAAAGTTTAAATCTTTCTAAAGTCTTAATGATTAATTAGTTATTCTGCTTTTAATGCTTCTGGCTATTGATTTTTTTTCATAGGAACTAAAAATGTTACATTCTTATGAAGTAAATGTTAGTTTGACAAATCTATATAGCTAGTTGGTATTTCGTTATATTTCTTTTACATATTAATCCACCACTGGTACCTTTGATCTATTTTCGAAAAATACAATAAAAAAATCTTTTTTGTTCATATTTCGATCTACTATACATTGTTTGTGAAAGATTTTTTTTTTAGAAATCAATATTATAGAAAATTATCTAGACCATTCACAAATAATTATAATAAAATTTAACGTATTAATTAACAATAATAATAATAATAATAATAATAATAATAATAATAATAATAATAATAATAATGATAACAATATTAACAATAATAATAAAATAATAATATTAAATAACAAATAATCAAAGGCACCATTTTAAGTGAAACTGACGAAAAAAGAACATTTTTTCTCATATAAATTAAAATCATCTGATCACTTTCTCGCTTGACTTTTTGTCTCGTCATTCATTCCTGTCACGCTTTAACTTTTTTTCCTCAACGTTTATGATATTATAATTTAAAAATTAAATTTTAAATTACAATTTCATAAAATAATACTTTCAAATTAACTGAAAGACTAATTAACATTCAAATTCGTCGAAAATTGATTTATTTCAACGACGATTTTGATTCATGTACTATATTTTGTCGAAAATTTATTTTCTTTTTATACATTAAACATATTATATTAGGACTAAAATTTGATTTTCTTTCTCGAAAGAGTTAATTTTCATACACGCACAGCTCCATCGGGTTTTCTTTTTTATTTTCGTGAATTTGATTCCATATTCCTTAAACGTTGATCGTAAAGTCAGTGCATTAATTCATTTAATGGACATTTTAATTTAATTATACTTTTAATTTCAATTTTATGGTAATTTTAATTTTAATTTTCTTTTTGAATTCTTTTGATCTAATTGTTGAATAACAATTAACGTTTAGGGAATTTGAATCATAGGACCCTAAATAATGTTCTCTCGGACGCGAGTGACCTTCTAATTAATTATAATAATTATAATCATCACTAAAATTTGATTTAATCACAGTAGGACAATGATTAATCTCTCGTACTTTTTGCAGTACATTAAAACGAGATTAGGAAGCCGATTACAATTTTCTCTAGTCTCGATAAAATTTGTATCAGACTTAAATACAAAAGAAGAATTTTTTACAAAAAAAAATTTTTATATAAAGAATTTTATACACAGAAAAGAATTTTCTTAGACAAAAGAATTTTTTACAGAAAAAATTGTTTACTTTACGTTTTATCGTTGATTATTCAACATTTTACATTATCTTTGTCATCGAAACGATTTTTTTACTGACAAATTTTTTTTTATAGAAAAAAATTCTTTTATAGAAAAAAATACATTTTTCACTCAACTTTTACTTATCAAATAGAAATTCTTTTACTTTTCTATTCTCCTCATTTTTTTACTACTATTTTTTATATCTATTTATTTACACTTTTTCTTTATTTGAAACTTATTTCTCTTAGACAAATTAAATTATTTAAATTGCCTTAAAGAAACAATGAATTAAAATTGAAAAGAAAATTTAAAGATTAATTTAAAAAATATTAAAATATTTGAAAAAAACTTTTTTCTTGTCACCTCTTTTTTTGGTAAAGAAAATTTTTTCACTGATACAATATTTTATCGACGATTGTTCGGCATTTTACATTATCTTTGGCATTGAACGTAAGACGTGGAATTCTCTTAAAAGACTAAAAATATTTGGAGCAAGAGATTTCGAAATACAAAATTTCGATGTGACGGTAAAATCGTTTGTTTCTTTTTTTCTTCTTCTTGTAAATTGGTCACTTTTGGAAAGGTGATGAAATCGAACGACTCGTATGTCTATAGTTTTGATTAAATTTGTCTTAATTTAATTTCTCAAAAGTAATTGCATTTTAGTTCGAAATTTTTTTAAATTAAATATTTTTAATTGCAAGTAATTGAAAATTATTTATTGGCAAAATAATACAATTTTAATTGAATTTATCTGGTTTTTTAAAAATATTTTCCGCTTTTTTTCTTTTCATGTTTTTCCAAATTGAATTTATTTTAAATTAAATCAAAATTAATTACTTGGAAAATTTAAAAGTAAAGATTGGAATTGTAAATTGAATTAAATAATTAGTATAGTTAAAGTAAAAATTAAAAAATAAGAAAAAAAAATAGAAAAGTGAAAAACTAATTAAATTAAGACAAATTTTGGTGAATATTAAATAGGAAAGAGTTGAAGAGAAATGAAAAATTTGGTCCCATTATAGGTACAGGATGGGTTGCAGAGCGTGAATTATATCGTAAATCATTGTCAATATTGTACATTACGGATATTGTACACATATTTAATAAGTACTTTTCTATGTATAGACATAGCCGTAATGAAAATTAAAATTAAAAAAAACAAAATTTAACGCCCACGAGACGTTTCATTTTTTTTCTTTTTCTTTTTATGTCTATGCACGTAATAACATTTATATGGACCTAGATATCTACTAAATAATTTATATTCTTTTATCACATATTTAATTCTTTGATAATAAATATTAGTAACCTATTAACAATAATAAAATTGTTAACACACAGAATGTTCCGGATTTTAGGATTCTTTTCATTTTTTTTTTGGTATCATTGACTTATAATAATTATTAATAAAATGTTCACATGCATTTTTTTCCGGAAATTTGTTTTTTTGATTTTAAAAGTAGTTAAGTAGATAATAAGTTATCTATCAATAATAATTCATCAATATTTTCTCTTCTTTTTTCTCCACATTTTTCTTATGTATTTTCCCATGTGTATAGATATATTTATAATATGTATATATAATATATTTTTTTTGTTTTTAAACAGATATCGTACTATTCATCTAGCGTTCGTTTTGGCTTCCGTGCTCGCGATTTAACACGAACTCGCGTTCATATATATATATAATATATTATTTATTATATTATTTTTCATATATATTATGTATATTTATTAATTAATATTCTCATCAGGTAGGCAGGCGAATGAATGTGAGTTATGTAATTTTTTTTATTGTTTTGTTGACTTTCTTTTTATCCGTTTCTTGAAGGCATATTGTGCGACACTATATATTGTCGTTAAACTATAAACTTCATTTTTTTTTATTTTTCAAAATTTTCATAATTCATTCTCATTCACTTTCCTGTTTTCTCTCTGCGAATAATAATGGACGCCTTTCTTTAAAAATTGAATAAATAGATTAGTTACGAATATCTACTAGTAAGACGAGAACGACGAGATTGGTGTGTAATAATTTTTACAGGGCAGATTTTTTCCCAGTAATAAGAGACTCTCAGTGGAGGTAGAAAATAAAAAGTAACCTTTCCGTTTATTAATTAATTAACATTAATTGAATCAATTGACTGAATAATTACCATTCAATTGATTGGATTAATTATTTAATTAATTAAATTACTTGGATTGATTAGAATTAATTATTCATCATGTAAAGTTTTACTGTTATGTAAAAGTAAAATGGTAAATTTCAAGTTGATTAATTTTGTCTCATTATTATGGAGTCGTTATGAAAAAAACGACTTTTTCTCTACCTTAGTTAGTAATCATTTCATTTTAATTAATATAATATTACTTAATATATCCAGTTCATCGAAAGGCACAATTTTGATAACCAATTGAAATTCATATATAATAACGATTAAATATCGTTGCCCACTCATTTTCCTTCTCCTCAGTCTCACTAAACAGGAGGGAGCAATGCTTTTCTTTTTTTTAAAAAAAAGAATACATTATTAATTATATCTAAATCTATTTAATTGTCGCCTGTTAATGTATTTTTTCCTAAATCAGTGTCGGATATTATACTTTCAAAAATTTACCTGTATTTAAATACAATTTATTACACAATGGACTATTTACTCTTTCAAAAAAGAAAAAATTATTAACTAAAAATTTATTTTAATGTCATGTCCTTAGTAGAATTAAAAAAATTAATTTTTATAAACTTAATATCACTTCTGATTAGTAATTAATTCACTAATTCAAAATTTACAAAATAAGTTTTAGGAAAATTTTGCAAAAAAAAATGTTTTTTAACTTTTATAATTTTGAATCTGAAATAATTTTATTCTTGCACGGAATTTTATTACATTAAAAAAATTGAACTGTTTCTAAAAATTTTATGGAAATAATTCAATACTTCCCAAGAATTGAATTTCATTTTTCAAATTAATTTAATTTCTACGCAGAATTTTCTTATTAAGAATAATTGAATTCCTTTGAAGAATTTTATTATTTAATGGAAATAATTGAATTCTCACAAAAAATTTTATTATTTATGAGAATAATTGAATTCTTTTGAGAAACTATATTCAAATATTCAAAATATTTTTTTAAAAATTCAATTTACGTGAAGAATTTTATAAAATTTCTATTCAAAATAATTGAATTTCTGGTAAACATTTTTATATTTATGGAAAAAATTCTGTTGAGAAAAAAATTAAAATTCTATAGAAAATAATTGGATTCTTTTGATAAATAGTTATTAATATAAAAATAATTGAATTCTTGTGAAGAATTTTATCAAAATTCCAATGAAGAACTTTATGATTCACAAAATTAACTGAATTTCTGTAAATAATTATATTATTTACGAAAAGAATTAAATTCTTTTGAGAGATTTTATTAAAATTTTATTAAAAATACTTGAATTCCTCTAAAGAATTTTTCAATAATTTTTTCAAAAACTTGAATTGATTTGATGAATTTTATTGATGTTTTTGAAAATAATTGAATTCCATTAAAGAATTGTATTAGTATTAAATTAAAAACAATTTAATTCCCGCGAAGAATTTTATTATTCAAGAAAATAATTGAATTCTTGCGAAGAGTTATTAGTTAAAAATAATATTATTTTCAAAAAGAATTTTTTGAAAGTAATATAAATTTAAAAAAAAATTGATGTCATCTTAAAGAATGTTATGTACCAATTTTTTAAAATAATAAACACTAATAAGAATTAATTAGTTAAGAAGTGAATTTAATCTTTTTAAAATTCAATTTAAAATTTTTAATTTTTAAAAATAATTAAAAAACAAATCATTCACTCCAAGTACAATGTACTTATGTTTAAAAAGCATTTTGGAAGTTACTTATTCTTCACGTTTGTTTTAGAAATCACGTAAGTTAGAGGATTGCTTTGGAAACTACGTATCTTTTGTTCGGTGCAGAAACTACGTAACTCTAACAGTCGCTTTAGAACTTCTACTAATGTACTAAATAATATAATCATTTTATGAAAAGAATTACATTATTATTAAAAATATACGTTGTAATGCATCAACTTTTAAAAAAATTCACTTCACAACAAAATATTAATTTTAAAATAATAATAAAAAGTAGTTTCCCAAACAATCCTCTAACTTATGTGATTTCTAAAAGAATCGTGAAAGATAGGTAACTTCCAAAATGGTTTTTAAATATACTTACATTTAATTTGGAGTGAATAAAATACAATTTGAAAATTCTAATAGATTTTGAAACTAGAAATAGAAATAGTATAGAACCTTGTGAAATAAATGTACTCATACAGAGAGTACTTCCAACACTGTGTGCTAAAAAAAGAAAGAATGAAAACGATCTATTTTCTTAATTAAATTTCACTACCTATTGCACTCACGCAAGGACTGTGCCAGCGTGGTGCCGTCGCAGCTGGACTTCTCGTCTCATTGTAGTAAGAATTCAAAGTGAGATTGCCAAAGTTATTTGCCGAATTGCCACCGCAATTATTAACTGAATTGGGACAATTATTATTGCTATTTACTTCAGTAATGCCACTGTGCCTAAGATCATCAATCGTTGACACTCGTAACGTTAAATCAACGTCCTCATCATCGCCACAATTTCGTTCATTACTTACTGTTACATTGCCGCCGCCGCCGCCACTACTTTCGCCGACCATATTGGAGAAAAATTCTGATCTCGAAAACCTGCCAATTTCCGTTGAACCAAATGCTTGATGAAAACCAGGCAGCGGCTGTTTACAATTCATTTTTGGCTGTTTCACTTCGACATATTGCTGCTGTTGATTTGGCTCAATTTGCTCATGATTTTCCTGTTCTTCTTTCGGAAATGATTCTGATCTCGACGATTTTGTGACGAGATTATTTGTTAATATTACTGCTGATGATGATGATGACGATTCGGAGGTTGATGCTGAATTTGTCGCACTCCATTTTTGACCATCGTCACTGCATTTTTCCTCGTCTGATATTTGTTGCATGTTCACTGGCGAGGACATTGTTTTTTCCTGCTATAATGGAAAATTTCAATTATAGATAGTTATCAATTTGGATAAATAATAGTTTAGTAATTTATTGATTTGACACAAAAAAATTATTTTGGTTTTCCCTGACTTTTTCCTAATTTTCTGATAGAATTTTGACTTTTTCCCTGATTCTAAAGAATATTCTGATTCTCTCTAAAAGTGGTTACACGAAAGGACATTTCTTTTCGAAATGTTAATTACATTTTACTAGTGTCTTAATATACTTGCGATGTTTTTTAATTGTAAAATTATTCGAGAACATTAATAGTTTTTTTTATATAAATATTTAATCATTATTACTATTTTTCCAAAGAAACTCTCTAAAATTATATTTATGATTTCAATTAAATTATTTTCTAGAATTTTTAACACGAAAATTCTTCTCTAATAATTTAGAATATTTATTAATATTTAATTGAATATTCAAAAATTAAACTAATTATTACAAAAAAAATTGTTTAAAAACTAACTTCTTCAGAATTGTCAATTAAAATTATTTAAAATTAAAATTTTCGAAAATGTCATCTCAATTTTTATAAAATTCGATTATTCTCCAAGGATTAAATTATTTCAAATAAACTCAATTCATATGCTGTAAAATTCAATTATTTGCGAAATTAAAATAATAATTAATGTTTTGAATTAAAATTCGTTGTTATTTCAAAATTTATAAGATAAACAAAAAAGAATCAAGAAGAAAATAGAATTTTAATATTTTTAAAGGTTGCTTTTCTTTTTACTGGACACAAAGATCCAGAATTTTCTTATGAATACTAAAAATTAATTATTTTTCCAGCATCTTTGGTAATGATAATAAAATTTCCTGAACTTCCTCTGATTTCCCTGACCAATTTTACTCTCCCTGACTTTTTCCTATCCCTATGGAAATCTTGAATCAGTAATTTAGAAATTCTTATTGGTAATTAATTCACAGTCATTAATTGACTCGTAGTTATTAACTAACTCTTAGTTATTAGAAAATTCGTAATTATTAATTTAAATAAAGAATTTCGTAAATTAATAGTTGCTTTGATAAATTTAATTTACTTGATGCTCTGGCTGACGATAAGAAGTGTGAACTTTGTGATTTATGTCAATTTTATTTGATCCATAGGGAATTTGCATATCCTCAGGATAGAAGCAATGATTTTGTTGATCTGGAATGAAGACCATATGCCTTGGACCACGAATCATGGAGTTTTGAGCTGTAAATTTTGAAATGAAGAGAATTTATTATCTGTTTCTTATTATCATTGGAGTTAATATATATTCACACACACTTACATAAAGGAACCCCACAATATTGTGTCCAATGGCTAGGATGAGGATTCGAATTCTGCATGTTACGATGTAAATTGCTAATTTTTGCCGCTGGAGCCCCTCTCGAGTGATAGGCATTCGTTCCATTCTAAAGCAAATAGTAATTTAAATATAAAATATAAAATTCAATCAATATCATTTCAATAATTAACTACACGTTCTGGTATCAACTGTAATTTTGTTATTTATTTAACAAAATTGTAATTAATTATTTTTATTCGAATGAACTAATTAATTAATAATTACTTATTTAAACAAATTTAATTAAAAGTTTATTGAAACAGGACAAGAAATAAGTTGTTAAAATATCAAGGTTATCACAACAATTTAAATTTGTTTTTCAATAAAAAAAATTAAAAGGAAGTTCAATAGTAAGAGAAACGATAAATTTTTAAAAAGAAATATTTAATTTAAAATTATTTATTGCAGAGTAATATCCTTTATTATTTTAAAGAATGTTTATAAAAATTTAATAATTTTTGAAAAATAAAATGGTAATATTTTAAAAATAAATTCATGTGTCGAACATCCCTCGAATATTTTCAAAAATTTATAAAAAATTCTTCAAAACAATTGATAATTCAATTTTTTTTATAGAATTTCAAAAAATTTCAACTATTTCAAATATTAAAATTCTTATTTTATTATCAAAATTCAATAAACTTAAAAACAGTCTAGGCTTTATTTAATTAACTTAAGTGTCAAACTTTCGACGATTATTTTTAAAAGTTTCTGTAAAAATTTTCGAAAAATTAAATTGTTTTTAAATTTTTAATAGAATTTTTGAAAACATTAATTATTTTAAAAAATTTTAATACAATTATTTAAATTGAATTTTAGAAAATTTTAACTTCTTGCTTTTAAAAATTTAATTATTAACTAAGTTTTATGATCGATTTTTTTGCATTAAGGACTTAGCCCGTGTAAGAATCTTAAATAAATAAAAATTAAGATTTGAATACTTTAAAACCCTAATTTTCAGACTTTTCAAACAAAATTTTAAATTTTAAACCTTTTAAAACTAACTAATTAATAAAAGTTGTAATTTTAACTCTTTCGAAATTAAATTATTTTAGATGCAATTTCCTTGATCTGTGACAACCCTGAAAAATGTTTAAATTAATTAAACCTACAAATTCTGTTCTCAAAGAAGAGGATTGACTTTGATTAAAAAAAAGGAAAAAAAGACAAAATAAGAAAAACTTTTATTTTGCGGCAAATTAAATTAATTTGTTCACTAGTTCTAATTTCTTTGAAATCTAATTTCAAGTTATTTACAAGGACGTTTCTCTGTTACCTGATAAGGATGCCACTTTTGCCCCTCGGGGAATTCGCCCATTACGCAATAATCATTTCCGTCCTGATTGGTATTTGGATTTCCAGGAGCTGGTGATCCATGGGATCCAAATTCACCGTAAACTGGTCCCGGAAACCCTCCGGGAGGCCCACATTCTATTTGCTTACGTATCACGTCTTTAGTTTTATCCAAAGTTCTTTGATGAGCAGCCAGTGCCTAAAATTGCGATTATTAAACACAGTTCGAAAGGAAAAATGAAAAAGTAAAAATAGTATTTAGATTCTAATTAGTAAATACTGAGTTAATATTAATTTGATTCTAATTTTTTTATTTTATTTTTAGAATTTATTTTGACTAGTATTTAACAAATTATTTAATAAATACTAATTATGAGAAATAAATTGATATTAATCACATTCCAATTAATTGTTAGGAGTCAAAAGTGACAAAATAAAAATTTGATAATGCCAAATTTTTTAAATTACCATTTTTCCAATATTTTGTTTTTTCCCTAAAATTTGGAAAATTCAAATGAACGACAACATTTGTTTACATCTTTTAATAGTTTGTTTTACATAAAAAGAATTAATTTGTATATTACAAACTAAATTAATAGCTAAATAAATATTTGTTTAATTTATATTTCTCTTCTGTATAGTAATTTTCAAAAATATTCAAACATAGAAATTAAAAGAAAAAATAACGCTCAAAAAGTAAATAAAACAATTTAGAAATTTTTAAAAATCATTCAAAACTTAATTAAAATTATTTTAGTAATTTTTCGAAAATATCTTGCTTTGGAATTTTTTCAATTTTGTCCTTTAGAAAAGTTTCTTACAAAGAACCTTCAAATCTTATAATAAAATTTTTCGAAAATAGTTTGCTTAAAAAATAATACAATTTAAAAAAAAAATTTTTTCTCATTTTTGACAATTGAATTTTTTTTGGTTTTATAAAAGTATATTTTGCGAATTTTAATTAAGCTTTTATTAACACTTTTATTTTGTCACTTTTGAATACTAAAATCTCAATTAAAATGATGAAATACTAATGTGTGTTAATTCGACAATTAAAAAATGAATAAAAATGTCGACTAATCCACTTTTCATATACCTATGGACAGATTTGTCGGATTATATTTAAAGTGTAACTGATATGTAATGCGCGACACAGTTTCATTAAATTGACGTACTATTATCACTAATTATAGATTAAATTTTAACCATTTCTACGAATAATTAGGGCGTTAATGTGTTTTGCATTGTTTCACCAAATATTTCATTATTCCGAGCAATAAATGTGAAAATAAATTAAAATATGTATCTCTATATTAAACGAAATGAAAATCGAGTACTAAATTCAAACTCCTTGACGTTATTTCAATATAGTTTGAATTTAGTATTTTTTTATTTTTATTTAAAAAATTCTTTACAATGAAAAAAAATTTTGAGGAATACTTGCAAACTAAGTTTTTGAAAATTTAATTTTCTTGAATTTTATTAAATTGAATTGAATTGAAATGTAATAAAATTAAATTTAATTACAATCGGAAAAAATATTTTCATCTAATAATTTAAAAATTGTCAGATTGCATTTTGCGTGCAATGATTATTTTTTAAAAACTTAATTTCTTGAACTAAATTGAATTGAAATTAAATTACACCAAATTGAATTAAAATTGGAAAAAATATTTTCGTCTTTAAATTTTAAAAATTGGCTGATGGACTGACTTTTTGAAATTTAAAATTTCTTGAATTAAAATGAGAAAATATATTTTTGTCTCAAAATTAAAAACTTTTTGGGGTGGACTTTTTTTGAAATTTAAAATTTCTTGAATTAAAATGAGAAAACATATTTTCGTCTCAAAATTAAAAACTTGTCAGATGAATTTTTTTGAAAATTGAAATTTCTCGAACTAAATTGAAATGAGAAAAAATATTTTCGTCCCAAAATTTGAAAATTGTCCGACGGACTTTGCGTATAATGATTATTTCGTGGAACAAAAAAAAACAGTTGGGGGAGGATTTTTTTTTTCCAAATGGAGCGTTAAAGTTAATTTCTCTTTTTTTCGTCCATATAGATAGTAGCAGACCGTTGCGACGAGTTTATCGATTTCGTACCCTGGGCGTGAGGATGGGCTTTAGGTGACTCGTTGGCGCGCCGTGACCAACCGGAAACCAAGGGCTGATGATTCGATTTGCGTTGATCGAGGGGCTGCCCGGTAACGAGGACGCGGCCGCAACAGCAGCATTGGGTGAGGCGCAGGCCATCGGATGATTCAAGAAATTCCCGGACGACGAGACACTCATGTTGCCACCACCGCCGCCGCCTCCTCCTCCACCACCTCCAACTCCATTTCCATTGCCTCCAGGCAACGTTCCTGATCCTGATCCTGTAACCGCTCCAGTTGTTTGCAAAATGCTCTGTCTCGATAGCTCGCGGCTCTGCTCGCGCATCGCTTTCCGCAGTCTGGCCTCCTTTGGGTTATAGACGTAATCTGTAATCAATTAGCGCAGCTTTTGACCAATCGATAATCGATCCCTTTTCATACTGTGAGCTTGCAATGCTCTATATCACTTGCAATGACACGTGCAGTGTCACTATTGTGCACTCGAAAGGCAAAAGCACTTTCTTCTCGATATTTTACATTCAAAAAATAGGAAAGAAAATTACTTAACAATTATTTGTCAAATTAAATTCATTAGGGGGAAATATTTTAATTATCGTCTCTAATTATAATACCTATATTTTTAATTATATTAAGAAATTTAAATATTCTATAAAAGGGTTGCTACAAAAATTTAATTTTGTCTTTCCCTGACTATTCCCTACAATTTCCAGACAGAATTTTAACTTTTTCCCGGAGTCTAAAACATATTTTTATTCACTCTAAAAATAATTAAATAGTCAAAAAATATTCTATAATTATAGTTATTTACGAATATTCTCTAATTGTAACACCAATAACTTCTTTTTTAAATAAATATTTCACCATTATTACTTTTCCACAAAAATTAAGATTTCTAAAGACTTCAAATTCAGGTCTTTTGCAATTAAATTATAAATATTTTTTAACTCATAAGAATATTTTTACTGTAATTCTAAAATTATTTGCACAGTTTCATTTCAATTATTATTTTCCAGAATTTGTAACTAAAATTCTTCTCTAAATCAATTAACTTTAGTAATAATTAAATATGAATATTAAAAACATATTCAATTACAAAAATATTGTAATTAAAATTTTTCCAAAAATTAGTCCCACAGAATTGTAAAATGAAAAGTATTAAAAATTGAGATTTTCAAAGAAGTAAATTTGAAATCTTTTCAAAATTCAATTATTTCTTAAAATTGCAAGTATTTGAAATTTCAAATTCGAAAGTTAAATTATTTTCTAAATGTTATTGACTAAAATTAATCTCTAAATCTATTATTTTTTAAATTAAATATGTATGTAAAAAATGAACTAATTTCAAAAGAATTTGAATTACAATTTTTCAAAAAACTTTGTTTTTAAAAATTTTGAATGACATTCATTCAAAATTTTAATTTTCCAAAATTCTAAATTGAATCCTTTTGAAATTCAATTATTTATAAAAATTTTAAATGAAAGTCTTATAAAATTCAATTCTTTTTGAAATTTTCAATTATAATTTTTGAGTTCTTTAAAAATTAGATTATTTCAAATAAATTATTTTCAAAAATAGAAAACATTTTGCATTTTGTTTTAACATTCTCAGTGATTTAAAAATTGTAAGGCAAATAAAAAGGAAAACAAAGTTTAGAATTTTATTAGGAAATTTTTTAAAAATTTAATTTTCTTAAAGTTTTTTTTAACAAAGGTCCCTTAATTTTCCCTGATCAATTCCACTTTCTCTGGCTTTTCCCTGAATTTCCCAATTTCCCTAAGCTAGCACTCCGCTATACAAAATTATTTTTATTGCAATTTTTTTAAAGGAATTCAATAATCAGCAACTATTTTGACTCTTTTTGAATTTTTATTTTATTATTATATATTTTATTTATATTCTTTTTAAATTGATGCATTTTGAAATACCTATGTAATTTTGTAGAAAATATGTTTTTGAATCCACAAAATAAATGTCAACATGAAAAAATTTATTTTTAAACCAGTTTTTGATGAAAAAATTTTTTAGGCTGAAAATATTAAAAAATTCATTATTTGTTCGAATTTATTCTAAATAATTTCAGATCATAACTTTTATACATAAACAATAAAAACATTAAAACAATTAAAATAACATTATCATCTAAAATCAGTTAGAAAAATAAATAAATGAATTTTCAAATAAAAAAAATTGATTATAACAGTATTTTTTTAGCATTTTCAGCTTCAAAAATTTTTTTGTTCAAAAAGAGTGCTTTAAAAATTGTAAAAAAATTCATTTTTTCATTTGGCAATTCTTTGTGGATTCAAAAATATATTTTCTACAAAATTACACATGAGTTTCAAACTCCACCAATTTTTGAGAAAAATAAAAATTTAAAAAGGGACAAAATATTTTCTGTTTATTGAATACCTATGTCAAAAAAATATTATATAAATAATTTTATAGAATATTTAAATTATTTTTATGAAATAATTAAATATGGCAGTGTTCGCTTCCCCTTATTAAAATAATTGTAAATTATAAATATAGTATAAATAATTTTCTGAATTTCATTTAAAAATTAATGTTCCCAAAATTTTAAACTTTTAAAGAAATTAAATTTATATTTCTTCTTTGACTTCAAATTTTATGTCTACTTTTTTCCATTTTACTTATTATTATTTATACCCACATTTAGATTGTTAAATTTACGTTTTCGTTTTTAATTTTAGTCCCTAATTTTTGAAAATATGCAAAATTAAAAAAATATTTTGTTCATATGAACGTTCTCAATTTTTGTGAGCATAGAAATTAAAAAAAATTATCTTTGGAGCACTAAAATTTAGTAATTTAGTAAAAATTTTTTCAAAATTATATTTCTTTCTGTTTTTGACTAAAGTGAATTTATTTTTAAATTTCTAAATTTCAATTAGTATAGAAGTTTTTAAACAAAATGAAGAGTAACCTGAATATTAAAAAGGTTTTAATGGAAAAATTTAAATTTATAATTTTGTTTAATTAATTTGAATTATCATAAATTTATTAATGGCAATGATAAATAATTTATTCATTCGTGCAACTATGAATCAAATCTAAGTTTCAATTAGTAGAAGTTATTAAATAAAGTGATGAGGAAAATAATCTTTGATTTGTTAGTGAAAGTATACTTATTTTATTTCATTAATTTAATTTATCAAGGAACAAAAATATTTATTAAAAAATTATTATTAAAATTATTATTATTTATTTATAAATATTTATTTTACATTTTAATTAAGTAAATTAATAAAATAGTAAAATCATTTATAATATTTGTTAGTAATTTCGAAGAAATTTGTCGAAATTTTTTAGTGTACTTTTACTTTACTTATTACTTATTATTATTGTAAAATTTTTACTATTTCAAAAGTATTATTTGTAAAGTAAGTTTTACTGTATGAGACATAAATTTGATTATTTTAGACGGACTAAAGTCAATCTTTTATATTCAATTTCTATATTTTTGTCATTAAATCGAAAAATTTCCAAATAAAAATTTTACTATTTTTAAGGTAAAAACCAAAAATAAATATTTACTTCAAACGTATAGTAAATTTTACAATTTCCGGAATAAATCTTACCATTTCCGAAGTAAATTTGAGCGAACATTGTATAGTATTTATTTCGGACGTACTAAAATTTACTCCGGAAATTGATAAATTTGTCATAAATGACCAGAAATCTCATCAGACAGTTTAGATTTTACTTTCTAAATACTAAAAGCTACTTAACATTTTTTTCTTGTAGTTAATAAACTTTGACTAGCTTAGATGCATAATTTATTTACTTTTTGAATGTGAAAGTTCTTGGAATTAAATGAACAATGTTTTAATTCGCTAATTACTCATTAATAATTGGCCAACTTTCGTCCTCACTCATTAATCCTCTAATTAACTAGTATCGTGAATACAAGTTTGTTTTCATATTCAAATAGCTATAAAGTAGTTAAAGATTTGAATAAACTAAATTTATTAATTGTAAATAAATAAATAAATAATCTAAATAAAAAAAAAAATTTTAATAAAGTAAAATAAAAATAAGAAACGGTAGTTTATTACCATTCAATTAAAAAAATTTCAGAATTCTTTTTAATTACATAACTAAGTTATCTAAATAAATAAAAAATGTATCAATTAGGGATTAAAATATTAATGATCTGTTTATAAAATTGTTATTAAAAGAAAAAAATCCTACGATTAGCCTCTATTTTATAAACATGCGTGTTTGATAATAAGTACAGTTAAAATGCGTCTGATCAAATATAAACCATTACCACTGATTAATAAGCAGATACAGTATAGGTACTCTTATTGATATTTTATTAAGGCAGTGCAAACCGCATTTCATTCCAATTACTCAATAATTGGTACAATCAATAAAGCTTATTATTCGTTTATACCAAATGTACAAAAATAAAAACGATATTTATGTAGTTTCATGTAATAATAGATAATAATAACAACATGGTAATAATATTAATAATAATAATAATAATAATAATAATAATAATAATAATAATAATAAAAATAATTATAATCGTAATAATATACAAAATAAAAATAATTATTAGGTACTTTACCTATTTACTATTATTATTGCTCTAAAATAATAAAAACAATATTTCATGATTATATTATTTTTACCGCATTTGAAATATTTTTAATACCTAGAAAAAATTGTGTAAATGCTACTTTTTAAATAAAGAATTTTTTACTTTCCAAAATGTATTAAATTACTGTTTTCTTTTACTTCAAGTTACTAAAATCTATTAGAATTTTGGAAAATTAAACCTCAACCAAAAAATGTAAATAATTTTTTTAGAAACATAAAAAATATTCTCAAGTTTGTCTATTATTTTGTTAAAATTAACACAAGTTCTGTATAATAATTTACATTTAATTATAATTTTAATATGTTATTTAAACTGTCACGCAGTTAATTTTTTCTAATTTTATCTTGGTTTTAAACCAAAAAGAATATTTAGCTTCAAAATTTAATTTTCAAAGTTAAGTGACTCCTAGTTTAGGTTCTTTGGTTTATTTTTAAGGCAATTTCACGTGTAATTTAAATATCTAATAAACTAATGGTGATAATTTTCTCTACAAATATGGTCGTTTTTAAATTTAATCTAATTTAACTATAATTCTTATGATTATTTTCTAAGGTAAAATTTTTTTTTTCTTATAGTAACTTAGACATATCTGATACGTATTCAAAAACTGATGAAACTTTAAACAAATAACACATTTTGATTGCAATTTATTGAAATTTTAACAAAAGTAATGAAAATCCAAAAATTTTATTGATTTGATCTTTAAATATAAATACAATCGTATTATGTCGGGATAATTTTTTGTCAAATTTTAACAGATTCATTAAGTGTTTTACAGAGAAATATTGTATTTATTTGTTTTATTTATTTATTTACTGTTTACTAAAATGGTAACAATAAAATAGATTTAATGATGACGATTTAAAAATTGAAGACATCCAAAAATATCATAAAAAAAACTTCCTTAGAGAATGAAACAATATATTTAAAAACTTTTAAAAATAAAAAATTTGTTGTTAGCTTATCTTAAAATATTAGTTACAGATAGTGTCGAATCTATTAATTATAGTACTTTCTAAATAAGAATTAGTAAAAATGTTTTTTAATTTGAACCAGTTATTGACTCTTTGCTTTTAAATGAATAAATTTTACTAATAAATTAGTAGAAATTACTATTTATTTGTAAAAGATTATAACTAATAAGCATAAAGTTAGTGACTAATTTAAATAAGAAAACATTTTAATTAATTCGAATTCAGAGAGTAGAGAAAAGTCTTATTTTATTAATATAGAAACCCAATAATAATTTCTTTAAATTGTATCATTGGACAAAAATAATAATTATTATTAATATGATTATTAATATTATCTTTATTGTTATATAAATTGATAATTTTATTACACGAAATCACAAACATGTGCAAATTGAATATTCTCTGACAGTGAAATGGGAATCGAAATTTGGAATTCTTTGAAATCTGAAGTAGAAAAGTTGCTGTCAATTTTGACCTAAATTTCAGTTGAACGTGTGTTAAATCGTTTGAAAAGGATTTCACATGTACTGTGCCTTTGATTTTGAAACCGTCATTGACCGACCCTATGTAACCGATGTTCAACTGTGTGGTGTAAAAGTGTAAACCCCGAGCAACCAGTGGAGGGCGAAAGGTGTTCACAGAGATGATAACAAGAAAGATAAACAGAGATTTTCGTCAACTATTGCGAAGCGAATGGCGTTGAATGGCTTCGAAAAAAACTATACATTGTGTTCCTTTTTTCTCCTAAAATAGCCACACAAAAAATAGTAATTTTAAATATATACGTTAACTAAACCATATTCAACAGTTTACACATTTATAATTATATTCCGCGCATCGATTATGTTAATTATTATTTACGATAAATAATTATATTTTAATTGATTAAATGATTGGAATTTAAAAAAAATTCATCAACAATTATAACTACAATTACAATTACAATTACAACTACAACTAGAAATACTATTATATAGAATTAAAATTGAAATTACAATTATAATTTGAAATACTATTATAGAATTAAAATTGTAATTACAATTATAGTTAGAAATACCATTAGAATCTAATTCTAATCATACAATTATAATTAGAACTAGAAATATTATTAGAATTCGAATTCTCATTATACAATTACAATTATAATAAGAAACACCATTAGAATTAGAATTCTAATTACAATTGTAAACCGGGTTGTCAGAGGTCAGAAATTTCATGAAAAAATCAGGGATTTTTATTAAGAGTACTAAAAATTTTTTTTTTAGAATTCATAAAAAATTCTGAATTTTTGTGTCTTTTTTGTTTGCCTTGTAAACTATGAAAAGGTTTAAATTTGATATTAAAAAAATTTTCAATTTTGAATAAATTTTTAATTAGAAATTTTAAAGAACATACAATTTTTTGAAAAATTTTAATTATTCAAATTCTTCTGAAATTAGTTAAACTTTTTAATATTAATTTAATTATTAAAAATATTAGATTTATAGAAAAATTTTAGTGAAAAACTTGAAAAAATTGAATTTTGAAGAAGTTATACAAATAATTGCAGAAATTCAATTATAAAACTTATAAAATTCTTCTTCAAAATTCAATTATTTAAACAAAAATTTAATATAATTCTTGGCAACATTTGAATTATTTTCCAAAATTTCCCCAATTCAATAATTTTCATTATCTACTGTTTAAAGAAAATTTTTAAAAAAAATTTAATTATTTACAAAATTTTTGTTTTTAAATTCTACACAAACATGTAATTATATTCTCATAAATAATAAAAATTTCACAGAAATTTAATTATTTAGGTACAAATTTTTTATAAATTTCTTCACAATAATTCAATTATTTTAATAAATAATAAAAATGTTCACAGTGCTAGATTCAGATATTTTTAAAAATAATACAATTCTTTTTAGGAATTCAATATTATTTTCATAAATAAGAAAACTCATCGCTGAATTTCAATTACTTTTGATTCAATTTTAATTGAATTCCTCGAAAAATGTAATTTTTCTTAAAAATTTTACTAAATTTCGTCAAATCAATTTAATTTTAAGAAACATTCAATTATTCAATTAATTTTTTTCTTAATATAAATATTTTTGTATTTAAATAATTGAATTCTCGTAGAATTTTCTGATAAAAGCTGTTTTCAAAATAAATTTCAATTAAAATTTCAGATAATAAATATTAAAAAAAGGTGTGACTTTTTTTTAGAAATAATTCAATCGTGAAGTTCGAAAAGGGCTCAACTCTGAAAATCTTAAGAGTCATTTTCACTGCACTTTGTTATGTAAAAGTGATACTTATGGTTTTCAGAGTTGAGCCCTTTTAAAAAATTACAATTCAATTAAATTTTGAAAAGGTTTTAAATTAAAATCTTTGAAATTTCAAAAGATTTTGATGGAAAAATTTTTGAAAATCTTCATTTCTATAGAAAAATAATAATGAATAAATATTTATTAAATAAAGATGTTATTGGTGTTTTCGAATAAATTTACAAATAAATTCGCAAACAAAATCATTATAAATTTTTTTTGAGTATCTAATCATTTTTAGAGTGAATCAAAATATTAATTAGGTTCAGGGAAAAACAAAATTAAATTTTTTATAGTAACCCTGAATGAAAAAAAATTCTAATCACAATTACAATTATAATTAAGAATAGAACCAGAATTATAATTAGAACAATAATTACAATTACAACTGTACTTGTCAAAAATAAGTTTAATTAGAATTAAATTAGGATTATGATTAGAACAACAATCAGAATTTTAATTAGAATTATAATATGAGAATTACTGTTAAGATTACAATTAGAATATTAATTAGGACGACAATGAGGATTGCAATAAAAATTACAATTTACGTCAATAATTGTCAAGGCAATTAATTGACAATTATTGAAACCAATATTGCTTGCAAATTTACTACTGATAGACGTGCATTATTAAATCGTGAACAATACACATAGAAAAAAATTAATTTGATTTAAATAATCAATTATGATTGATTCAAATACATTCGAAGCTGGATAGGCACGAAGGAATTTTTAGTGCTTCTGAAACTATCTCACTTTTACAAGTTCTGGAATAACTTTTCTTTATAGTTTATCCAAGTTCCATTGTAAGCATTTTTTATCAAATATAAAAATCATTTAAATCATAATAGAAATTAAATATCAAAATTTTAAAAAAGTAATGTCAATGTTTTAAATCCTAAAAATACATGTTCACAGTTTTTTTTCTAAAAATATCACATTGAGACAAAAAAAAATGTATCAAAAGTGTTGCGAAGTGTTGTCTCAATTTGATATCCTTAGAGAAAAACTGTAAAAATAAAAAGTGAATCCATAAAACTAATATACAGGAGAAAGTATTAACCAAAGCTCTCTGTCAATTTATTGTCGCAGTAATCATGGAATTTGTCCGTTATAATTTATTTTTCAATTTGAAATAAAATGGGCCTTCGATTGAAAATAAAATATGATTATAAGATGCGATATAGTGAAATTGATGGAAAGTTTATCCAGGAGAGTCAATTTGATTTCTGAATGAAATGGAGAACGTTCAAAAAATCAATAATCGTTCATTGAATTATCGCTAAAAAATAGATTTCAGCTTTCGTGCAAAAAAAAAAAGAAAAAAAGTTTTTAACCGTGCAATGTCGATGAAGCGTTCACTCGTTAGATAATTGAGTTTAACAGGATGCGAAGAAAAATCAATACAAGAGGGAAATACGTTTGACGTATATGAAAAAAAGTAACTGCCCTACACGATAAGAAGCTCGAGAATCTTATTATTGATCCTAAACGTACATATAGTGATACCTCATCAGCATTTGCTATAATTAAAACAATTTTTTTTTCTAAACAAAATTCTCATTTTCTAAAGACTTGAGGCTTAAAAAGAAGGGCAAGAAAAATGTAGGGAAATTAAAAAAAAAACGTTGGTGAAGTTCACAACGTTTATAATCAACGATTTCTGAAAGAAAATATTTTTTTAAGCAAATTTTTATTAATTTTTGTACAGAAAATAGTGCGTTTAATATTTTTAATAATGATTTACAAAAAAAAAATATTTGTGAACAGAAATTTTTATTCTTTTTGGTGGAAAATAATTTTTTTTCTTTCAATCGTTGATCATAAACGTTGCAAACTTCACCGACGTAAAAAAAATAGTTCTAGAAAATCGTGAAAATTTGAAAATAAAATTTCTGCAGAAATTTTAGAAAATTTTTAAAGAGTTACGACAAAAGAAATATGATTATGTTATTCAATGATCACGTGCCCATTTACTTTACTATGAAAAAATTTCACAATGAATAACATGCCCTTAAGGGGTTTCTACAACTTAGGAAATTAAATTAATTACAATGACTAACTTTTTTTTATTATTTCTAAAAAACATAAGGAAATTATCTTTATTTCAAAAATTTAAATAAAATTCTCTAAAAATTCAAATTTTTAAAATAGAATTTCAGAAAATTTAAGTTACTTTTTAAATTTCAATATTGTATTCACAAAAAATTATATTATTTTTAATAAAGTTTAATAACATTCCAATTACTCTAAAGTTTTCAAAAAAATTATTTAAATTTAATAATTATTTGAATGAAAAAAAATATTTAAACATTTTATTTATTTCAAAAATTTTAATAAAATTCTTTAAAAATTCAATTATTTTAAATAGAATTTTATGAAATTTTATAATTATTTCTAAAACTTATAAAATAAAATTCTCAAAGAAGTCAATGATTCATAAAAGAATGTTAGGAAATTTTAATTATTTAGAAAACTTTAAACCATTTTTTTTAAATTCAATTATTTTAAAACAAAATTTCAGAAAATTTAAATTACTTCTAAAATACCAATTATTTTAATAGTTTTCAGTACAATTCTTTAAAAATCCAACTATTCTACAATAGAATTTCAGAAAATCATACTATTTCTAAAATTCCAAAGAAATTTAATTATTTATTATAGAATTTTAGGAAATTTTTAATTATTTCAAAGATTGTCAGAATAATTCATAAAAAATTCAATTGGTATTAAAACATTTTTAGAAAATTTCATTTATTTCAAAAATTAAAAACAAATTCCAAAGAAATTCAATTATTTTTTATAGAATTTTTAGAAATTTTAAATTATTTCAAAGATTGTCAGAATAATTCATTAAAAATTCAATTGGTATTAAAACATTTTTTTTAAAAACCATATTTTCTTTATGAAAATTGTGTTAAAATTTTGCAGAATTTTAAATAAAATAATTAAAATACAATAATCAAACCTATAAGTAAGTTTTTAATTAAATATAAGTCAATTATTATTAATTTATTCCTAGCAATTGAAATTCTCAAAAAAATTTTTTAGAGTCCTTTGAAATTTGATTATTTTTCTACTTTCTTAAAATGATTATTATAATTAATAAATTTAAGAAAGTCAATTCAGATTTTTTTGTTATTTAAGATAAGAATTTTAATACGTTGGTGAAGTTCACTACGTTTATAGTCAACGATTTCTGATGAAAAATATTTTTTTATGCAATTTTTTATAAATTTTAGTACAGAAAATAATACGTTTTATTTTTTGAATAATGATTTACAAAAAAATATTTGTGAACAAAAATTTTTATTCTTATTGGTAAGAAAATAATATTTTTTCTTTCAATCGTTGATTATAAACGTTGCGAACTTCACCGACTTATTTTAAATTACTATATAAATAATTATAATTATTTTTTTATTTACAGAAATAAAATAAAAATAAAGTATTATATTTTTTCTATTCCAGTTTTTTAAATTTTTGAAACCCCAAAAACCAGAATTTTTTTAGTAACTCTAGAAATTAGATATATTTTTTCAGTTCTTTCAATAAAATTCCCTGATTATTTACATTTACTTCGAAATTTCTGATTTATCTGCGACTACTTGTGGCGAGCCATTCAAAAAAAAATTTCTATTAAATTTCAATAAGTTTTAAAAGATTTTCAATGAAATTTTTAATGCAAATTAGTGTCAATAATTTTCCTTTGATTGGACAATTAAAACATTTTCCAACTAGTCAATCAGTGAAGAAGAACTGATATTTCAGGAAAATTTTTGACTGATTTTCAGTAAAATTTCATTGATTTTTTAATTTGAATCAGCTAAAAATTATTGTTTTAACTGACAATCAGTATGACTGTCTTTTTGCGTCAAAATTAGTTAAATTTAACTGATTTTTAGCAGAAAAAAAGAAAAATAACCAAAAGATTAGTTAAATTTGATTAATTGGATCAGACAAAAAATTTTACTAAAACATCAGTTTTTTCTAAGTTTAACTAAATGCCAGTAGAAATATTACTATTTGAATTAGTGACTGACTTTTTGCTTCTAAATCAATTTTTGTTAACTGATTCAAATTTAGAGTACAGACTTATAGAAAAATATAAAATATAAAATCGATAAAATTCTTACTGCAAATTTCTAGAAAATCCACAACAGAAAATTTGTAAACAAAAATAATTCAAGTTACGTGTGAATGACACCAATATTACCCTTTTGTCCCGATTTAAATATCAAGCAACTTGCAATGTCATTCACATATTCTACAAGTATATATATACACTCAAAATGCATGTATATAAATTGCTATTATAATTCAAACCCAGGGAGAAACGATTTCTTATAAGCGCGTATATATATATATATATATATATATATATATATATTATATATAATATATATATATATATATATATATATATATATATATTCGACTTTATATAGAACAAGCTTTAAAGTGCATATTTATCGTATATTGTTTTGAGTGAGTGCATTTATTCATTGGAAATGAGCGAGAAGGTGAAAAAATATTATCATAAATGAAATACATGTGCGAGATGCGTCAACGTGAGTGCAGGCATGCGTTTATCTCGCCGCAGCATCATGAGTTGTGATGCGTCGCTAATGAGACTTAATACGTTCGCGTTAAGAGTTACGCGACGCGTTAAGTAGCCAGCAATGTAGCATCTACCTGTGGGATATGCAGGTGGCAGTCGGTTGTATCTCACATTGGCTTCGATCGCATTCGAAACTGGAGCCGCATTGTAGGCCGCGTAAGCGTTCATATTTTCATAACTAAAGTGATGTTGTTGATAAAAGTGTCCGGCACCTGCATAAGGCTGCACGTAATTGCAACAATCCATGTTTATTTCCTCTTCACTTCAAATTTCGTCGGCAATTTTTATTTTATATTTTACACTAGTTTTTATCCTATACTTCCTTTTTCCTCTTTTTCCCTTTACTTCCTTTTTTTCGACTTTATTATAAATCTTTCTGAACTCTTCTTTTCTGATGATGAACCCGATTATTTAACTTTTTCTTGTTGATCTTCTAAACATTTTGCTGATGCTAAACAATTAGAATCTATCACTTGGTGTAATGTACATTTTTTTAATGAACTTTCTAGACTTGTCTTTTTATTATTTTTTTCGAAACTGTTGCCTTCTAATTTTTTCTGAAAATTTAATTTACTTTCAGAATTCTTCCCTTGCTGTTTGAACTACTCTTAATTTTTCATGAAACTTTTCTTTCTACAAAACAATTCGTTATTTTAATTATTTTGTTTACTCCATTTTTCGATAAACTTTCTGAACCTTTGAAATCTTCTTTGTTCTTTCTGCACTTTTCCACAACTTGTTCCTGAATTTTTATTTTTTCTCTTCTCTCTGTTCTTGATTTTTTGTTTTTCAGAGTTTTTCTGTTGATGAAAAAAGTGCTTCTCCAAAAGACTTTTGTACCTTGTTGAAATTATTTGCACCTTTCTGAAACTTCTTTTGATTCTTTCTTTCTCTTTGATTCTACTTTCCCTTCTTAAAATGACTTTCTACTTTTCTGTCTGCTGTACACCTTTTTGTACTTGTCTTATTTTCTCTACTTTTCTGATTCACTTTATTCCTCAATCATCATTTTTCATTAAAAAAAAATCTTTTTCAAAGACTTCTGTTTTGCATGAAAAAAAGCAGCAGATCTATTTCTGAATTTTTTGAAACAAGATTGCTCTAGTTATTATTAGGGAAGAATACTTTTGTTTTAAAGTTCAAAAATCAAAAGTATTGTTTTTTAGAAATAGTACGTTTTTCGTGTAGCAAATATCTAAGAATTACAAATCCAAGACAGATCTAAGATTGATCTCTAAGAACGGAATTTTCCTCTTAGATTCGACGTTCTTTTAGATTTCAACAGTTTGATAAATTTTTCAAACACTAATGAATTATTTTCTTTTTTTGGCTAAAATCTCTTGAATCTAATTTTCAGTATTCTTTCTATCATTTTCTCTGTTTCTCCTAAAAAAGAGATAATTTTCTCTGAGAAAAAGTGGAAGAAATCGACTTTGAATTGGAAGAACCGGAAAGTTGGCCACTTGATTGATAGTCAGTAGAAATTAGAACTAATATATAGTCGGAGATTATAACGACGTTATTTTGTAGGAAGACCTCGTTGGGCACAACCGGGCACGAGGAAGGCCCTTTTCAGAAGACCCTACAAGTGTCGGCGACCCACTAAGTAGACATTTAAAAAAAAGTTCATCTTCATTTCTCAACATTTATTACATTAGGTATAGTTCCAGATGGAACTCACGGATCGAATTTGTATCCAGGGATGTTGATCTCGACGCGCCGTGCTCATCGTCATGGCGATGTGTTGACGTGTATACCTCTCACGTGGTTGCGCTCCAAACAAACTTTATCAACAAAACGTCTCCTCCATTATTCTCTGCTCATCTTCACTTGAAATTCTCCTCTTCATCACAATTTTTTTTGTGCTGAAAAATGTCTACAAATTCTAGAATCTTTTTATGATTCTCGCTATTTTTATCCACAAACTTTTGTTTTGTGATGTTACTTTCGTTTTTCTGCAATCGTCTTCTTCAAAATTGCCAAAAATTCGGCTAAAGCTGGAGGGCAATTCTATTTTTCTGATAGGATCCTAGTGTTGATATCGTCTTTTTGAGGAAAAGAATCGAAAACAAATCTAAAAGGTAGTAATCGAATGTTCAATAATTTAGAACAGAAGTGTTAGTTTCTAATTCATGAAAACTTTTGTCTTATTAGACATTTATTTAGAAGTATTTATCTTTAATGTTCGGAATCAGTTGGGAAATGTGGAGCTGAAGATAGAAGAAACGGATTTCAATGATCATGAATTATTTACGTTCGCATCTTGTGGTATCGTGTATTGTTGAGAATAGTTGTGTTTAGTTGTAAATTATTTGTCTGCATCAAGTTAGCAAATTAGTGTCTCGCTGTGAAATTGAAAATTCCGATAATCTTTCCTCATTGAAAATGAACACCGCACTCGAATCGATTTATTTACCCCCATGAAGTGGTATCATGAGGTGCCCAACTTGGACCAACTAATCAGGAGGGATGCCGCGGACACCGCACACGATACCGCGCGTTGTCGAAGGTCGGTGGGTACACAATGCGGAGGACAGCACAACGAGAGGGACACACTTGCCTGTGGAGGAGCTATATACTGCTCTATATAGAGTGTGAGAGAGGATTGACGGCGGAACAAAGAAGGCAAATGATGGTGAGAGAGTGGCAGCATGTAGGCGAACGTTGATAAGAAGGAGAGAGGCGATTGTGGAAAGAGGAGAGTTCCTCAGCAAGGAATGAGTGTGAGGGAGAGAAAAGAGAGAGAGGGTGAAGAGAGGTTACGTTGTGGCGCGCCGTCGCGCTTCTTGTTCGATGAAAACTCTCGCATATCGGCGCTAGCGCCTAGCGCCTGCTGCGCTGTCCACCCGACACCACCCACTCATATCAATACACACTCTATATAAACCAGGTACCCCGCACAAAATCCTATATCCATCCTGCTCAGATATGTCAAGTACTCCCCCCGAAAAAAAAGAAGAAGCAGAAGAAGAAGAAGGATCAATGATATTCCTCATCTTCATTTCAATATCCACAATTTCGATCTTTTCTTATTTATATAATATATACATTTACCTTCATTTATCCACATAAATGCTGATATTTCGAGAACATACTCTATATAACACTTTGGAGCAATTGCCGCTCGAGATGATCATTGCTACACGTGGTTACTGTAATGATGCATAACAGCTGTGCATTATGCCGCTGTTTCGAATGATTAAACAACGGATATCGCTGTAACAACAACCGTCAATTATCACTGTTGATTCAACTGTTATTGCTTCCAATTCACATTTGTTGGCTCACGTTCTTTTAACTAATTACCATACAATGTTTTTCCGGAATAATCATTAAATGGCAAAATTAGCAATCATTCATTTTACCTTTCAGGCATATACAATGTTTAATTCTTCCGTTCCAACTTCAATTATAGAAGAAGGATGCAAAAAAAAAAATTAATCTAAAGAAAGAAGGCAATTTTGATTTCCTTCGAAATGGATTGTTTGTTGTATTTTACGATGTCGTAATTCCAAGGGGAACGATCTCAAAACTACAGAATCAGAATTGACTATGGCTGAAACCCCCTGAATGAGGATAATCAACCCATCTCTATTCACTGCTTCATTTAATGCACTCACATTATGCCCAGTGCATTTCACGACCCACTAGATGCTTATAGATGATGCAATTGTTTGGAAGATAGTCGTTATTTCATGGTCAATGAATGATGACCTACATGTAGAGTGTTTATTGAGAAAGGTTTAAGTACAACAACAATCTTGAATACCTAATCATTATTGTACCTAACATATGTTTAGCGAATAAACAGATATTCTCTTATAATAACCATAACCCAATAAAATTCAAACGTATATGAATTATTAGTATGAAAATATTAATGATACGATTTTAATATATTCCTCTTTTTTTCTTTTCGTTTTTTCCCATCCACACGGTTCACAATATCGATAACAATTGAATGCTCCAGTACGATAATGCTCCATTCAATTAGACGATCCACCAAAAAAAATAGCATATACCATTAAACCAAATTTAATAATGTGTATTCTCGATCAAAACATATGACCAGGTGACTTTATCATTTCCTTGAATGTAAGGGGCAGTATTGAGGAGTTTTTTTTCTCGAAAAGGTTCTTGAGAAGTTGTTTATATGCTCGCAAGTCCTTTCCCAGCATCTTTCAACATATCTATAAGGATAGAGGAGGTGGATATCGATTTCACTTCCTTTTCAGAAAGAGATTTTATGGAGAAAGGGTCCTTGAGCGCAGATAGAGTGCTTCTTGAGAAATGTGTTTTGTAGATTATGGCGATTCTTATTCATGAATGACGATGAAAATAATTGAATGCCTCTTTTATAAACAATTTCATTTCCAAAAGACTGCATGTAAATCAATTCGTATATTATGCTTGAATGATAAACGATAGCTTTAAGGGAAGAGTTTTGAAAATCATGTACTGATTCTCTGAATCAAAAATACTTTATGCTGTTTTGCAGTTTAGATTCAGAGTATTATTTTATTTTTTTATTTTAATAGTGGTGTGGGTCCGGTGCTTTAATTTTACCCTTTTGCTATAATAGTTTCACAATTTTTCTAATTTTTTTTCGCTTGAGACAATAAACGAATCAAAACACTTTTGATTCGTCTTTTGTCTCAATTCGATATCCTTAGAAAAATTATGTTAGGTTCTGAGTATTAATTTCTGCTCTGTACTGTAATTGTCTAGGTTCGAAGTATTAATTTTCTTTTTGCTGTAATACTTTAGGTCCGGAGCATTAGTTTCTGTTTTCTACTGTAACAGTAGTTCAAGTTTGGAGAATTAATTTCTTTCTATTGCTGTTGTAATAATGATTTGAAATACTAGTTTGTTCTTTTTGTTGTAATAGTTAAGGTTGCGAGTATTAATTTCTTTTTTTGATGGTGAATAGTTTAGGTTTTGAGTATTAATTCTTTTCTTTTGCTGCTGCAATCGTTTAGGGTAGGAGTAATAATTTTTTTGTTTGCAACAGATCTGTAGGTTAGTAGATTCTTGTTTTTGTTGTAACACTTTAGGTTCTAAGTATGAATTTCTGCTTTTTAGGTTTAGGTTCTAAGCATGAATTTCTGCTTTTTACTGCAATAATTGCACCAAATTAATACTCCAAACCTAGACAATTATTGTCTAGGTTCGGAGTATTAATTTCCTCTTTCTGCTACTGTAACAGTCTAGGTTCGTAGTACTCTTCTCTTTTCACTGCAATCGCTCAGCTTTGGAGTATTAATTTCAAATGTAGTGACAGATTTTAATTATGCTAGTTCCGAATGATAATTAAATTCGTAGATGATGGTAATTCGAAATGATAGAAATAGCTTTAGTTGGTTGAAGTTCCAAATTGTTTCAGAATAGTTCCAACAGAAATTGATATCAATACCTTCAATAGCTGTAGTTTAGAACAATGACACAAATAAATAATTTTCAACAAAACCTATTCAATCTTCTATCTATAACAATGACATCTCTAATCGAATTTATTCCCTCTGCGAAAAAAGCAAAATTTTTCAGTTTCTTCTCTGCTATTTTCAATGGTTTGTATAGTTTTCGTCTTCTATTTTTGATTCGAGTTTTCAGAGACTTTTTTCATCGGAGATAAGACCTGCTGCCTCTCCATCTCACGTATCATTTGTCTGCTAGATCCTCCTTTTCCGGACAGTTTGCTTTCTCTGAGGGTGTTGAGTTGAGGAAGAAGAGCGGTATTGGCGAGGATGTCGATGCAGGTGCAGGGTGCACATGTCGTGGAGTATTTCCCGGCGTTGATGTAAAAGAGAGGGAGAGGGAATGAGGGAGAGAGAGAGAGAGATGGGAGTAAGTGGTGTGTGAAAGAGAAAGAGAGAGAAAGGTGCGTGGCAGAACCGTGGAGTCGCGTCGCAATCAATACCTCTGGTCCCCGACCCCCGTCACTCACCCGGCAACCTCCGCGAGAATATTCCCTCCCCCACCTTCTCCACCCTCTGTTAAGCTTCCTTTCTCAACCATTCCCCTTTCCACCCTCTCTACGTCACACCCTGTCAACCGTCGCTATGTTCCTTCTACTGATCGGAGTCGCTTATGTTACCTTGTTACCAAGATATTGTTACAGACTCTCGCAGATTCCAGACGAGTGCATCCTTTTTGCATCTGGCTCTGCGAAATTCTCCTTCAATGATAGGCAATTTCGTCAATAGGAATAAAAAGAAATTTTCCACTTTTCAAGGTTCTTCTTCTTCTTTTTTTTCCTTTTTTATTGCAGCAAACGATATAACCTGACTGATTCAAACGGTAAATTGGGTTAGTGAGGTCACATGTGTGCATCGACACGGAAGAGAACTAATCACAGTGGTTATCCATATGTGATAATGGGTGAGAGCATTTATTAATTATTTCAGTCAATGGAAAAGTAATTCATTCATTTACGGAGAAACACCCTCGCGAAATGACATACATACAATATAATATAAATGGATTCAATCTAAAAGAGTAATTTACATTTTAAAAATGCCAGCACTGAATTAACGTTGAAAATTTCAATTTAAAAATTCAAGTTCAGTCTAAAATTAGAGATAAGTAATTATTTTTTAATTACAGTGGGACGTCGATTACCCGAATTAATTTGGACAGACACTTGTTCGGATGACCGAAATTTTAGATAATCCAAATTGTAAATGGCTTAGGGTCGCCATAAAAATTTTATTTTGTTCTTCCATTGACTTTCCCCTGATTTCCAGACAGGATTTTGATTTTTTTCCCTCAGCTATATTAAAAAAAACTCAGAGGAAACTTAATTATATAAAAAATCATTTATAGAAGCAGGGAAAATTTAATTTTAAAACTTTAAGATTGTTTACCTTTTTTAAAAATAAAATTATATACTGTAGTAGTTGACATTCCTCTGTTATTTTAAAAAATTACATTACAAATCATTAAATGAATTCAATTATTTTTAATGAACTCTTAAAAAATTTCAAATTATTTTTAAAATGTTCTATTACTTGTTTATAAATATGTAACTACCCAAAAATAGAATTGCAATATTATAAAAACCTAATTTTTCGAGAACATCAATTTTGTAAGAAAATTTGAATTCTAATTATTTGGAAATTAGCTAATAAATAAAAATTGTAATTGTAACATTTTCGAAAAAAAATTATTTTAGATGCAATTTGGAGCCTATAGTGTTACTTTTATATGTACTAAAAAAACGTAAATACGCCCAATTGTGACTTAATTACTTACTAATAATAAGATTTTAACAAATTTGTATTAATTTAATAATTCTTTATTATAGTCGCCAAAAATTTTTTGAAGTATATATCCTATCTTGAAAAGAACTTGACAAAAATTTTTAAGAAACCTAAATTTTTCCAGAATTGTAACATTTTAAATACTTAATACTTTAGAATTTTAGATAAAATTTTCGAAACGTCAATTTTTAAGCAACATTTTTTTTCTTACAACAATGAACTAATTAATAAAAAGTTTAATTATAAAGCTTTCTAAATTAAAACAATTTGTATGCAATTTGAATACAATATTGCTGCTTGCTACATTCATACTTATAAACATGAATATATATTGGATTTTGACCCTTTGTAAAATTCAATCATTTACCAATTAACAAATTAAAATTCTTTGATAATTTAATTTGATTCAAAAATCTCCAGGGGAATTCTTTCACAAATTTAATTATTTTCAAACAGTTACACAAAATTTAAATCGATTTTATAATTCTTTACTAAATTTGTTTTCAACTCAAGGCATCTCGAGAAAAATTAAATTAAATCTTTTTACAATTTTAAAGAAAAATTATTTAAAACTTAATTAATGTTTTCATTAAATATTTAATTAATGCTCGTTTTTTCACAGCAGGTAAAATTTTCAAAAATGTTTCTTTGAATATTCTTTGAAAAATCGATATTTTCCTAACTTGAACAGAACCTGGTTCGGATAATAGAAATTACAAATATTTTGTATTTATAATTACATGGATAGATAATTTTTTTCAAGTTTTTGCACATTAAAAAATTTAATTTTGTGTTAATGAGAACAAAGAATAAGAAAAAAAATTTATAAAATAAGAAAATAAATAAAAATAAAAAAATGTTTAGATAACAGGTGTTCCAATAATCGAGGTTCCACTGTAATTTAAATTAAAAAAGAACATTCAATAACAACACAAGAAACAACATTAAAAAAGAACATCAAAGAATTACTTCCAAAAATTCAAATTTTAAAGTACTTCATTCAGCACGCAAAATGAATTAGACCGAAAATTGACCGAATCCAAGTATTTTCCGGGGAATAATGGAAAAGCCGAAAAGAAAAAAAATTGAATCTCTGTGATGATGAACAGTTTGACAGGAAAGGCACGAGTGTCGCACGCATATATCTATATACAACCATTCATTGAAATAATGACTGATTCATTGCAACCCCTTTGATCAGTTCTCACCCCTGTTGACAACACGGCAATTTTGCTCTTGATGAAAGCAAAGGGGTATCAAAAGAGGGTTGCTGAAAATCCTCAAGTCCATTAATTTCGGATCGACACGGTGATTTTTCCTATTGTTCAATACGTCAGAAACAATTAGATAACAAGGAACGTATATAGGCGGCAAATATTTTTCCCTCGTACGATTAAATTTTTTTCTTTGCTTGATAACCAAAAGGAGATTGCTCCTTTTAAATTTTTATTCTTGTTTCAGTATATGAATAAATTGATTTTTCATTTTCAGTTAGTCACCGATCTAAATGCATAATTTCGGTAATTTTAAACTTTAAAATTCCCTTTGAAAGGGTTGGAAAATTTAGGGGGATTTTTTTTTTTGCAGAACAGAAAAGTTTTTGCATGTGAGGGGGATCGATAGCGTTTTCAGTATCGCGCGCAGAGTCGATGACTCGCATCAAGTTGAGAAGAGAGCGTCAAGCTTCGTGGTAATTACACCAATCGATTCCCTTCATCGCCTTCGTGAGGCTGTAACAGAGACTAATCATGTGAAACTAATTTTCAACGGTGGGTCCTATATATATTGATTTAATCATGGGTTTAACATGCGTCGCCAGACGAATCAACAGAGCAACGTTTCGAAAAGAATCGTTGCTGCTGTCTGCCGAGCTTTTACCTTGTACACGCCTTAGCCGTGGCTGCTGATATAGGGAGCCCCGTATTGATTTTGGTCTGCATTGGTGAAGCGGTTAAAAATGTTGAACGAAACGTGAGAGACATTGCCTTTGACAATTTCTATAGTCTCATGAATTCAAACAAATTCGCGTGTTTGAGCGAAAAAGAAAGAAAAACAAAAAAAAATTATCCATTTCATGCGGCTATATCGCACAAGAGAGTGCGTTTTACTTTTACTCTCTATACTTGATGCGGTCTTTCTCTAAATTCCCTCTCGAGAGTGTTTTCACTTTTCTTCAAGAGAGAGAGAGAGAGAGAGAGAGAGAGAGAGAGAGAGAGAAAATTGAGATACTTCAATCACAGTGATGAATCTACTTGAAACAAGTGCAATTTCGATCCGGTTTGAGTGAAATTTCACACCAATAAAAGTGGAATATTTCGCTTCAATTGATGTGGACTTCTAGTCTAGAGGAAAACTTCATTTCGCTGCTGGAGATTGATAGCTATAAAAATTATTACAATTTTCGAAAGGAATTTCCCTCACAGAAAATGTGCGACTAAAGGAACCCATTCTTCTTTTATAAAAAAGAAGCATACGGAAAAAAATTAAATCCGAAATTTTTTTAGTTTTAGACTAGACGTTATTTTAAGGGAATGATTGCTGAAACGTTTTACACTCAGTGCTGTACTACAGTAATCAAAACAAAAATTTAGTACAGTGAATACTGTTGTTTCAAATACGATTGTTTAACGATTAAAAAGCAGAAAAGAACTCCAAATGAGACGAACTCCACTAGGAGTGAAAATGAACTACGATGAAGTATACAGTTATCAAAATTTGAATGGGATCTTCTCGAAAGAAGATGTCATTATAGAAATACACTTTTAACAGAAAAAGTCAAGAGCAACTAATCATCAAAATCGTTAGAAAAGTCTTCCAAAGTTTTATCCTCAAACTTTAAATGAGACGAAGTCCACTCCACTATGCAAAAAAGCAGAACTTTCATAATTGGAATAGGAGAATTCACTCCCAAAAGGATGATATTAAAATCCAAAGTGAAACTTTACCGGAAAGAAACAGATTTATCCTCGGATTTATCATAATTAATATGACAGCTAAAGTTTCCCTTGGTGTAAAGGAATCCACTCTTAAGATATCAAGACAAGGATCTAATTTTGTTGATGCAACAATCCCAAATTCTTAAAATTAGAAACTTTCAAGTCCAAAATAAATCTGAAATATAAAAAAGGTACAAGAATTTTACTCAGTTCTTTAAGTCCTACATTTTCGGAATCAGAGCACTGCTGCAGTGGAACCATAAAACCCTAAACGTCGAAATTTATTACTCGAAGTAGAATAGAAAAAGATTACTACACACTATTTGCAAAGTTATATCCACACCATAGAAGTCCATTTCCTCTTATGGGATACATATTACAGTAAAAATATATTTGTAATACAAACAGGAAGCAGAGTAGAGTCTAAACGTACGATAGTGTCGGATAGCTTAAGCGTGGACATTATACTATTTAAAAGATGGGATAAAATTTTCTATCCTTCAGGTTGTTGTTCAGTAAGATCCTAGCAACAATACAGATCGATTATTATCATTTAATAAATTTTTTTCCAATTTTGAGCATACTGGTGGGACTTGATACTACTTAAAAATTACAATAAAATTTTCTATCTTTCACGATGTTGTTCAGCAACATCCCAGCAACAATTTAGGTGATTATCAGCTCATAAAAATAAATAAATTGTTAGATTTAGAAAAAATAAATTTTTATCTATTTTTCCCAAATTTTATTCGTTTTAATAATTTATAGTCCGCTTATACGTTTAATTAAATAAATAAATAACTTTTATTGATATTATTATCATGTTGTGAGAAAAAAACTCACCGGGATATTTCCTTTTGTGTTCAGCATCAACTTCTCGAGCAAGGGCAAAATATTTCTCCTTAACATCTTGAGACATATTCTTCCAAAGAACTCCCAATCTATAAAAAAATTGATAAAATTGGCATATCATAAAAGAACATAACGAAAAATCATTTCTTAACTAATAGTTTTAAGTGGAAAAACAAGTGAAAAAAATTCTTTATTAGACTTATAAAACAAATAGAAGAAAAGTTCTCTGTGCCTTGTTCTAAAAAAAACAAAAGGGTGCCAGTGACACTAGCTTGCAGACCTTTTGTTTTTCAAAAGTCGAAAGGTTTCTTGTTTCTTGAAATCGTCATGATGTCAAAGAAAAATGAAGCTCTTCTAAATCAAAGAAATTCTCGTACATATATACTTTATGCACAATATATATATATTTATATATATGAACGATTTAAAAAGCGACGGAATTCTTTTGTCATTTCATTAACCACTCGAAATTCCGGTTATAAAATAAAGAAAAAAAACATTCTCTTGCAGAAAGAATTTTTTATTTACTTTTTTATTAAAAATAAGTTAACTGATATAAAATAAATTCTATTCTACAATATATAAATAATATTTAAACTATAATAAATAATATAATAAAAAATATATCATAAAATTATATTAATTTAATATTAAATTAATACTTTTAAGTAATAAACTTAATAATATATTACTATTTCAAAAAAATGTGTTATTAAATATTTATGAAAAATTTAATATTTTTAGCCTCGATATTCTTCTATGCCAGTTAAAAAAACGTAAAACTTTCTTTCTAGATTCCTACTTAAAAAATCATGTCCCAAAAAATTTGTAACGCTCAAGATGAACGAAATTTATATTCATTTATTTTCAAATTCAAACTATATTTTAATAATATTTCCTGCTTATAATAATTATTATTTATAAAGTTTAAAATTGTCTAATTTACATTTCTGATTTTATTACGGTCAATAATTTTTGAAAATATTATTTACATTGAAAAGTATTTTATTTATTTGATACTTAACAAAAATTTTGAATTGAACAAAATTTAACAATCGAAACATAAAACCAAAATTATTAAGAAGAAAAAGGGAAAAAATTAAAAATTATAACAAACTTTTTAGATTAAACCAAATTTGTTCTGGAATTTTATTAAAAAATAGTTAAACAATGCAAAAAATAGGAAAAAATAGAAAAACAAATAATAAGGGAAATACTTAACAAATATTTTTAATTGAATAAAATTTCATATTCATAAAAAAATCAAAATCAAAAAGAGAAAAGGAGACTTTTTTTTAATTTTCAATTTGTTTGACATAAATAATTAAAAACAATTTTAAATAAAAAACTTTTGACAAACTATTATTTTTGATTAAATAAAATTACTTATAGAATTTTATTATACAGGAGTTAAACAATGCAAAAAAATAGAGAAAACATTGAAAAACTTTCCACATTCTTTTAGCATAAAAATTTAACAGAATTTAATAATACAAAATCATAACGAATTTTTTTTCGTTTCAAAAAAATTTCTTCCTGAAGATAAAATTACTAAAAATATATTTTTGATTAAACAATATAATTTTTTAGAATTTCATTCATTTTATTATTATACAATTTAATAGTCTAAAATAAAAATAGGAAAAAATTGGAAAACGTTCCAAATTTTTTTAACTTATCAAAATAACATAATTTTAAATGTAGACACCTAACAAATATTTTTGATTCAACAAAATTTCTATTGAAATTAATTTTAAAAAATGTAGAAGAAAAAATTTTTAATTATTCAAAGAAATAACCAAAATACAGAAGAAAAAGGGAAAACATTTTTTTAGCAGAAAAAATTAATCAAATTAAAAAATAAAAATCTTTAACAAACTCTTTCATCAAACAAAAATTTGTTTCAGAATTTTATTTAAAAAATGTTTATTAAAAATACAAGAAAACAAAGTGAAAAAATTAAAATACGTTCACAATTTTTTTCGCATAAAAAATAACAGATATTAAAAATAAAAATATTTAACAAACATTATTCTGCTTAAACAAACTTGCTGAATAAAAAAGCAATCAAAAGGAAAAAATGAAAATCAAAATAAAAAAGGGAAAAAATGTGTTTACAATTTTTGTTAAATATAAAAAATTTACTGAATTTAAAAATAAAAATACTAAACAAACTTTTCCATAAAAAATAAAATCTCTCCTAAAAAATTTTATTTCCTAAAAATCAAAGAAAAAAGAAAAAGGGAAAAAATTGAAAGTGAATAATAAAAGAAAAAAAAAAGAAAGTAACTTGCCTAACGCTGATGTCCTTGTTAGATTCCTTGGGATTTTTAAGGGCAAGTTTTTTTCTCCACTCATTTGCAAAGAGCATAAAGGCATTTGCTGGCCTGGGAATTTTCTGTTTTCCCGGCGCATTGCTGCTGCATAACTCTGTCGTGTAGTTGCGGTCGATTGGTATCTCTTGGTGCACTTGCACTTGAACATAATTTGGCGAAACTTCCTTCGCAAATGGTACCTTATTCGCTTTCGGTTCAATGCGTATTTGTTGTCGTTTTGTCGTCGTCTCCTTATCATTTTTCACATTCGAATTTCTCTCCCTCAAAACGCCAATTAAATGATCCGATTGAATCAAATTTGTCGTTGGTGAATTCTTTTTCCTACACTTGACTCTCGCTTTTTTCACTGGTGTGGTATTCGATCCATCAGAATCGGTATTTTCCTCCGATGTTTCTGAATTCGCCTGCGAGACTGTTGATGGAAACAAATAAAATTATTACAAAAAAAATCAAAATTCTTTCAAAAAAAATTTTTTAATTTAAAAACAAAAATTTATTTCATTTTTAAATTCAAAAGTTATTTTTTTCATACTAGCAAAAAATTTCGTTCCTTTGAATTTTTCATACACCTTTCTTCTTCACAATAATTTCAAAAAAAAATTTTTATTGGAAAAATTCATTGTTTTACGTTTGAAAAATATTTTTTGCTTTTGTGAACTCCACTGTCGTTAATAATTAAAATTAAATTTTTCGATAAAGGACGAACCTATTATTGTTTTTGAAAAAAATAATTCTATTTGAAAGCCTTTTCTATTTTTGCCAAATGTACTTTTTTTTGTTGAAAAACAAACGAGTGAATTTACGAAATATTTGCCGAACAAAAAAGGATGACGATATATTATTATCCGATAATAATTCATAATATAATAGAAATTAATTACAAACAACTATTGACTCAAAAATCCCTCTTATTTTTGCATTCGTAATTTAGTCAATTGTAAAATATTTAATTGAATTAGCAACGTTTTAATATAACTACAAAGGAAATAATTCAAATCAATAATATAAAGTTAATAGTGTCAGAAATAATAATAATAAATAATAATTTAACAATAAAACAAAAATAAGAATAAAATACGAATAATGTCAAAACAAAAAAAAATGAATAATGACAATACAGATAAAATGGTAGAAAATTGACAATCCCTAGCAAATACAAGGAAAATTTTTCAATCTGAAAAGTAGAAATTAATTAGGAATTATTGAAAATATTTTTTGTAAAAAGAAATTATCGAAATTAGAAAAAAATATCAAAAATTATTTCTCACCTTTCGTGATGAAATTCTTAACAAGAGCAAAAGCCTCCATATTTTACAAAAAAAAAAAACAAAATTTGATTCTTTATACGAGTCGAATAATTACTGAAATCTAACAATCACAATGGACATTATTAAATTCCACAAGGAGAATTAATTTCTTCACGATGAAGACAATGTGGTTGTTGTTGTTGAAGAAAATTATACGAATCTTAAATTCTTAACAAATATTTTCGTTGTCAATAGTAACACTACTTTCACTAATACAAAAACTGCAATCCAACGATAACGATACAACTGTTGTGGTTCGCCGAAAAAAAGAAGAAACAGTTGACGATCGTCAAATAATTGAAAAGCTTCATCATAGGCGTCACTTCTTGAAATTTTGTCAATTTTTCACCTCTCTTTGTCATTCTTGCCAACTGTTCAAAAAAAAAATTTATTCCAAAATTTATTTCTTCTTTCTTTCTCGAAAGATATTTTTCCCAGATTTATAACAAGAAATAAAGGACAAAAAATGGAAGAAATATATTGTGAAGATTCATACGAATGTCTAAAATGTATCGATTATTATGGTGTTTTAAATTTAAGAAGAGATTGCCAATTGGCAGATATCCAAAAAGCGTGAGTTTTTTTTTTTATTTATTTTTCCAGGAATTTGTAACATTTTTCTTTTATTATTGCCGTTTAAATTAAATTAACCAGTGCGGAAAATCGTAAAATATGTTACGATTACTGACGTTATATTTATTATCATCAGTTTTCATTTTCTGCTTTAATTATTTCATTTTTCGAAATTAAATTTAAAAATAAAAAAAAGGAAAAAATTAAAAACGGAAAAACGAAAAAAATAAAAAAGGAAAAATTAAAATAGAAAACCGAAAAAAATTAAAATAGAAAAAAAGGAAATAATTTTGAAAAAAATTCAAATGAAAAAAAGGCTTTAGTTCACCTTATAAAAACTTTGTTAAAAATTTTTGGCACTCTAAATTATTATATTATTAATTTTACATAATAATCTCGCAAACAAATCTATATAACAAGAAACGTTCGTGATCCATCGCAATTTAAGTATAAGACGTAAATAATTACTTAATTCGAAAAATTACAACGACACGCCTTTCATTCTCTACAACACCATAATTATGAAAATGACACGAATCAAGTAGACGAATTTAATTAAACTGGTGACCGATTTTTCAGGTGCCTTGAGAAATTAGTAACACGCCTAGAAAAACGATATTCTAATTTCAAACATAAAATACTCATTAAGTCGATAACACTTTCATTCTCCTTTTTAATATAAAACATACATTAATAATTCTCGGAAACATAAACGAATCAATTAGCAACTTCTAAAAAAAAATTTACTTATGACAGAGTATAGAAAAAATGAAAAGAAAATTAGAGATTTTTATCTTAATGTGTGATAATAATTACTGATGGTGTGATGATAATTATAAATATTATTGATAATTATTTTTAATAATAGACTTAAGTATATATATAGATTTAATAGACATAAATAATGGCTTTAAATCTATAAATTAAAAACTCTAGATTTAAATCAAAAAAATTTGTAAGTAAATAAACTGATTTTGACTCAATAAATTTAAATAATTAAATTTGCTGTTATAAATTATGCGAAAAAGAAAATAAAAGAAGGAAAAGAATTATTTGAACCGAAAATAATCGACTGTTATCAAATATATTATATTGAAAATAAATAATTGTTTAATTTTTATTAAATTTACAATTTCTATTATTTTTAATTAAAAAGCGTCTCAAATATTTCGGGTATTTGGTTTTTGAATCAATTAAATTTACAAATAAAAATGCAAAACTTACTGATTAAATAAAATTTTTCCTAGAATTTCATAAGAAAAATCTAACAAACGAAGAAGAAACAGAAAAAAATTGATGAATAATTATAATTAATTATTATTATTTAAAATAATTAAATAAATAAAAATAATAATCATAAGAAAATTATTATCATTTATTATTATTTATTATTATTTATTACTAATATAGAAAATCAAAATCAAAAAATATAACAACAATATAACAAAAAAGAAGAAGGAGAACAAATTGAAACTAATAATTAACATAAATTAATTGATAAAAATAAATTATTATTAATTTGTAGAAAAAATATTAAATATATGAAAATAAATCTGCAAGGAAATTAGTATTTAATAATTGATTCAATTAAAAATTGTTCGATTCCAAAATAAGTATTTTTATTTGATAATATGTATAATTGTCAAATAATTCAGTATTTAAACAAAATAAATTTGTTTTGCACTTCATTTAATTGTTTATCGATCTGTTAATAATTATCATTTTAAAATAAAAAATGAATTAACTACATTCTCGTTCGTTTATATAAGTAATAAAATTCTAAAATAAGAAAACATTTTCGACAAGTGAATTTTATTATTTTATTTATTATATTTATTCATAATTATTATCACTGGAGAAACAGTGTTGCCACTCAACCTGGACAACCTGGAAATGTCAGGGAATTATATAAAAATTAAAAAAAACCTTTATAAGTCAGGAAATTTTGATCGAAATCGTAGAAAGTTGCTGTTTTTTAATTGTATTTATTCTTAAAATCTAATTTTATTTCAATATTGTATTCAATTATTTTCAAAAGTAATATCATTCTACGCAAAAATTTAATAATGTTTGAAAATATACAAAAAGACTTCTTGAAATTAATAATTTCCATTTAAATTTTAAATTTCCCTTTATGTATATATAATAAAATTTTTCTCCGAAATTCAATTATTTTGAATATACCAAATTTTCATCAAATTTCTCGAAAAATGAAATTATTGTTAAAAATTTTTTTAAAATTGTCTCTTAACAAATAATAATAATATTATAGTTATGTTTAATAATAAAAAAAAATAATTAAATTTTGATAAAATTCTTTATGAAAATTCAATTATTATTTAATAAATTCTTTATCTTTATAATTAAATAATTGATTTCTTGTAGAACTTTTTATTAAATATTGATTTAAAAATAAATTTCAGTTAAAATTTTGGATTACAATTGAATATTATATTTAAAAATATTTATTTATTAGAAAATTCTACGAGAATTCATACCTATATATTTAACTCTAAAAATAAACATTTTATTAAATAATTAAAATTTATCAACAAATTTTTAAATAATAATTGAATGCTTTTAAAAAATGTTAATAAAGTTCTTTAAAATAATTAGATTTTTTAAAGAAATTTGATGAAAATTTTGTATATTAAAAATAATTGAAATTCTGACAACAATTTTATTAAAATTTTTAAAAATAATTGAATTTCAGAGAAAAATTTTATTACTTATAAAGATAAGTTAAATTTTAACGAGAATTTTTGGTAATTTTTTAACTTAATTTGTAAAATTTTATTGAAATAGTAGACATTGAAAATAATTGAAGTTTGAGAAATTTTTGAAATTAACTAAATTTCCACAAAGAATTTATTAAAATTATTTTGAAAAAATTGAATTGTACCATAAGAACTTTATTGGAATTTTTGAAAATAATTTCATTCTTTGAGGAATAAATAATAAAAGATTACAAAAAAAAAATAATTAAATTTTTGAAAATCTTAATTTCTATGTATGAAAAAATAATAATAATTAAATATTTATTGAAAAATGAAGTTATTGATGTTTTACAATAATTTTCTAAATAATAATAAATATAGTTTTAAAAATCGGGAAAAATTCTGTCTTTTAAACAGGAAAACCTTGAAAAGTCAGGGAATTTGAAAAGGGTAACAACGTGGCAACCCTGAGAAAATTTATTTGATTCAAATAACCGATTACTTGTCCATTATCAAATAAATATTTACTTAAATATTAAATATTTACTTGAATCAAACAAATTTTTATATTGAAAGCAAATAAATTATATGTTTGAAACTATATTTTTGGTATTTGAAACCGCAGTAACTTTAGTATTTGAAGTAAATACAATTTAATTGGCATAAATAAGCATTTTTAACACAAATAAATATTATTACATAAAATATTAATAATTAATAAAATTTTTCAAAGAAATTAAAAATGAAAAAAATCCATTTGTTAAAAATTTAATTATTTTAGTGTATGCACGGAAAAACTTTTTTCAAGAGTCATTACTAAATTTATTCAAGAACTCAGGATATGGGAAAAATTTAGAACTTGTTTTAGAAAAGTTCAATATTCATTAAAGAATTTTCAGGTGTTTTTCTAATGGCTTGGAAATAATTGTTCTTGACGCTGCGACTGAGTTCTTCAGTCACTGCGCGCTGAAAAAGTCTCGAACTATTTAAGAAAGAAGACGAAGTGTAACCAATAGGTATACAGCGCCACTTGGCTTTAAACGCTTTAAAACGATCTAAAACTAAAGTATCGTAACGCGTCCCTGCAGCCGAGTGGCATAAGGCGGAGCGATCTTGAGTCTCGAGGTCTCAAGTTCGACTACTCAGGCGGGCAAATTTTTTTCGCTACTTTTACATTTTTCTATTCTTAAACCAGTTCAAGACTTTTTCAAGAAAATTCAACAAGTAGTCCAGAAATTTACTACAGTTATCCCCGAACAGCTTAAAATAATGTTTCAATCTATGGTTTTGTAGCATTTCTTGTATTATTTCCATATCCTGAGTTCTTGAATAAGTTTAGTAATGACTCTTGAAGAAAGTTTTTCCGTGTGAAAATCTTGTTTGAAATGTCGAAGAAGATAATAATATAGATCAAAAAAGCAATTGGTATTTGTCGTAAGAAAAAGTTTTTGTCGTAAAATAAGTGGGTAAATTCCTTTTATTCAGGTTCAGACGTTTGGCCATTCAATATAATCCTGAGAGGCAAAAGGATAAAAGCGTCGAGGTTGTTTTCGGTTTGATTGCAGAAGCGTACGACGTCTTGTCGGATCCTCTCAGACGAGCAGTTTATGATCAGTATGGCGAGAAAGGTTTAAAGGGAGGTGTGCCAGGACCAGAAGGCTATATACCACCCTACACTTTTCATGGGGAACCCTTAAAGACATGCAGGTTTTGGTTTTTTTTCAAAATAGTAGCAAATAGGTATTATTTAAAAAACATTTTTTTATTTATTTTTATTACTATTAAACTACTATTTTTTGAAATAATTTTTAATTATTATTTACTATATCAAAATTAATAATGAATAAATTGTTGTTTATTATTTTGTTATTTATTTATTTTTATTATTGTAATTAATGTTGTTTATTAATTTACTATTGTCTATTATAATTAATAAAGTAATGAATTAAATTAATAAAAAAGGAATATTATACTACTCTCTAAATCTGAATTAGTAAAAATATTTACTAATTTGATTTAGTGACTGACTTTTTGCTTTTGAATTAGTAAAGTTTACTAAAAAATTAGTAAAAATTACTATTTATTAGTGAAGTTTACTAATTCAAAACCAAAAAGTCAGTCACTAACTCGAATTAGTAAATATTTTTACTAATTTGAATTTACAAAGTATAATGAAAAAAATGTCTATAAATTTAAATCAGTAACTGACTTTTTGGTTTTGAATTAGTAAAGTTTACAAATAAATAGTATATTTTCTTCTACTTTATTTTTTAAATTAAATTATTGATTTACTTTTTGCTTTTAAATTATAGTACCTATAATTTTAATAAGTAAAATTTACTAATTCAAAAGCAAAAAGTCGGTCTCTAATTTCAATTAGTTTTTACTAATTCAAATTTAGAAAGTAAATTTAAAATAAATAAGAAAATAATTTTTTCTATTAAATTAAAAAATTTATAGTCCATTATAGATATAAAAAAGTAAAATAAAAAAATGTATATTATACCTACTGTAATTATAAAATAAAATAAAATTTAAAAAAATCATATTCTACTGAATGTAAATAATTATTTTTCTCATGAATGATTTTTTCTAATTTAAAAAATGAAAATGATTAATAACAATTTTTTTTGCACAAAAAGAGATAATTTTTCGGAACGACGAGTCCTTATGCGGATTTATTTAACATACCGATGAAAACCGTGAAATCTTTGGAAAAACATAAAGAATGTGAAATTAAGAGTAAAGAAGAACCTATAATAAAACCTCTATCACTAACTTTATCTGAGATTATGTATATTTATTTACAGTAAAACCTGTCGAAATGCTACTCAATTTTTTAAATTTTATTACAGTAAAAGATATTTAAAAAAATATTTTTTAATGTATATTCAAATATATAATTTTGTTTATTTATTTTATTTATTTATTAATAATTTTATTATATAATATTTTTACAACATTCTCGAATTTAGTGAAAATAATTCTATAGATAAAACACAAAACTTTTTTAAAATTGAATTGCATTCCAACAGGTTTGATAGTATTTTTTCAAAACTAGTATTTCGTATTTTATATATGATATTTTAATTTATTTTAATTATTTGTTTATTTATATTTTCTGTGGAAAACATTTTTCTCCTCACAAATGTAAACAAAAGTCGAAAAATGTTTACATTCTCCTCTTAGCACTATTAAATAAAAAAAAATTGTAGACATTTTTCGGTGGTTTGAAGAAAATGAAAATACAAAGACTTGTCTTGGTCGGCGAAGATAAAGCGACCACTGAGTTAAAGGAAAAAATTCTTACAATACACATCAAACCCGGATTACCATCTGGGACTGAAATTGCTTTTCCAGAAGAGGGAGATCAAGGACCAACGAAAATTCCTGGTAGAAAATTTTTATTTATAATTGAAAAAAAAATATTATTTCTAAATTATTATTTCATTGAAAAGATTTAAAAATTAAATTATGAATTAATAATAATAATAATAATAATTTATTTTTAAATTTCAATTAAATTTAAAAAATATAATTTATAAGAAACACAAAAAAATAAAGAAGTAAATATTTCATCTAATTATAAAATAATGAGTTATTTATACATAAAATGAAAAAAGATAAAACAATTTTTTTCAAAGAAAATGGAAAAAAGTATTAAAAAAAATTTTTTTTTAACAAAAATTTTAAAAAATATAAAAACAAAATGCTTTCAAAGAAAAATTGGAAAGATAATAATAGAAATGTTTATGAAACAAGTATTTATGTAATTTAGCTGACATAATTTTCATTACCGAGGATTGTCCACACGAAATATTTAAGAGAGCTGGAAATAATCTTATTATGACTGTTAATGTTTTTTTGCGGGAGGCTCTGACTGGATTGACAGTCACAGTTCATACAATCGATGACCGAATTTTAAGGGTTCCAATTACATCAGTAATTACGTAAGTCAATCTTAATATAGTTTTCAAATTAAATATATTCCAATCAAAATAATTAAAATTAAAATTCAATCAATTTCTATTATTATTACAATTGAATTATACTTGTAAATTGTCTTGCGAAAAAATTAAAAAAAACATTATTTTACAGCAAAATGACTGTAAATTATTCTGCATTAAAATAAGGGAAAATTATTTCACATTGAAAATACTGTAAATTATTTTTTAGTAAAATTACTGTAAACTATTTCTATAGTAAAATTATTTTTTATTTATTTATTTAAGAAGTGTACAGTACAAATTACTACACTGAAAAAAATTTAATTGATTCAAATAACCGATTAATTGACTATTATCAATTAAATATTTAATTGAATCAAATAATATTTATTAGAGTCAATTAAATGGTATTTGCTTCAAATACTGAAGGTATTGATTCAAATACCATTTAATTGACTTCATTAAATATTCTTTGATTCAAGTAAATATTTAATTGATAATAGTCAATTAATTGGTTATTTGAATCAATTAAATTTTTTTGTCAGTGTATTTTACATTAAAATTACTATAAATTATTTTGCAGCAAAATGACTACAAATATAAATTTAAAATAAATTTACAGTAAAATTACTGTCAATTTTTTTGCAGCAAAATTACGATAAAATATTTTACAGTAAAGTTACTAACAAATATTTTGCAGTAAAATTACTGTAAAAAATTATAAAAATGAATTAATTTAATAATTAATTTTAGTTAATTTAGTAAATTTAGTTGATAATTAATTTAATATTTTAATTTTTTTATAATTATAATTATTAAAATCAGTACTTCAATCGCTATAATAATAAAATAATTACTTTAAGCATTAATTAACACTGTCATCTATTGAAATTAATTTATTTTCCAATTTATTTGATTTAGGCCTAATTATCAAAAACAAATAGCAGGCGAGGGTTTACCAATTGTAAACAACCCTAAAGAACGGGGAGATTTGTTGATTGATTTTAATATTAAATTTCCGGTCTATTTGTCGGTGGAAAGTAAAAATTATATAAAAAAGGCTTTCGAGATTTCAAGTGATACTGATTCAACAGAGGACACCGAGTATATTCATCGATTTTTACTTGCTGATAAAATACGAAGAAATGTCGATGATGACGTTCCTTTACAAAGAAGCCCCGACAATGAACTAAATAAATTAGTTTGTTAATTACAAAAAAAAATTGTTAAACTTTCTTAAATTATCAAATTAAATTGAAGAATTATTTTGTTAAATTTTTTAACTTTCAGTTACTTGAAAATAGTTAATATAATTATTTAAGATTTTCAATTTAATCTCCATTGAAATAAAACCTTCATTTAAAAAAAAAATATTATTTATCGAAATTTTAATCTTTTTTCGTTTCTTTTTATTTTATTTATTGCAGTGTTCTTATTTCTTTTCAATTTATTTTTATTTATTTCAATTCATTTCAATTTATTTCCATTTATTTCTATATGACGCCATTTATCTTTTTATTAATTAATATTTAATTAAAATTCAATAATTCTGTTCAAGATGATTGCTATACAAACTGCAGTGTATGACTGGTTGCCGTCGACAAGTCGGAATTTTTATTTCCTCCAAATTTTATATTCAACCACCAAAAACATAATAATTTAATGAAAGATAAAATTTCTTACAATCCTTATTTTTATTTTCAATAATATTTTAAACTCAATTACCAGTTACTTGATTTTCTAAAATTTCAATTAAAAAAATATTTTCATTTCAAATTATTTGAAAACTTCCCGCTTTCTTTTTTTTAAATGAATTCGCCGATAAAGTAGAAAACTGCCGACACTGTTTTACCAATTGGATGATAGAGATAAACTTATCTTTAATAGTGTGCAATTATCTGTCATCTGAAGAAACAATACCTCATGAAATCATATGACTTCACCGCACGTGACTTTATTTACCATTTATTTACAGTCATGTTACAACTCCTGAATATATACGATGGAGTTTTATAAGTGAGTGATAGTGAGTAAATCCGAGTTCAACTGGGAATGCATTACACTTTCCCCCGTTTTTATTGACTTATAATGTCTTTTATCACTAAACTGTTTTCGTCAAAAAGCGATTTCACCAAACAGAATGCTACTGAAAGTAATACGCCATTAAATATTGAAATTCAGACGAATAACAGGTAAGAACTAAAACCCGGATTAGAACCATATTCCTCATTTTTTTAAAAATGCTTCTCAAATAAGATGCACTTTATGCATTCTTTTTTTTATTATAACCTTTCGATAGTTTAATAGAATGCACCCTTTTTTAATATATTTTGACTAATTATATACATTTTTTTATTGCCTGTGTAATTTAAAAGAAAATATTAACATATAATTCATCGAGAAAAAGTGCAATATGTGAAATAAATATGCAGTTGTATACATATATTAGCAAAGCAAAGAAAGTTGTAGGAGGGGGACGCCATTCATCAATGCAATTCCTGGCAATTCTAACCTAACGTCGTAAAACCTGTTGATATAATCAACGAAACGGTTTAAAATAAAAATTCCATTCTAATTTTAAAAAATCAATTAAAAACGACTTTCTTTTAATAGAAAATTTACAATTGTTTTCAAAATTCACCTTCAAAAAAAGAAATCCAAACGATTTCTGGGTCGATTGTTATTTTTTAATTTAGGCACTATTTATCAATAAAAAAATAATAATTAATAAGGTGATTGGTTAAAAATGAGTAATTAAAGAGATAGATACTGTAACAATTTGTTTATGAGTATTCAAAATTTGCAACTACTCAACAAACTACTTGTTTTAACAATCAAAGCGGTCGAAGCGTTTGTTTTGTTTTTTCTGGAATTGAATTAAAAATTAACTTTCAAAACTTTTAGAATCGATACTATATAGAATTTATAAAATAAAATTTACTTCGAAATATTCGGAATAAGTTTAGAAAAAAATTAGCGTACTTCTGTATAATCATAACGCAAATGTTATTTTAATTATAAAATAAAATATTGAATTTAAATTACTAAGAAATTATATTTTTTACAGGGAATCTTTGAATTTTGGAACGGACCAAATACGAGTATTATTATTTCGGGAGTGTGAATGGCGTGGAAGAAAACTGCTTTTTGATTCTTTGGCAGTGGAAAAATCGCAGCCGAAAAGCTCCTCATTTTGTTCATTATTCAAAAGTGAAAAGGATAAAAAATGCAAACCTCCAGCGGAAATAATAAACGGCATTGGCGAGGTATGTCTTTCACTTCATAATAACCTTATAAATTATTAGACCACTAATTAACATTCATTTGTTTGTAATTAAAAATATCCTTTTTTTATGCTGCAGCAAAAGAAATTAGCATACGAGGATGTAAATTTACTGAGTGAGATGGTTTTCGGCACTGTTGCTATGACTTACAGAGGACCGTCTTTTAAGGTAAAACATGATTTTGTTTTAATTCAAAATTCAAAATTACGTTTCTTAATTAAAAGCAAAAAAAAATTATTTAACTAAAACAAGAATCTAATTTGAATTCACAAATTTCAATTTTTAGATTCACGCAATAAATTCTCCGCCATGTATTATGAGTACAAAAGTCTTCCCTGCATCCGAGCACAGTGTGTGTCGGAAAAGGTAACGGAAAAAATTATTTTTAATTGTTACGCAGAAAATTTAATTACTGATTCACAAATTAAATTCTAATTTAATTATTTTTCTCAGTGAAAAACAATCGGACGAACGAATTGGATATAATCCGGAATCTAACTCGAGTAGTGGAAGTGTAAAAACACAAGGTAAGGAAAAGTAGAAAGTAAAAAATTCCACGATGACAAACAGAATTTTGAATAATTTCATCATTAAATATAATTATTACCATCAAATGATTACAATTATCGAATATTTTATTTTATAGATTCACGACCTAGTTCCGGAAATTTGTCGGCGAACAGTCTCAGTCCGAATATTAGGAAAAGTTCTACGTGCTCTAGCACCGGAAGTGGTTGGGACATAGACATTTCTCTTCCTCATGGCAGTAAGTTTTAATAATTGTCCGTTTAAAAATAAATATGAATTAAAAATTTAATATTTAAAAATAACTATGAATTAAAAATTTAATATTTAAAAATAAATATGAATGAAACATAAAATATTCAATTAAAAAATAAATATTAATAAAAAATGAAGTATTTCAAAAGAAATACATATTAAACGTAAAATATTAAAAATTAGACATTTTAAATATTAATATACAATAAAACTGATTTTGTAATAATTTATATTTTCAGGTTCACATTCACTAGAAAGCAATTTTTCGGGGAAAGGCAGCAGTCTGACTAGCCTTCGAAGAAGATGGATTCGAGCCATTTCGACGTCTCTAAGTCCCCCTGAGTCTGACTATTTGTTTACGCATTACAACGAGAATTCTAATGAACAAGAGAAAAATGTTCGCCGACACAAGACCAGACTTGGTTTAGCGTTGTTGATAAGACTTACACGAGGACATGAACAGTGAGCAATGTTTCGTTAAAACTGCAATTTTCGATAAGAAAAGTTCCTAAAATTTTGAACGTTCAAGTGAACGAATTTTTTCAAATATGAATATTTCCTGAAAGCACTTACTGAAATATGAATACAAATATAAATTGTAAAACATACTTTAAAAATTATGAAACTATAAACTATTTTTTAATACTCTTCAATAAAATTTCAATTTTAAAAAATAAATTTTCTCATTTGAACGTTCAGAACTTTAGGCACATTACAAAAAAAAAATATAGAAATGAAAGAAAAACTTAAATTCTCAAGAAATTACCGAATTCTACCGGATTTTTTAAAATTTACTTCTTTCTGACTTTACTAAATTACTAGAAGGAATTATTCCTTAAAAGTAAAAATTGCCCAATGGTTTCAATCACATATTTTCGAAATCTCATACTTTTTTCTTTCCGCAATTCATAGGGAAATGGAATCTAAACTATTGGAACACGCAGCTTTTCTCGAAGGAATTTTAAATCGATTACGTCTGTCGTGTGCTGGCTCAAATAAAGGTCAAAACAATGACAAAGGAAATGAGCTGACAATACGTCTACAAAGAGCATCGTCTTGTTGCACAATTTGGTTATTACGTTTTCTTATGAATTCCTCTGACTCAACAACACCTTTACTGTGGCATGACACTATGCTTAACACGACATTCCCGAAAGACGAGAGAATCAATATAATACACAATGGTCTCAAAGAAATGTGCAGATTACTCGATAATTTCGACACGAAATCAACCAAGTTGTAAGCAACAAAAAAATTTAATAATTACTCAGGCCTAGGATATTATCACTTTTTTCTACTATTTTCAAATAATGCCACTTTTTACGACTTTTCTTACAAATTTTGCCACAAAATACCATATTTTTAGTATAAAATGCAACTTATTTCGATTTTTATAGCATAACTATAGACAAATCTTTAGAAATATAATTTTTAATAAGTTTTCTAATTAAATGCTTAAAATATTTAAAATATTACAATTAAAAAGATTTTGAATAATTGAAATTCTATAAAATTTAATTCAAACTAAATCATATTTTTAAATACTTTATTACAATTTTCGAAAATTGACTTTTAAAGAATTTCAATTGAAAATGAAAATTAATATTCTACCTTAATTAATATCTTTAAATCAAAAAATAGATGGTTTAAATTATCATAAAAAATGGATTTTTAAAAATTTAAATAATCGAATTTTCGAAGAAATTGCAAAAAATTATATAAAAAAATAAATATAGATAATTGATTTAGAGATAAAGTTTAGTTAAAAATTGTAGAAAATAATTTAATTTTTGGAAGGGTTATTGTTTTAATTATTAGAAATTATTAAATTTCAGAAGTTGAAATTTTTTAAATTTCATTTCCTGTTAATAAAGAAATAAGAAGTATTTAAATATTTATTTAGCAAAATTATACAAGTTTTGATAAATTTGATTTTTTGTGACAACTCTGAATTAAATAAACGATTTTTTTCTATTTTGAATTTACTAAAGCGACTTTTTTTGCTCGTTAAAGTTAATCCGAGGCCTGATTACTAAATACTACTTCATACTCTCGAAGCAGAAAGTTCTAAATAATTTCATATTTATTATAATAATAGATACAGTATGTGATGCTTTCACCGCAAAGAATATATAAAAATTGAACATAAATAATGAATAGATAGAAAAAATATACTTATAGTAGATAAAAAATATAAAATCAAATTTATACATTTAATTTTATAAATTTTTTTAAACTTTGATAAAATTAGAGTTTGTAAATTGCTCTCAAATTGTAATTCTATTGTAATTCTCTTTCACATATTGACTGAAATTGATTTTTTAGCTTCTTAAGCACGTTAGTGACTGCCGTTTTAACCCATCATCTCGGTTGGGTTCATACAGTTTCATCTGGATTTAATCGAGAAACGGTAAATAGTAATTGTTTCCCCTCCATTTTCTTACAATCAAATTATAATATTTCATGACATGTGAAATTACTTCAGTAAATTGAATGAAAAAGTTGAGAATTTATATAAATAGTTTCTAAAAATAAAGCCAGAATTGAATTTGTTTTTAAAAATAAACTTATCTTTTTAATAGGTGGAAAAATTGAGAAAGCAGTTTCCCTGCAATCCCTTGTGGGCACAACTTGGAGACTTATACGGTGCCTTAGGGAATCCAGTAAAAGTCGTTCACACTGTAATCGCTGGGGATTCTGACAAAGTGGAAACTATAAATTCAATATTAATATTTCTAACATATTTCATTCGAAGTGGAATTGTGAAAAAGGAATACGAGCGTCGATGTAAATCACAGCAAGACGTTCAAGAGGCAATTGTTCTATTGGAGCAATTAAATAGAAATCGTCCCTCATTATCGAAACGAAATATCGAGACAATTTCCAATAATTCTAGAGTACGAAAAATTTCCAAAAGGAGAGTTGAATTAAAAAAGTCTGATTTAGATGAAGGTGAAATTTACGAGAGTAATCAGGGTAAAATATCCGAGAATACTGCACCAAAATTGAAAAGAAGTAGCACTCTACTGAAGAATCTTGATTCCTTAAATGGAATTCATTCGAAACTCGAGTTCGATACACACTGGAAGGATGAGACTGAAATGAAGAGTAACACAACAGCAAGTAAAGTGAAAATCATTGTCAGCGAAACTTCGCCTCATGAAATTCAAAAAGATCAAAGCATGTATCGAGAAAGTGCTTTACAGGAGTTGGAAAAGAAATTCAACGACGAAGTAGACGACGCTTTCATGGAAGCAAAACTCGATACACTCACCTGGGATCGTTTAAGTGAAATGAGAAAACTCAATTCCGAGGATTTAGGAGATTCCTACTCCCTACCGTTAAGCATTGACTTTCCAAGCCAAAGACAAGAGACACAAGTATTTTTTACCCTGGGCGATGAAGAGAAACCCCTTAAATCACGATTACGTCCCCGATGTAATTGTCAATGTGCCTTTACATTCACAAAAGTGCCAAGTACTTCAGCCGATCTTCCCGAAGGTGTTCTTCGTAAAATTATCCAAAGAAATTTTCCCGAATCTTCAAAAAATATGCAACTCTCACCCGAAGCTGCTTCCAATGATTCATTGAGTTGTCTCAAATGTCGAAGGAGAAATAAAGCCTCGAAGCAAAATTACGAAAATGATAAATTACATCTCGAAACGCCAACAAATGCCACCGATGTACTTCGTTCGTGTGCAAATTCAGGTTCAAATGAGGGAATGTTTGCTCTACCTGATCTAAACAGTTTCGAGGCCCTAATGGAAGGGAATAATGTCATTGAATTGCCAATGCCGCGTTCAAATCAAATTCCAATAAAAAAACGAAACGCGGAAAATGTGGGATTCACGAGTTCATTGATGAGCCGAAGGGTTGTAGTAAATGACAGAAAGAAGTCGCCTCCCGATATTTGCGACTCGGGATACACCTGGGGATTGGTGATGCAGGGTATGATAAAGAAGAAGAAATCTCGAAGAAAATACAAAGACGAGAAGGATGAGAGCGAGGATCAAGTGAGGAATTGGTGGCAACCCATGAGAGAGGAAATCGAAATCAATGCCCGATTCCCATCGGTCGATCAACCAGTGGCTGAATCTCTCTGCATTTTAGCTGATCTCGATACTTGGCAAGTTGGACTTTTATCCAATAATTCCCTTCCTCAGAATCCTCCGTTACCGATCGGAATGTCTCGACTTGTCGCCAATATGTTGGAAGGTTTCTCCTATATTTGGAAAAAATACCACTCCGCGGAAGATGTAAGTTTAATCATTTTTTTTTAAATTCCAATTGTGCAATATTTCTTTTTCAAATATTTATTTCGAAACAAAATAATCAAGGATCATTCTCTGGAAAAGAACAAATCACAATATCACGGTATTTTAGTAAAAATTAATAAAATTATTTTATTTATTAAATTCAGTTGCTTAATTACATTAAAAACTAAATAAACGAGTGCAAAACAAGCTTCTTAATTTATTATTATGCAAATTAAAATTTTTTTTATTTTCCATTGTTAACGTTAATTTTCGATTGATTTCAGACTCAAAATTTAAAAAAAATCCACTTCTTACACTTTATTATTTTCTAAAATATTAATAAAATTCTTCGGAGGAATTTAATTATTTTCAATACAATTTTAATAAAAAAATTCTCAATGAAATTCACAAATTTTTTTTAATTGTAATACAATTCCTTGAAAGAATTCAATTAAATAGAGAAATTTTGATAAAATTCTTTAGAAGGATTCACATAACATTAAATTTAATTAATTAAATTCAAATTTTGTTAAATTCCTCGAAAGAATTTAATTTTCTTCGAAACACTAGAATTTTCATTATACAAATTTTATAATTTTTTATTAATTAATCAATTTTAATTATTTTCAATTTATTAACATTTCTCGTAAGAATTCAATTATTATTAAAAAGTTTTGATAAAATTTAATTATTATAAAAACAATTTTTAATTTAATATAAATATAAAAAATTTTAATAAAACTTTTGGAAACAATCCAATTATTTTCAAAAATGTTAATAAAATTTATCAGAAGAATTAAGTATAGCATTCTTTAGAGGAAGTCAATAATTAATATTTTCAATATTTTGATAAAATATTTTTATATATAGAATCTGATTATTTTTTAATATTTAAATCAAATTCCTTGAAAAAATATAATTATTTCCAAAAATTTTGATGAAATACTTTAGAAAAATCCAATTCACTTTAGTATAACTTTAATTAAATTCCTTAAAAGAATTGTAATATAATTTTATATTAAAATTAAATTATTTCATGTATATAAAAATTTCTACTAAAAGTTCACTGAATATATAAATAATAAATCTGAATCTAAATTAGTGAAAATTTGAACTTAATAGAACAAAAGTGATGAAAAGGAAAGTAAGTCTGATCCTTGAAATATTTATTTTTTGAAAGAATCACCCATAAAAATATTAATTTGTATAAAAAATAAATTAATTTACTAAGGTAATTGCAACAAGATTTGATCGTTTAAATGAACAAAATATTTGTTATTAAAAATATTGTCATAAACTACCAACTGCAATTAATTAAAATTTAATTAATAATTTTGCTTAAAAATTCCAAAATAATTGAATTTTAAAACGTTTGCAAATTTTAATTTAAATTTGAAATAATTCAATTAAAATTTTTGATTTGAAAATTCTAAAGTTTATAAAAAATTTGAATTTAATTTTTTGTAAGGTTTTTAACATTTAATTGGAACGATTATTAATTATTGTTAAAAAATAATCAATTTAGAGAAGAATTTCAAAATCCAATTTAAACCAATTTTAAAATGAATTAAAATATTCTCTAGAGTTAAGAAAAAAGTTAAAATTTTTTCTGGAAGTTATGGAAATAAAAAAATTAAATTTTTTGTTACAACCCTGATTTAACATTTCGAAACATTAGAATAAATTTTTTTGGTACATGATGCAAAATTATTATAATAAAATATTAATTTAAAGAAGAAATAAATTTTGTTTATTTGAACATTCGAAACTTTATGAAAATAAAATAAATATGTTTAATAAAACGATTAAAATTCCATTTTTTTGCAGTGTATTCAACTTTTGGAAAGTCGACTAAGAGAAATGTGGTTACGAAGTGAAACATTGGCCGAAATGTTGCTGACTGTAGATCCGTATGACATAAAAGTAAATAATCTAACAAATTCTTTGGATATGGATGCTGCGGACTTGCCGCTCTTGCTCGCTGTAGCGACAACACATTCTCCACAGATTACGCAAAAGTTCGGCCTCACTTTAGCTTAAATGCCAAAAGCCTTCGATTACTACCACTTTTTAAAGTCTCATTTAAACAATCTCAAAGAGAGTCATTAAAAACTTATCATTGACGTCAAAAATTATTTTCTTCTTTCTTATTTTTAGTATCATGATGATGCTCTAAATTACAATTTATTTTCCTGTCAATTGAATATGACAAAGACGAAAGTGGTAGTTATGTATTTATTATTTCTACGTCATTATTTATTTATAACTGTAATAGCGGAAGCGTGTAACTGTGAACGTTTATTGTCCTTTATTTCAGTTAAGTCATTTGCAATATACTATTTATAATTTATAAATGGTATTTAATAATAATACTATTTATAGTTTTCGGCGACTAAAGTTTAATACTCGGTTATAGTGTAATTTTTGACAAGTTACATTCGTTATTTTTTAAATAATTGTAGTGCATGGTGAGAACTTAAAAATTTGTTGTTTGTTGTTAATTTATTCTTTTTCGAGAACTATTGAAGAGTTCATTTTCTAAATTATTCGGAATTAGATGTTTGTAAGTGTCTATTTTTACGTTTATGTACATATTGTATTATAAGTCTTCAGAATGAAGAATATTTGTTCATAGAACGTGTAATTGTGTGTGAGAGTTCATTGTAATACTGTGTTTTTTACATATCATTCGAAAAAATCAATTGTTGTAAACTATTTTTCAAAACAATAAAATTTTTCTACAGATAAATTACATTTTTTATGAGGTTCAAGTCCATAACGTTGATCAACGAAAAGAATTTGTTTAAAGAGTTCGAATAATATTTTGAATAAATACACCATTTTTTTGTTAACAAAAATAAATAAAAATCTTCTGTTTTTGTACATTTTAGCGGAAAATTAGTACGTTTTTACTATAAAAGTCTTGTTTACTATAAAGTTTTTTATTGTTCAACGTTGTGGATTTAAACTTTGCAATTATTTTTAACTATTTATAATTTTATGAAAATTTTTCAAGTTCTGTCTACTGTAGCATAAATTCTTATTCAAAAATGTTATAAAAATTTTAATTATTGAGACTTTGGTAAAAAATGACTGAAAATGAGATTTTATATTTGGCAAATTTAACTTTAAACTTTCGATTGTCTACTGTTTTGAGCTACAGGTTTTCTATCACAATATTTGTCAAAATTTTTAGATTTTTAATACAATTTTCCTTTTCAGTTCTAATTCTATTCTTTTTTTTCCAAAATCATGCAGATTTGTCCAGCGGAACCGTGAGTAAACTTTGATCCTTAATTAAATTATTATCTTTCAATGTTAAAGTTTTATGTCATGACATGATTAAATCTGTCATGTCGATTTAAATTTAAATTATTTCTTTATCTAATAATTGACTTTTCAGTAAATTATTAATTTTTATGTCTTTACGTTTTTACAGTCTCAAACACGAGAGGCCACCGTCGATTATAGAAGCAAAAAATAAAATTCGGGTAAGCATAAATTCTCAATTGCAGTTATTTTTGTTAAAAATTTTTTTTTTACTTTCTACGAATGTTTATTTTTGTATTTTATTATTTATTTTTGCTAACTTAAAATTTTTTTCAGTTGGAACACGAATCTGGTTGTAATTGTTGTTGCTGCTGTTCTCCAGAGCCAAAATGTTTAGTAAGTAAAATTATTTCTATCGCCCTTTAAATCAAATTAATAAAAACTATAATTATTTATCTTTTTTTACAGGAATACGTTCAACCGGAAGCTGCAAAATCCTTCGCTCCAGTCAGGGTGAGACTCATTTCTTTTAGACGATATGTCTTGGATAATTTTAATTTACGAATTCGATAATTGAGTAATTTCTTTTCACATGAAATTAACGAAATAAAATATTTTTAGTATTATTGGAAACCAAATACTGTAATGGAAGACAATACAACTTACAAATTATCATTTTGGGATGGTCCAGGATCTCGAGCAGAACCTTATTGTCCTGAAGATTGTTTAACGATCGGAGATGGACCATTGTCTGATGAAACAACTCATAAGGTAAATAATAAAAACAGTGAACAAGATTTATCGAAATTTTAAGTCAGTGTCAATGTCGATACGATTTTCTCCTTGGAATTCAATGTAAAACTCCAATCAACTTTGACATTCCCTTAAATCACGTGAGGATTTTTATACAAATTCTTAATTATTTCCAATATTTTCCTAATTCTTTTTCAATAATTTCGCAGTTAAGCTACCTCGGAAATTGGTGCGTTCGACCAGAATCCAAAATTACGCCATGTGACAAAGAATTGTTTAAAAGAGGACCAATACAAGATGTGACAACTCAAAAACATGACTTCACCTGGAAATCTATGCCAAAAATTACATCAATAAAAGAAAGAAACAATTTGTATTCTCCTTGTGTGTCAATGTCAGGTAAGCAAAACTAAATTCCATAAATGAATGAAAAAATAAGTATAATCAACATTTTTACTTATTCAATTAAAAGAAGGGAAATAAAATTTGAAAATTTTCTTTACAGACGACACAACGTACAAATTAAGTTACTATCCTTCCAATTGTCGCGAATCTGTGCAGTCATTCAAGCCAATTGAAAAATACGAAAAATCTGATGTACCACTTGATGGTTGTACCACCTACAAATTAAGTTACTGGCCCAATCAAGTGCCAGTGAAGGTATTTATTGACAATTAATTAATTATTAAATAAGTTTGAAAATTATCAAATAGTTTAAAAAAAGAATAAATTATTAGATAATTTTGAAAATGAATTAATTATCAAATAATTTTACAAAATTATGCGAATCAAGTTTCAAATTTCTAAAAAAATGAATAACTTCACAGGAGGAGCAACCGTGGAATTTAAAAAGACAATATCATCCACCAGTAACGCCTTTGGACGATTGTACAACGTACAAATTGAGCTATTGGCCGAATTGTGAAAAACCTCGAAAACCATTTACAATGAAGAATGCAAAAAATTTATTTAATGCCTCCTGTTGTTTTGACGACAACACAACTTACAAATTAAGTTTCTTCGGATGCGGTGGAGACAAAGCGGATCTGATAAAGCAACCGGAAAACATCATTTTCTCACGTTGCCCACTCTCCCTTGACACCACAAACAGAGTATATTCTTAAATTTTATCTTCTATGTTTAATTCTCTAATTGCTAATTTACATTTTACGAATTTTCTTCATTCACACATTTTTTACTTATTTCATTTTGTTATTAAATTAAAGTTAGAAGAAAGCAAAATAATTAAGTTTACTTATTAAGTTTGGTTGAAGTTCAGAACATTTATAATTAACGATTTTATTCTCCACAAGTTCTGAACGTTCAAATGAAGAAAATATTTCCCTCTTCATTATTTTTTTTATAAATTATTCACACTGTAAAAAAAACATGACATAAAATTTAAAAATTTTACAATTAATTTTTTTGATATTAAACATTTTTCACTTCGTTAAAATTTCGAACGAAATATTTTCTGATAAATTACGATCTAAAGAAGAAAAATATTTAAAATTAAACATTTACTTCGTTGATAATTTGTTTTAATATGCTGAATAGATTTTTTGTGAATCTAAGAAAAGGATATTGTCAGCCATCTGAATTTTAAACATTTTAGGAACATAATTTTTTTTGAACATTCAATTCAAATGAACGAAATATTTTTTAAAACTTAAAAAAAATATATTTTTATAAATAACTGACTGTAATAGAGAGAAAAAGGTTAAATTTAATGTTTAGAAGCTTTATAAGACATTTTTTTGAATACGTGATACAAAATTATTGTCATAAAATTTTTAAATTAAAGACGAAATAAATTTTCTTCATTTTTGAACGTTCAAAACTTTTTGGAACAGATTTTAGAAGAAAGAACAGATTTTTAGAAGCGAATTTTTATACACTTTCGTAAAAAAACATTTTTCTACGAAAAAGCGTTTTTTGGAAAATCGATCTACGATTTTCAGTCAAAAATTATTTTAATTTCAACAACTACAAATTTTTTTATTGTATTAGCGGAACTTTTAGATGCTTCAGTTAAAAAATTTTCTATTCTAGAGAAAATTATCACTGTTGAAGGGGAAGAACTTTTTCAGTGCAGAAAAAAAATGTATTTATTTTCCTCTGGGTACAAAAATGTCTCTGAATCGTTGTAAACTTCAGCCACTTCTAAATTATATCTTCTCTACAATAAAATAAATGAGAAACAATATTTTTAAACATAATTATTTCTTAATGACAGTATTTTTAATACGTAAAACTTGTATAGAAATGCTTCGTCTAAAGTGTAAATTAAAACTTTTTTTTATTTTCCGTCTTTTTTTTGCTTAGAAATTAATCTACATAAAATATAAAATTACACGATGCGTCTAACAAAAAGAAATTAAAATTTATTATTTTCGTTTGTATTTCCTATTTAGTTGAGCTACTTAGGGAATTGGTGCGTCAAACCGGAAGCACCAGTTGTGCCATGTCGTCGAGATTTGCTTGGTAAAGGACCATTGCAGGACGTAACGACACAAAAACACGATTACACATGGAAATGCAATGTTCCCGGCTTTGGTTTTCGACCCGAGGACAATATCACATTCTCACCACTACCACTCGAGTGTAAGTGTTTGCATTGCAATGAATAAAAAAAAATCCCGAGGATTAACCAGTAAGATAAATACATGATTTACATACATAATATAGAAGTAGAAGAGAAAAAAAGGAAAATTGAGATTGTTTTTCTCCTTGGCTCACGATTTCCCGCAATCGTGCAATTAAAATAACTTTTTACTATTATGGCCATTTCGCGGCTAAAGGATCATTGCCTCCGGATTACTCACTTTTACATTGCTCAGATTTTATACACTCTTTAATACTCCGATCATTAACCCACATAAGAAGAAGATATGTAATTCGAAAATTTTATTATTAAGATAAATGACTCTCTTGAGTAATCTTTGCCGTAAATATTGTCCAGATAAAGAAAATAATTTTTTACAAATGTTAAAAATAATCCTAAATGACTGAATCACGAATGCTTTTAAATAATCTAAATATAATTCATTTTAATAAGCAGTAATATTTAATTATTTTAAAAAATTAAAAAAAAATTGTTAAAATAGAGGAAAAAATGAAGTAATTTTCTAAAAAGCAAAGAGACATTAATAGCAAAGATTTTTAATATAATAGTTATTAAAGAAAAAAATATATATATTTAAATAGATTCCCACAGAATTCTTTATACGCAATTGTTGCGAAAATTCTAGCGCTCCCACATGACATTGTTTATCACGGCGGTGCATTCAAGTTTTGCCTAATTATTCATCGCGCATCAATCCTTTTCTCTTTTAAAATAGACAATAAAAATGAGAAATTCATCCTTCTTGACAACAAATATGAATTAATCATTTCCTTTCCTTTGTGGAACTTTTTTCATTGATCTTTTTTTTCTATATGGCATTTAATTTTTTATCAATAGTCGCGATCAACGCGATATTGCAATAATACTTCTCGGAAATCATCACTTCAGTGGGTGTTTAATTTGTCTCCTCAACAGATATACATATTACAGCAAAAAAAATAAATAAATAAAAATAAAATAAAAACTTTATGAATAATTTTATGAATTTTTATCGTGAATTATTATTTTAATAATGTATATTTTATTTATTGTAGGTTGCACAACAAATAGACTCTCATATATTCCGAATAATTTCAAGTCTTTGGAATCGAACGTGTCTTTTAAGCCTATACGAACATATCAACCGTGTGATGTACCATTCAGTGCTGAGACGACAATGCGTCTCAGTTATCAACCATTAGAACCTGCTGACAAAGTGGATATGCCGTGGTCTGGTAAAAATTCTTATCAAAAACCTACGACACCTTTGGAAGAAAATACAACGTATAATTTAAGGTACTGAAGCAAAATTGCTCGTAATTTGAAATATTTCCAAATGATTGAATTCGAATTTCACTAGAAGAAATTATTCAAAATTTTCTATATTTTAAATTATAAATTTACTATTTATTAGTTTAATAATTTATGATTTGCTATTTACAGACCTCGGATCGACTTTAAGGCGCAAAAAACCCGCTTTAATCTATTGGAGACTGAAAAAAAGTCGAAAAATTCGTTTATTTTATTCAATATTGTCGCAAAAATCTTATTTTGTTTTTCCTTAATTTTACATTAATCTTTACTTTTAAATACTTCTTTTTATTTTTCTAAAGGAATTTAAATAATTTAAAAAATTTCAACTTCAAAAAAACGAACTATTTTTAAAAATTAAAACAACAGTCCTTTCACAATATTTTATTATATTTACAAAAAGATTTAAGTTTTAACTTCTTTAAATCAATTATATTTAATAATATTCGGAAAGTTCCTCGAGAATTTAATTATTTAAATACAAAATATCCATTTTCTCTAATAATTGCAACTGCAACGCTTCAACATTTCTTTTTAAAGTTATTAAAAGCTGAATCATTGGATATTGAAAATATACAAACGAAAATATGAAAATAATTAAGTTTTAAAAAATTAGAATAAAAAAATTCTTAAAATTTGTTTTTATAAATATTTTATAATAATTTTTTAATAATAGATTTGAAAATTATATAAATACAATTGAAAAATTCCAAATAATTAAAATTTAGTAAACTTTCTTGCCACTAATTGAATTTTCGGAAAATATTAAATTAAAATAATCAAGTCTTTGATGAAATTTAATTGTAAATATGAAAATACAATTTTTCCAAAATTTTAATCGTAAAAGTACATTTTTTTTAAAGTTTAAATTTTCTTTTTTGTACCTAATTAAAAAGTTATTTTTTAAAATATATAAATATAATTAAATTTTTTGAATTAATTGTTGAATAATTTTAAAAACTAATCAGTTTTGTGAATTTTAATTAAAAATGTTTTTTAAAAATTAAATTTAAAAAAAACTTCCATGTAATTATTTTTTGTTGATTTTTTTGAATTTTTGGAAATATGTAATTGAAAATATTAAAAAGAATGGACTTTGAAAAAATTGAAATATAAAAATTCTAAGAAATAGTTTTTTTGAAATAATTTCTAAATTTATATTTTTTTAATACTAATTTTCAATTTGTTTTTTATTATAATTTTTAAAAATCTAATTTTAGAAATTTTCAATTAAAACTGTTTAATATTTTATTTTTAAATTTTTAATTAAATACTTAAAAAAATTCAATTTATTTTAAAAGAATTTTACAAAATTTCAATTATTTAAAGACTCTAAAAATATGTATCTCTAAAATTCAATTTTCTTACAGAAAAATTAATCAAACATAAAGTTTTAAATATTTTCGTAGTTATTTTTAATCCTATAGAGTTTCAAGTAATTTGTATTTTCTACTCAAAAAGTAGTACTTTGTTGCAATTTTTGGAACAAAAGTCGAGAGTCACATTTGTTGGAAAAGAAATCGAAAAAAGTTGTCTTTTCTAAAAACAGTAGAAAAAAGTCGAATTTCCCGAAGTCTGTATTTTATTGATTTATTATTTCTAACGTTTAAAAATTTGTTACAGCTACATTCCGCCAGGAAAATTTGTCCCTTGTTCTCCCTCTTTACCGCCAAGCCCTCAGCAAACTTCTTGTGAAAGTTAGTGAAAAAATTTTCTATGAGTAAAAATTCAATAAAAAAATTGCGTCCGAATATTAGATATATTATAATTAAAAATAATATATCCACGGCTAAATATGTTTCTAAAGTTTTGAATGTCCTTGAAATGAACGAAGAAATTATTCTTTCTTTATTCAATTTGTATTTTACTTTAAAAAATTAACTCTTAAGTAAAAATGTATAATAATTTATATAATTTTTCATTTCGTAAATTTCCAAAAATATTTAATGAGAAAAAAAAATGTTCATTTTGAACGTCCAGAACTTTAGAAAAATCAAAAAGTAAATTTATATTACAAATAAATTATTTTTCAGTCCCAAATACTCGAATATGCTTTCCATCACCATGTTGCCCTTGCATTGGTAAGTTATTTATAAATAAAAAATTCTATAGTACAATTAAAATTAATTTTTAATTTTATTTTTAATTAAAGAAGAAATTATAGTTTGCCTTGCATTGCTATAATTTAATTGAGAATTGAAAATTTATTTTACAGCTTGTGGATCGAATTGAAAAACACGAAATCAACTGCTCCGAAGGAGAGAGGGAAATAATCTATATTGTATATATTGTATAAATGGAAGAAATAAAATTTTTGTTATGAAACATTTAATACAAATTTTTCTAATTTCCAAATAATTGAAAGTAATGTTAATCAATCTAGGATGAATTAAATATAATTTATAAAAATCAAATGAGAATCTCTTGCTATTTCTTATTGTTCGTTTTGTAATGCGATACGGTAATATTAATTCGTTGTGTCATTTGAACGAGTTTCCTGCCAAGTCGTGAGATTATTTAATAAAAAATTTCGTTTATTTTATTTAAAACATTTTGTATGCAGAAAAAAGGATTTTTAAAAATAAAATTTAAAAAAATTGATTTTAGTTTTTAAATAATCTTTTTACTCCATTTACTTGAAATTAAAAAATTTCTAAATTTTAATTTACTTTACTTATAATAATAATAAGCATTATTATCATATAATTTAATATTTTTTGTAAATTTCAAAAATTTCCCTCAAGCATAGACACATTTTCAATACTTTCGACCTTTCGACTAATATTGTAGTGAATGATGCATATTCTAAAGGACTGAAATAACATATAATAAACATAAATACGGTATGAAACCTACGAAACAACAATGCATAGGTAGCAAAATAAAAGTTAGGACCCAAATCTTAGAGGTAGCAACTGGCAATTCTATTGAATATGTGAAAGTAAATTTCTAAAGATTCACTTATCCTTACATTCAAAAAGGATCAATTCACAGGTATATGAAAGTCTGTAAGAACTTCTAAATCATCCTAAATTGTAATAACTCTAATGATTTTACCGAAAGTACGTCATACTTTTATTTCACTATTGTTCTATTCTTAAAATCCATTAAGGATATTGGAAACGTAAACTGACCATACATTCAAAACTTATTTTCTCCCAAGGCAAATATTAATAAAATTTTTTGGGCAAAAATAACTAACAGCTAAAAACAGAAATAAATAAATTTTCAAAAAAATAAAATATAATTAACAACATATCGAATATTACTATAATAAAAAAATAAATGATAAAAGATGAAACTAACCTCAAAATTCGTGACCACGCAATTTTTCACTTTTTCAAACGCTTTTTAAAACACCAACTATTCAAGGAATTGAAAACTACATAGAAAAAGTAGTTACCGTTAAAATAGACTTTATACCATTTCTGAAAATTATTTATAATAATCCATAAAACATTATTGTTTAAATTCACTCAAACGATTTAAATTTTAAAAAGGTTGCGCACGCACTGAAACTTGAACCGTCAGTAACGTAGGCATGTCAATAAGGGGCCCTAGACTTAAAATTCCACTATAACTTTAAAGTTAATAATTATTAACAAACATTTGGATGGTAAAAATTATCAAAAAATGATTACATAATTTTTTCTGTTAAAACTTAACGTAAAACATCTAAACAATTAGACATTGATTAATTTCTAATTGGAAAGGAAGTAAAGGTGCTGCACTCTACATGCCTGAACTTTGAAGTGTATGAGGCTGACGCAGGTAAGGTTAGTTCTATTCCTGCAGTTGTTCCAAACGCATCAAACGTATAGAAGCTTGACCACCGGTTGTAACGGTAAGTTTTTTGGAATTCTCTTAAAAGTAGCATCCTGTGTTATTAAAGTTATAAAATATAATATTATTGTGTACTGTTGAAGCATCTAACTGTTTATTAAATGTAGAGTATATTCGTTATTCGTTCTCATCCCGTTTATCTCTAAAATTGACATTTTATAGGTTAGGTTTCGAATCGTTAACTAAAATTGCAACATTTATTCGTTTTCACGGTTAAAATATATAATATTTCGCATCGTTTATTGCAATCCAATAATTCAGAAACTAAATTTAATCATTTTTTCAAAGTTTTATTTGTATTTGGTGAAAAATATGTGAGTTCTTTATATTTGCTTGGAAAAGTGTAAACAAGAAACCATAAAAGAGTCGAATTATCAGAAAATGGCGAGATTTCAGTGTAGTACGTGGAATTTCTTCATTTTTGACATGAATTTATTTTTCACGTTTTTTCAGTGAAAAATGTATTAATAGATAATGAAATATTGTTTGACTTAAGAAATTTTTCCTTTTTCGATCACTGGCCCTAAGCGTCGCGTCGTTTATTAGGCATTGTTACCGAAATATGTGATTATAATGAAAATTTGTTTTTTTTTCTTTTCAAGCATTTACGTCACAAAGAACTCTTCAAATTTTTAACAAAATGCCGAAATCAGCAACCGAAAAAAGGAGGGGCGTTGGCAAAAAACGCGTTAAGGACCCAAACGCGCCAAAACGACCATTGTAAGTATCTCCAGATGTATCTATAATACTCATTTGCTTTGTTAAAAATTGTTTCTCTTTATTGCGCATATCTTTCATTATTGTAGATTCATTTTTTTTAAGTGCATTTTATTTCCATTTTTATTGATAATTTATCAGTTACTATTATGGAATGCTGTTAGGCTTGTAGTGAATATGCAACCCGTCATACTTATTTCTATAGGAAAAGCGTTGTCTGTTGTGTAGATTGCATACTTCCGGTTGGTTTATGGCGGGAAAGATTTTGTTAGTCGGGTAGTATTCATTCCACACAAAAAACTTTGCTTTCTTATATTTTCCATCTTTTTTTTCTTTGTTCGCGTTTTTTTTTTTTTTTTTTTGTGTGTTTCAGTTACTTTATTGGTGAATTATTATAATGAAAAATTAATGTTATTAATAAATAAAATAATTATATTGAACTAAATTTATCATTAAATTTTGTTTTAATTAAAATTTAATTTAAACGCGGTATTGATTTTTTTTAAATATGTTTGATAATTTTTGTGCAACTAACTGTTGTGTTTTTTAAATTTAATTTATGTTGAACTGAATGTTTATCTAATTTTACATTTGTTTATTATTATAGATAAGATTAATTTATTGCATTGAAATTGAAAAAATTTTATTTAATTATTTCTTAACTAAGCATTAGTTTCTGTTGATGAAATAAATTTTTTTTTTCAATTTGATAAAATTTTTATTGTTTAAATAAAATTTTTTATTTGAATTAAATAGAAAATTGCAATTTTATTTAAAAAAGATAGAGAATAAAATTTTTATTAAATAAATAAAAATTAAGTTTTGATTTGAAAAGAAACATTTCAAATTTATTTTTACTGAAGATAAAAATAAAAAATCGAATATTACTTGAATACAATTTTTATTAGTTAAATAAAAATTACGTTTGGATTTAAATAGAGATTTTCAAATTTTTTAAAATAAAAATAAAGAATTAAATTTTTTATGTTTAAATAGAATTTTGATTAGTTTAATAAAAATTTTGTTTTGACTGAAATATAAAATTTTAATTTTATTTACTATAAAATAAAGAATTAAATTTTTCTTTAAATAAACATTTTTTGGTTCAAATAAAAAATTGCAATTTATTTAAACAATAAAATTTTTTCTATTATTGAAATTTTTATTGTTAAAAAAATTTTTAGTGATTATATAACATTTTCACTGATTAAATATAATTTCGTTTTAAATATAATAGAAATTTTCAATTTTATTAAATAAAAATAAAGAATAAAATTTTTATTTTTTAAATAAATCTTGAATGAAGAAAATAAAATTTTTATAAAAATTTCGTTTTAAATTAAATCGAAAATTTCAGTTTTATTTCATAAAGATTTTTGGAAATCATTTAATAATTTTAAATTAATAATTCATGAAATATAAAGTATAATTTGTTTTCTTATCTCAAGTGTAACTGAAATATCTATTCGATTAATTTTAATTTCAAATCGATTTCATTTCAAACTAAATTAAATTTTTGAACTTTTGCGTATTTGAATTTTTTAAAAATTAAATTAAATTTTGTATGTTTAACATTTTTTTTATCATCCATAACGTTCTAATACAGACGTTAAGTATTCCAAAATTTTTTTTTTAATTTAATGAGTTTTTGTATAAATTACTAAACGACAAAAAAAATTTTTTTTTTTAGGTCGGCATTCTTTTGGTTCTGCAAAGATGAGCGTGCGGAAGTAAAGTCAAAAAATCCCTCATATACAGTAGGAGATATTGCAAAAGCCTTAGGCAAAAAATGGGCAGATTGCAGTGCTGAAGATAAAGCCAAATACGCTGAGATGGCAGAACAAGATAAAGATCGATATGACAAGGTAAATTTTCACGCTTGAAATGATAATCATCAAACAATTTATTATCCCTTTTTGCCGATAAACAGAAAACATAAAAAATGTTCTCTTTTTTTCTTCCAGGAAATGTTTAACTACAGAAAAGGACAGGAGGGTTCAGAAAATGAAGGAGACTAAATAAGGATAACTGAGGATGGCAAACGCGCGTCAAAATCTCTTCTATCACTCCATGTTTTAGATCCCGAAGCACACCTCATCAACTGTACATACCATTTGTCTTATTGTTAGCGTAAACGCACTTGCAGTTACATCACTAGTTCAAGTAACGAAGTAACTAACCATAACTTACCGTTCATTTACAGTACAGTAACTAAGTAAAATAACTATTACTTTTAAAAAAGCTATTGTGTGTATGAGTGAATTGTGAGGCACGACTAGCATGAATGGGATTTTGTATTTTTAACCTATTAATAGTAAAAAAAAAAAAATGAATAATGTAAAATTGAGTAGAAATAAGGGATTCCTTGTACAGTTTGTTTGCCCAGATATTATAATTAGGGCATTGGTTTGCTTCGAGCGATTTTTATTCGGTGCGGATATCGCAACCGCGTACCTGATGTAAGTATTAGTCTATTAGGAAAATGTCTGGCGCTGCGTTTCTCCTTCGTTATTCTGTTCTATTTCTTTCCATTGTAAGGCCTTGATCTCGAATCTTTAGGCTTGAGATGGTACGTTTTTGATTTAGTTCAGTATATATTTTTTAATTATCCTTTTTGCGATTTTAAGTGATTGGCTTGAAGTAAATTCAAATTGTAATTAGGAAAAAAAAAATAATTAACAACAAATCTCGAAATTTTTGTTTATGAGATTTTGCGTATATGACTATAATGATAGTTTGTCGTGATTTTCTTTTTTCATTAATTTGGAAGAAAGTAAAAGAAAAAAAAAATAAAGAATAATTGTAAAATCGCGATTTTTCAAGTCAATGAAAGGATTGTTAAGGAAATTTTTGAAAAAATTTTACTTCGGGGATAAATGAATTTGTGTTTATAGAATTAACTCCTCGCCATTCTCTGTCTCTTTATTAGTAGTTTTTTTGTCCAATAAAAGGTAACTTATCTGTATAACAAAATTCAAACATTTTTTATTTTTCGACCTTTGCAATTAAAACAAAAAAAAAATGCATTTATTTAAAAGTAGGTCAAATTTATTTGTCGTTGGTCATTTGGAATCATTCAAATGTTACGCAAAGACACAAACCAGTTGGGCAATGATCGAAAAGTGCAGAAGAAGAAGAAGAAGAAAAGCGGAATACGAAGAAGCGGTCCATGTTTATAAAAACGCCTACACGGGAGAATCATCTGTGTAACGAAAGTGTCAGCAGATCAAACTCCTTGACTTCCATTCGTTCTTGTGATTGTGAATTTACCTGGCTTCTAGATTCCATGAATGCTTGCGGAGGCCGTGTGAAAGTAATTGCAGCTTCCTCACATTTCGTTTTTACAGCATTATGAAATTTAATTAGATTCGACTTGATTAAGGTCACTGATCTTTTTGTTTTCCTATTTTAACGACCTTTTTAGCTATTATAATTTTATTTTATTCCCTTAAGAAAATTACTAATACAACACACTTTGATTGTTTTCTTAAGAAGACGAAAATTTAACACAGCTAGTGACGTAAAAAAATTATAGACCTAAAATATAATTATATTTGAGAGGGAGGGAGGGGATAGGAGTAGCTAACGCCACGAGATATTGAAGAAATCGAACTTGAAAGGTCATGCGTTCAAAAATAATGTCGGTAATCAATGAAATTCGAGCGCGGAAGAAAACGAATTTTACATCATTCAGGTCTCACGACCGCGTGCCTGACCTTTCTTTGCAAGAACGAAAGTTCGCCAATGTTTCTTATCTCATTTTGCCTTCTAAATACAATTATAAGATCATTTCTCGTATTTATAAAATCAAATTTTCAAATGTGTGCCATATTTTCAGCAAATAAAAGCAGAACGAATATTTCAATTTGCAGTGTGTCGAATTCAAAAACTTAAAGTGGAACATTTCGAAAAAGAATTTCAAATTCATAATCACGTAAGAGTATTATTTTTTTTTCTATACTTATATATTGTTTCGAAAGATCTGTATATGAAAATTAGTTGGCAAAATTTACATTTAAAATTATTGTTCTGATAATTTTAGGTCCAGTGGGTGTTTGTATAATATATTATGTGGAAGATTGGCAAAAAGAAAAAGAAGAGAAGAGAAGAGAAGCAGTTGGGTAAATTGGATCTGATACTTGAATTGGTGGCACGAGTGGTAGATGAGCGAAAGGTATAATTTGAACTCTCTAAACAAAATCAGAGCCAATATGATGATCGATGCTACCAACGGCAACCAAGGAAGATGTGTAATGATGTTCCTTTATGAAAGAGCACACGCACACGTGTAATCCATATAAAACAGCGTGCATAATTCAAGAATAATCGAGAAGGGGTAAAGTGAGAGTCAGTATAAAAGGCCAATTCTTTCCTTTACCTAGAACACAGTCGATCGTAAACTCATCTCTTCGTTTTGTATCTACTTTTTTTGTAATACCGGTATACTGTATATTTTTTTTTGTGTTGAGACTTTGTTTCATTTTAAAGGATACAGAATGAGGACTCTGGCAAGTAAAATTTTTTAATTTCCATTTCTATTGAGGAATTTTGTTTTTCTTTTTCAAAAATTGAAGATCATCCCCAAGTCAAATGTTAACGATTTTTGCTTTTTCCAAAAGCTGTGAAATCATTTTGGAAATTTATTAAAAAATTTTAACTAAATTACAATTTTTGGAAAATTTTAATTTTTAAATTTCTAACTTCTTTTAATAGATTTTAAATTGCTTGCTTTTTAAAATTAAAAATTATCCCTGAATAAATTATAAAGTAATGTTGCTTTTTCAAGTTGGAAAATTATTTTCAAAAACTGTTTTAAAAAATATAAATAAAATTACAATTTTTCGAAAATAAGCTTTACATTTATTGCTTTTTAAAATTAAAAATCATCCCCGAATAAATAATTAATGACTTTTGCTCATTCAAGCTTTAAAATTATTTTTAAATTTATTAAAGTATTAAAAGTTAATTTTTTTTAAAGTATAAATTAAAAATCATCTCGAAATAAATTGTCAATAAATTTTCATTTTTCAGCTGTGGAATTATTTTCGAAATTTATTAGAATTTTTCGAAATTTTTAATTTTTAATTTACATTTTTAATATTTTGCTTTTAAAAATAAAAATTAAAAATCGTCCCTGAATAAATTATTAATGAAATTCACTTTTCAAGGTGTAAAATTAGAATTTTGAAAATTTACAGCGATATTACAAATTTTTAATTTTCAAGTTAAAAATTTTTTGCTATTTAAAATAGTAGATAATAATTATTAACAATCAAGAAATTGTGCGGTTGAACATTATTTTCTATTAAAAATTTTCAATTTCTTTTAATTCAGAATTTGATTAAAAAATTAAAATTTTATTTTATATTTAAATTTTATATTTAGAATTAAAATTTAATTTTAAATCTACTAAATATGAGTTTTTTATTTCTTTTAAATTTCTTTTACATTATAACGAAAAAAAATACAAATACTAAAAAATATTTAGTTTTAACTCATTTAGAATGAATAATTTTTTTGAAATACTTATTTTTCTTCTAAATCAGTTTATTGGTAGAAAAAGATTTTCAAAAGCCTAAAAAATAAAATGAAAATTCATGGGTTTAAACATTTTTATATTATTAATTTAATTTACAGTATATAATTTTTGTTTTTTACAAATAAATTAAAAATTCATAATTAAATTTGAATAATGGACAAAATTTAGTGCAGGATGTTAATGTCAGTAAGTGTCGAGTGTTGTCTCAAATTTATTTTTTAACATCACTTCTCTTTTTACTTTCTTTGATAGTGGGTGGAGATACAATTAAACAATTGCGAATAAATTTACCTTCATTATTTATTTCAAATAAAAATGTATTATTCATTTATAATGTAAATTTTACTTTGAATTTTTAGACATTCAACTAACAAAATGTATTTTTTTTTAATATATTTATTAATAACTGTATCAATATTATATTAGTTTAATATATTCTTTTTTGCAAAAATAGAACCTTTTTTATCACATAAATAATTATTATTTTTACATTATTTAATGTTTATTTTATTCCATTAAATAAGCCAAAATAATATTAAGACAATAATCATAATTATATTGTATTAATTCTAATATTTTTGAATGTGAATCTGATTTATTCGTTTATGAAACGTATAGTTCAATTCGAACCAAGGAAAAAATTCTCGAGATTGTAATTGTAAATTACGGAAATTATTTTATTTGATATTAAATTAATTAAAAAAACTAAATTCGTTGAAAAATACGAGCCATAGATTTACGGTTTATCAAAAAAAAATATATATATAAATTCTTATATCGTAAAATTCTTCAATCATAAGATGACAATCAATCGATTGTGTCTCAATAAAAATACTATTATCGATTCGTGTAACAAGAAAAAGTCAAGTTCTTTTCCTTACAACATTTTCACATTTCCAACAACGAAACATTATTCACCTTGATTGTTTTATTTTCATAAAATTAAAAAATTATTGTTTATTAATATTTATTAACTATAATAAATAATTATAATAAATTTAATTGTTAAATAATATAATTATAAAGAAATTAGAATATAATTATTTATTATTACTTACAAATTATAATTTAAAAAAATGTGATATTACAATAAACAATTGTAAAATTATAATAATAAATAGTTACACTAAAAAGGTATTTGGTTCAAATAGTCGATTTCTTGTCTATTATTAAATAAATAATCACTTGAAAGTAATAATTTTTATTTAAGTCAATTAAATTGTACTTGACTCAATATTTTCAGTATTCGAAGCAAATGCCATTTCATTGATTTAAATAAAAATTATTTTATTGCAAATTTACTTCATCAACAATTATTTTTTGATAATAGAAAAGTAGTCGATTATTTGAATCATATAAATTTTTTTTTCCAGTGCATAAATTTAATTATTAAATAACAAAATAAAAATTCCGTTAGAGTGGCATATTCGATATTAAATAAAAAAGAGAAAAAAGAAAGAAAAAACCGTTTCATGTTATCAGATGTTGTGGATGTTGTACAAGCAGATGAGATGAGATCGAAACGGGTGGAATGAGATGGGTTGGGATTGGGATGGGATATATGGAATGAGGAGGGTGGGTTAGCGGGTCAGGAGTTAAATGACCCAAGTTGGCATTTAGTTTTCACTTTCACCCATGCCAAAGGAACGCCAAACCGAACCAGGAAGTTGGTCCATCTCAGCCTCCCCAGATTACACAATCATTATACTTTTATTTTCACTGATCCGTCAATCGTCTGATGACTAGACGCTATCCAGATGACTAGGTACTAGGATCTGATTTTGTAATCTAGAACCTCTTACATACTGTATATTGTCTGTCTGCTGTTTATTGCTGACAACATGAAAAATCACATTCGACCCTTCGACATTTCCTTTTTCTCCCAGTTCATTTAAATCTCATTGCATAAAACAAATTCAGAACACAGTTTGCTTTCGTATACATAACGTATTATAAACTGGTTCGACAATTCCATTATGTCCCGCAATTAAGGAGCAAAAAAAATTTCAAATTTTAGAAATCAAAATAATTAGTCAGCGATATTTTTAATTAGTTATAATTTTTATTATTCCTTATTTTGTAATAGGCTTTGTAATTAATACACTAAAACAATATTTGGTTCACCCAATTTTCTGGAAAAAAAATTATTTGCTTTCAGTAATCGATTTCTCTACTGAAAAAAATTGATTGAATTCAAATAATCGATTATTTCATTGAAAAAAAGATTTATTTTGCTTAAGTTCACAATAATTATGATTAAAGATTTAAAAGAAAAAAAATTTGTTTTCCATTTCTAATAAAAATAAAATATTATTCTATAGTCAAATTTTTGTAAACTTTTCCAAAGGAATATTTTTATACAAGATGTTTATTATTTTTTTTATAAAAAATATAAAATTTGTTAATCGTTGAATAAACGTTGTAGAAAATTGTTTAACGTAATTTATTTGATTCAAATAAATGATTATGTGTCTATTATCAAATAAGTTATTTGAATGAATTTTAATATAAAATATAATTTTTTTGTACAAAAATACAAAAATTAAAAGAAGCGAAAAAATACCATCATGCTTCAAATACTGAAATTGTTAATTTAAAATATACTATTTATTTTATTAAAATAAAAATTATTTCTCCAATGTGGAAACTTTTCTCTTAAATTACGAATTTAAATTTTAAGCGCTGAAAAAATTTTATTTGATTTACATAATTGGATTAATTGTCAATTATTGAATAAATATTTACTTAAATCAAATAATTTTTATTTAAATCAAATAAACTTTATTCGACCTGATAATTTTTGGAATTAAAACAAATGCAATTTAGTTAATTTAAATAAACGATTACTTGTCAATCATAAAGTAATTTTTATTTAAGTAAATTAACTTTTTTTTTTAAGTATTAAACGTTCAAGTGAACGAATTTTTTATTTAAATTATTTTAGAAAATTACTAGTTAAAAAAAAGATAATTTAAATTAAACATTTATTTAGCTATAAGAATTACATTTTTTAATAACTAAAATATTTTTTTTGCACATAAATAAAAATTAAAAGAAATCAAGAAATATCGTCGGGCTCTAAACTATTGGTTCGAATAAAATGTTATTAATTTAAATGAAAAATTATTTGATTCAAATAGATATTTATATTTGATATAGACAACATTAATCAGTTATTTGAATCAAATACCATTTGATCGATATAAAAAAATGTGGATAATAAAATTTTTTTACTATTTTAAATAAATATTTATTTGATAACAGACAATCAATTGTTTTTTGGAATCAGATCAATTGTTTTTAACTATAGAAAAAATTTAGTTACATTACAAAAATTAAATTAAATCTACATAGAATATTACAAGAAAGTGTAAAAAAAAATGTTCTCTGCTGATTTTCTTTCCTATATCGAAAGTATATAACAAAATCTATAACAATGATACATTATCATAATTATCATACGTTATATAAATCATCTTTTTAGAATATCTTACACAATGGAAAGTTTATGTTTTCTCATTAAATTTTCTCCCCCATTATGTAAACATGTATGTAAAGAAATAATTTTTCTTTACGTTTAACGATGTTTACTTAAAAATTCGATTGTAATTATTAACTTGAAGAATATGAATAATATATCGTGAACTGTCCAAATGGTTGGAATTATATATGACTATTAAATGTATCTATATATATATATTTTTTCATATATTTATGCACTTTGCGATACGTTTATGTAAAAGGATGAAAAATATTACATAAAATAGTTGCAATATATTGGGGACATCTCAAAAAGAAAGTTTTTCATTTCTCGAAACATTTTTTCTTTTTTGCTTTTTTTTGTTAATTTAATATATTCATAATATACCGGTTTCAAGTGACTTGAGTTTATAATAATTACACCTATCGTGTCAATGACTATAAAAGATTTTGACGAGAAAGCTGATTAATGTTTTCACTTTTCAATATAATATTGAACGATTTCACCTTTTTTTTCAATGCCTCGTTAATTTTTATCAAGTTCAACGTTATTGTCGATTACTGTTTCACATTCAATTTTTGCATTGCACTGAAAAAAAAATTCTTTTATTTAAATAACGATCAATTTGTCTATTAGCAAATAAATATTTTTTCATTTCTTTCAATTATTTGAATTAAATAATTTTTATTCAATTCAAATTGTGTTTGAAATTGCGCATATTTGAACCAATAAATCAGTATTTACGGGCTTTTTTCTCTTCGACTAAAATATACTATACTTACAATTTTTTTTACGATTTGATACTATTTGGATACTTTTTTTTATTTGCGACACTAAAAGCTACTATTCTTTGAAAATTTGCACAACTGTAAATTTGCCAATAATTGAAGTAAAAAAATTAATCTAACAAATTTTATTGTAAAATTCTTTGTAACAATTCTATTATTTTAAATGATTACTGTTTCAACAAAATTTCCCAATTAGAATTCAATTATTTAAAAATAATTTCCATAAAATTCTGCGCAAACATTCAATTATTATTTTCATAAGTAATACAATTTTCACTGGAATTTAATTCTTATTCAATTATTTAGAATACAAAATATAAAATAGGCCTTTTTCATTATCTTACATATTTAGAATACAATTTGTTTTTACAATTTTCGAATAATTAATTATTTTAAACAATTTTTGATGAAATTCTTTGTGAGAATTCAAATTTAAGAAATATTTAATATAGTTAATAAAGTAGAAAATATTAAAAAGGTAATAATATTAAAATAATTTTAAAAATATTTTAATTACTGTGGATAAATAAATATTTAAATATTTATTTAACAAAAATTATGCAAACGAGTTTTTTTAATCGTCAAATTTAGTTTTTCGATAACCACCCTTTTACTGCTTTCTTCAGTACTAAATTTACTTTTTTAATGTTTCTAAAATTAATTATCGATTGCGAAGCCAAACTGTATACCTGAAGCAAATATCATTTAATGGACTCAAATAAAAATTATTTCGCGCATAAATAAATATTTATGTAATAATAGACATATACATAGAATTGTTCGTTTATTTGAATCAAATAATTTTTTCCCCAGTGTACTGCTTTGTATATTGAATTTTTACGTTATTTTACATTCATAAAAAATAAAAGGGTATTTATATATATATATATATTAAAATTTGCATAATTAGCCTATAAAAATCTACTACAATTAAAAACATTGTAGAGAAATGAAATTAAATCCTCCGTGAAGAATTCATAATACGCGACACTAATTATCGCAAGAATATTAATTAAACGAAATATATTTTTCGCGTGTACTTTTCATAAAAGTAAATTAATTTCTCAATGGGCAGAATTAATATTTATAATCGCAGTGAAATAGGATTTTATGTTATTTATAATAAATATCTAATTTACCTTGAAGTGAAACGAGTATAAAGTATAAATTACCCTTCATTATAATTAAAATATACTTTATTCTATTCGAGTACCCAATATTGTATAAAAAATGAGAAAGAAAAAAATTTCTAGTCCTATATTGACCAAGAACTAGAAAAAATAAAAAAAAATCTCTGCGACTGAAAAGCGCTTTATTTTTTCCATAAGAAATAGAAAAATTGATTTCTTTTTTTTAAGGTATTTGCTCTAATTGTGGGAGTAGCGGTGGCACAGAATCAAAACTACCATCAGGATCAGGGGAAAAATCAGTATCGTGAAGAGAACAGAAATGAAGAAAGGCGTGTTAGCACAACACCAATTCCAATTCTTCAATGGAACAAACAACAAGAACATGATGGAACCTATAGAACAAGGTACGAATAAATAATTCTCTGGAACTTTTATTTTTTCATTATAGGCGCAAAAATAATTTCTTGTTTAGTGTATTCAATTTATTATTATGAAAATTACAGAATCTTTTATTTTTAAATATTAACTTCAATGTTTTAATTAATTACAGATTCAAAATTAATTTATTCAATCTTTTTTTTGTTATTTTTCATTCATAATAATAATTTTTATTATTATTATTATTATTATTATTATTATGAAAATTACAAAATTTTACACTTGTCTATTATCAAGTAAATTTTTACTTAAATCAAATTTTTTTTCAATTTAACAAATTTTATTTGAACAAATAATTTCAGTATTTAGAGCGAAATGTAATTTTTTAACTTCTTTAAATTTGTAATTTTTGTACAAAAAATTGTTCTGTATATTAAAATATTAATTCTTAGCTAAGTAAATGTTTAATTTTAATTAGTTTTCTTATTTATAAAATAACTTTTAAAAATAATTTAAATTTAAATTTTAAAAAAATTCGTTTACTTGATCGTTTAATACTTTTGAAAAAAAACATTTAATTTACTTGAATAAAAATTACTTTATGATTGACAAGTAATCGTTTATTTAAATCAAGTAAATTGCTTTTGCATAAACTACAGAAATTATCGGTTGAAATAAAATTTATATAATGTAAATAAAAATTATTTGATTTAAGTAAATATTTATTTAAAAATGTACAATTAGTCAGATATATGACTCGAATAAATTTTTTTCCAGTGAAAATTGTCTATATCAGTAAATATTTAAATAATTTAATAAATATTTATTTATATGTAAAAACTTTCTTATTTCTGTCAATTAAATAACAGTTGCTTTAAATACTAAAATTATTGGTTCAAATACAAATTATTTGGTAACGAAAAAATTTATTTAAATAAAAGAACCGATTACATGTATATTGTTAAATAAATATTTACTTGAATCAAATTACACCGAAAAAAATAAAATCTCAGAGTGAGAAGAAAATTCCGCTCAACAATTATTTTCACATTTTATTTTCAATATACGAATATTCATCTGTAAAAAAGAGGAATTTTTGTTTATATTTGACAGTTTTTTAACTAAAAGATTAATTTTAATATTTCTTCTTTGATTGAAATTATTCCTCTAAAAATGAAACAAATTTATACTAAAAAGAAGATTTTTAAGTTGCTTTTTGTTTTTTTGAATGCAACTTTAACCTGTCTAAAAAGTGACATTTAATAACAAATATAATAAAGGAAAATCCTCTCAATTAGAAAAGAAAACTTTAGTGCCGGTATATAAGAGGAAAAAATGCTGCAAAAGAAGAGGAATTCTTTAAATTTGAAAATACTTTTTTTTCGGTGTATTTTTATTGAAATCATGTCAATTTTTGTTCGATACAATAATTTCAGTATATACTTGAAGCAAGCTTATAAATATTTTTTTGCTTCATTTAATTTGTATTTTTATTTATTTATTTCTTTTTTTTAGAAAAAAAATTATTTTCTAAATGAAAATTAATTCTTAGCTGAGTAAATGTTTAATTTTAATTATTTTCCTCTTTTGTTTCTTATTTTATATTTGAAATAATTCAAACAAAATATAAAAATTCGTTCAATGTAACGATTACTTGGAACTTTAGAAAAATTTTATTCAATTAATTTTAAGTGAAAATGATTTGAACAAAAAATATTTCTTTATAAAAAGTTTTGTAAAAAAATGTATAAAAATCGAAAATTTGTTTAAAAATATTTCTTTATGTAAAATTTTGTTCTAAAAAAACTTATTTAATTCAAATAACCGATTTCTTGTCTATTATTAAATAAATATTTACTTAAATAAAAAAATTTTCATTTTAATCAATTTAACGATATTTGAACCAATAATTTCAGCATTTGAAGCAAATATGAATGGAACCATTTAATTGACTCAAAAAAAAGAAATGATTTGATTCAATCAAATATTTAATTGATAATAATAGTCAAGTAATAAAATATTTTTCATTGTGCCTACAAAAAAAATAATAAAATGTATTATTTTATTATTATTATTATTATTATTATTAGAAAACAAAAGAAAAATATTTTATTTCTTTTTAATCGTCGATCACGAACGTAGTGTGCTTCATGAAAATAAAATAAGTGTTTTTTCATTCAAACAATCAGTTCTTTGAATCTAATAAATTTTTTCCAGCGAAGTAATCTTTGAAAAATTTCGTTTTTCTCGAATATAATCTCATCGTTTGCGTATTTAAAAAATAGGAAAATAGTGAAATAAAATATTTATTCCTACATATACGAATCGCTCTCGAGGGATACATTAGAAGAATCTAAAAGGGCAATTTCGCCTTGTTTCAGCAAGTGTAGAAGATAAATAAAAAGGGGCGGGGGAATTAAGGAGATATCGAGGTAATTTATTGTCGGTATTATGTTATCAATCTCTTGTTGTGGTCGTCGTTTGAGATGGTAGCATTAAAATTCTAATTACTTGCGCTTTTCCGCCGGTATACACGAGAGATGTATTCGCTATAATATGGAGAATAGGTGAAGGCACTCTCGCACAAGAGTAGAGTAAAACTGCCCATCCCCAACGATGTGGCAATTGCAAAGGTGCAGTCGACAGTCGTCGTGCCCATGAAAGCCTTGAACTATACCACGACGATTCACTTTTGCAATGAGAGTTAAGTTGAGTTAAGTTGATTTTGTATTTTTCTTTTTCATTTTAGCTACGAGACCGGTAACAACATTATCGCGGAAGAGAGCGGCTACCTCAAGACGGTTGGTGAGGGTGAAGATCAAGTCGAGTCACTCGTCCAGCAAGGAAGCTATTCCTACACAAGTCCTGAGGGTCAATTGATAACAGTTCATTACACTGCTGATGAGACTGGATTCCACGCTTCTGGTGATCATATTCCAACTCCGCCGCCCGTGAGCGAGGAAATACAGAAGGGATTGGATCTTATTTTCGAGGGAATCCGTAAACAACAGGTATTTCTTTTATTTGGCAATTTTTTTTTTATTTCAATAAAAGTTGGAGGAGATTTTTCCTATTATTTTCCAAAAGTGAATAAGTTTATTGAGAGGGAAAAGAGGAAACCGAAAACTTAATCAAAATTTTCAAAAGAAAAAAAGAACTTGAAGATTTTTTTGCTGATCTTATGCACTACAAAACATCTTTCAATTTTCTTTGAATTTGAATTGTTCAAAGTTATGAAATTTAAAAATTCAATCTTAAATTTTTATTTGTACAAATTTTTTACAAAAAATAATCAAGAATCTAATTAAAATTCTCAAAAGATTCTCTATTATTTCCAAAAACAAATAAATTTGTCTCAAGGGAAAAAAGGAAACGAAAATTTAATTAGAATTCCCAAAGAAAAAAGAAAAATTTTCTATCAGATTTGATACTCTAAAATTTTTTGCAATTTTAACTGGACTTCAATTCTAAATTCTGAACCTTAGAAACATGATCAAGTTTACTATAAAATTCCCTATTTCGAGAGCAAATAAATTCCTTGGGAGAGAAAAAAGAAACAAAAATTTAATCAGAATTAAAAAGGAACCAAATAAATTAAGAATAAGTTTTTCTATCTGATCCGATATGCCCAAACTTTTTTAGTTCCAAAATTAAAAAAAAAGTCTTGAATTTTTATTTGTAGAAATAAAAAATAAAACTTTTTCTTATTATTTCCAAAAGCAAATAAACTCATCGATAGAGAAAAAAAGAAGCAAATATTTAATCAGAATTCCAAGAAAGGACAAATAAAAAACAAATTTCTTTCTGATTTGATACTCTAAAACTTCGTTCGATTCTAAAATTTAGAAACAAAATCTAAAATTTTTTTCAGAATTTTCAATCAGAAAAAAAGATGAAAATTCTCTATCCAAAAATTTACATACAAGTTGGATAGAATTTTTACTATTATTTCTAAAAAACAAATAAATTCGTCGAGAGAGAGAGAGGAAAAGAGATAAAAATTGAACGAAAATTAGAAATGAAGATTTTCTATACGATTTGATAGTCAGAAACTTCATCCAATTTTGAAATAAGATCTTGAACTTTTATCTGTATAAATGTTTTCAATTTACAAAAAATACCGATTTCAAGACGATTTTTTTCAAATTAAGTCTGAAAATATTCTGAACATCACAACTACTTGATGATGAAAATAAACTCGATATTATGTAAAAAAAGAATCTTTATTAGAATTTCTATCCTTTTATTGGATATTTTAATTAGAAGCTTCATTAAATTCCCACAACCTTTCTCACATTTCATGGTCATTTTTCCTTTTTCATATACATTATTACGTAACATAAATGTTAATGAAAAATGAAAATTTCTTTTCCTCTATAAATTATGTTTTATATGAAATGTGAAAAAGGTCAAGTACTGAAATATTTCACTCATATCTGGAGTCTTTTTTCTAGACTATTTTAATCTACTAATGTAAGAAAGTAAATTATAAATTACATTTGAAATTTAATTCGGAAGCAAATTCGGAAATAAAATCTAAACTTAATTCGACACTAAACTTGAAATTAAATGGGAAAGTAAATTCGAAACTAAATTTGGAGCTAAATAAAATTGTAAACTAAATTAAAAACTAAATTTAAACCAAATGGGAAAGTAATTTTGGAACTAAAATCGAAACTAAATTTTAAACTAAATTCGAAACTAAATGGACATTAAATTGAAAATATGAAAATTAAATTCGAACCATATTTGAACATAATACAAAACTGAATACAATTGGAAATTAAATTTGAAATTAAAATCAAAACTGTAAATTCAAAACTACCATGATAATTTGTATGATAGTTTACATAATTCTAAATTAATATTAAGTAATATTATTACGAAACTAAAACTCTGAAAAATTATTTTTAAATATTTACAGGAAGCCGATGCTCGTGACGCTGCTCAAAAATCAAACCAACCACTCAGTCAGCAGGTGGACAGACAACACGACGACCGAAAATATCGACAATAATGATTGAAAAATAAATACCAAATTGCAAATCCTAGCTTAAGTTTAGATCATAAAAAAAGAAACATATTTTTGTAAACACCAATCATCGAAATACTCATAATTTAAAGACAAAAAAAACAAAACAAAACGAAAAGCATTGTTTAAAGATTCATTTTCTTTCTATCGTAATATCACCTCTTGTATCTCTTACTTTAATATTAATATAATTATTGTATTTTAGTATTAGTATTATTATTATTACTATTATTATTATTATATTATTATTATAATTTTTTTTATTCTCTGTAAAGACTAAGATGCGAAATGCACCCTTCGATCTGTGCCAATCCGACCATTATTCATCATATAAACAGTAAAGTGAGAAAATTCGTTAAACCATTGATTTTTATTTTACTTCACCACCAACTTTAAAAAAAAATATTCCATTAAAATAATGTTAATAAATATTTTAAATAATAACTATTATTTTTTAATATTTTGAAATATTTTTATAACTATAATTATACATTGAAACTGAAACATAAAATCAATAAATGAATTTACAATAAATTTCGAGATATTTTCATTTCGCTTTATTGATGCACAAATTAACGGTACATTGTCGTGCTTCTTTTTATGATTTTTTAAGGGCTTTTTATAACATTCATAAAATCCCTTCGTTTTACGGAAATATTTTCTCACTATTGTAGCATTTGAATATATTTTAAATGGTCATATTAATTAAATAAAAAAAATGATACAACATTATTTCGAGGTATCGGACTACTAAAAGCTAGAAAACTTCTCGCATGATTAAATTCTAATTTCCCTCTTTAAACTATTCGATAAAGCAAAGTAGAGATCAATCAACTGCTCTTATCGCTTTTTTAAATATTGTTAGAAAATTAAATAATTTCGATCAACTAATAAATTGGAAATTATAATTATTATTTTTTTTATTATTATTAATAGTCATTAATCACATACTCAAAATTAGTTTAGATTTTGTAAACGAATTGGAATTTCGTAAAAATTTCTACTAATTCTTAGTTTTTTTTAATTCTTTCAAAAAAATGTGAGATAAAAATTATAAACTACTAAATGACGGAGTAATTTTACTTAAACTTAGTAGAAAATTTTACTAATTTAAATTAGTGGCCTTTTTACTAATATTTGAATTAGTAACATTTTCTACTAAGTTTAAGTAAAATTACTCCGTCATTTAGTAGTTTTTATTTTTATCTCAAATTTTTTTTTGAAAGAATTAAAGAAAACTAAGAATTAGTAGAAATTTTTACGAAATTCCAATGTAGTAGACGAATTTTCTCTAATTCAAACGTAGAGACGATTATAAAAAAAATTATAAAAGTGATAATAAAATAATTTAATTTTCTCAATTTAATATTCAGAAGGCATTTGAGTCTTTTTTCATAAAAGAAAAATAGCGATTGAGAAAATGTTTATAATTTAAAATTATAAAAGATTATTCAAACTTATAGTTTAGAAGCGTTTTGACCTTTTAATATTGCAAACATTAATTGGGACATAAATACAACACTGACTGCATTGAAATTTAGTTTGTTGGAAATTCTTTAAGGTTTCAATTCTTTTCCACCTTAATCAAGATAAATTTATGTTTTCATAAAATTATTTATATATTTATAGAAAAAAAGACCTTTGTGAATACGAGTCATGAACTTTCTTAGAAAGTAAAAAAAAATATTGACGCAAACACAATAAAGAACATTTGCACAAACATTACAATGTAATATTGAAATTTTACTTTGGAACGTTGAGAAGAAAATTAACAGCCATCAAATAAACACGGAACTGATATAAATCGGAAAATTGGAAAAAAGATTTTAAATACAACAAACTCCATTATTCTTGATTTTTAAAATTAATCTCGAATTTTAAATCCAAAAAATTTCTAAATTTCTTTTAAGCTTAAAATATATTTTGCAAAGTTCAAAATTCAAGAGCACTCTTGACTTTCAAATCAGTAAAATTTGCGAATTTCCTTCAAGTTTAGAAAGATTTTTGCACAGATTCAAAATTTAAAAGTACTCGTGATTTTAAAATCAGTTTTTTCAAATTTCTTTTAAATTCAGAAAGAATTTTGCAAAATTCAAGAGCAGAATATTCGCAAATTATAGACTAATCGAAATTTAAAATTCTAATAACTCGAAAACGTATTTGATGACAAAATTATTTACAAAAAGATTGATAATGTGACTGCATTTATAGCAAATATCAAGAATATGTTCAAGAAAATTAAAAAAAAAAATTAAACTAATAAACGTAAAATTGAAGCGCAAGATAATTGCTACAAATATCTACTATCATTATAGTAGTCAATTTGTTATTCTTAATTCTAAAGCGTCTAGTGTTCTAAGCTATAAAAAATATATAATTTATCGGAAATTACAAGTTTCCGATTTTAGTTCAATTTTAATATTTAAATTATGAAGCGTATTAAAAGTCCATTTTTCTAATCGGCTCAATGAAGACTGATTAGAAAATAATAAAAAATTATTGAAAAATAATTTATATTTTCTAACAAAACTTCAAAAATCTATTTGAAAAATCGAAAGCACCCAAGTCGTATACTTCACACAAAATCATTTACGCAAAATAACAAAAAGTTCAAACAAAAATGTTCAACAATTATTTGAAAATGATTTATTTTCAAAAAATCTTAATTCCTTCAATAAAAAAATTCCCATTGCATTCTAATAAATAAATAAATAAATAAAATTATCGTGTTCTTTTTAAATTATCAATTATTTAAAGGAATATATTTGTAATCAAAAAATATTTCGTCACTTTTGTTTGAACTCTTTAGATATTTTGAACTCTAATCACTTGTACATTATACAATATTTCAATTCACACGCACACACGCGTAGTTTTATTGTCTAACAAAAAACTTAATTAAAAAATAAGTGGATGAAATTCATCGACTGGCACGTCGAGTTTAAGTATTGTATATTCACTATGGTTTAAATTAACAAGCGTTTTTTGCGTTAAAAAATAATATTTTATAATTAATAATAATTATCATAATAATTGATAATAATTATGAATTGATAATAATTTCGAATTAATAATAATTATTATGGACTAATAATTATTATGAATTAATAATTATCATCAACTAATAATTATTTTAAATTCATAATTACCATAAATTAATATAATAATTATTCTAAATTAAAATCATTGTGAATTAATAATAATTATAAATTAATAATTATTCTTGCATACAATAATTTTAAACTATAATGTATTATTAGTTAAATAATAGTCCAATTTCAGACTTGACTTTTCATTACTTTAAGATGATAAATAACTAACAAAGAGAAATTAAATACTTTTAATGTAAAAAACGCTCGTTCCTTTATCTCAGAGCTACTTAATTAGGTATCAAGTGGCCCTAAGGAACTAGTTGTCATTTCGTCAGACGATTCTAAACAATCAAGAATCTTTTCTTTAATTTTAAAGTCCACTATCATAGTAGATTTTCACTAATTCTGACAAAAATTACATTTTATGAAATCACTCACAGAAAAAATGGCGTTGGCAAAATAATTGCCAGAAGAACGTAAATTTCAATGCAGAAATACGGCGAGAACTTTTAATACTAATTTTTTTAATTAACATTTTTATTTGCAACTACAAATTGTAAATTTAACATATAATAAAAAAAGAGAAAAAAATATTCTAAAAAATTAAATAAAAAAGAAAAGAACAAACAAATAAAAATGGAGAAAAATTCTCGCCTTATCTCTAGAAGGGAATTTAGTCTTAAAATAAAATTCGGTCGATGAATTATTATCAATGTGAACCAGTCGAAACTGGATCGTATGGTTTTGAATTGAAACCAACGTATCTATTGTTTTTCTTGTGAACAAAACCATTTTGAGGATCGGCTTTATAATAAACTACTCTTCTAATTCCAAATGGATCGACGTATCCAAAGGATCCAACTGTTTTATCATTCGGCTTTTGTTCTTCTTCGTGATAATGTGATTTGAGGTAATATTGAAATCCATCACCTGTCTGATGATGACCATCGTAGGCAGGATATTCCTGATATCTCACTGATCCACGCCTAGAAATTAAAAAAAAAGAACTCTATTATAAAATATCAACGAGAACACGAAAATGAAAAAGTTTCTTAAAAATGTTGTTAAAATCTTGTATCGAGTGCATGAGTATTCCATAAAAATATTTCTCAATTTCCATTTGTCCAATAATATGTGATCGAACTTCGAAGAAATGAAAATTCTGTCAATCGATATTTTATCAATTAGCAATCAATTTTTAATTTTTGCAAATATAAAATTCTGTAAACATAAATTCGAACAAATAAAAATCCGACGAAATGGAAATTATAATACAGTCATCTCTCGATAACGAAACTTACCATAAAATAAACTTTTTAATAAATTGAAATTGATTTTTGGTCTTTAGAACAAATTTTGATACCAAAAATATTCGATAAATAGAAACTTTGCTAATATACATTTTTTTATGTTTTTTGAGATTCAAATTATCAATCTTTGAGAAATATAGAAATTTATAAAGGGTCAAAATACTTTCTGCCCTCTTTTATTTAACAACCATTTAATCCCTTTCAAAAAATCACTTTAATAACAAATTTTTTTTGAGTATTTCAATTAAAGCGTTTTGTGCAGAAATAGCATAAGTCCGTAAATCGAAATTGTTCAGGAATTAATAAAAACTGTTTTACTTGTAAATGTTGACATTTTTTCTGATTCTGCTTTTTACATTATATTCTAGTAACCTATAAGTTAAAAAATTCAATGTGATTAATTTTTTATCTACTTAACATAAGAAATAAAACAAATAAATAAACATTTGGACTTATGCTGTTTCTGCACAAAATAAATTGAAAAACACAGAAAATTTATTGAATCGAGTAAAGTATCAAAGTTTTATTAAATATTTAATAACATTTATTTAAAATATTGAATTTGGATAATTTTTAGTAACATTTTATAAGTAATAAAATTGTTTTAAGAATAAATTTAACCAATTTTCAATATTTTCTAAATTTCTAATTTTAAATTAATTCAGTCACCAATATTACTTTTTGCTTTCTTCCAGTGAATTTCATTTATAATATGAATTGTTTAATATAAATTACATAATACAAGTCAAGAATATCACAAGAAAATTCCATTTATTAAAGAATATCACAAGTTTTTGCGCGAAATGATAATTTAATTATTTTTTTAAAATGATTTAGAGTTTAGTAACTTATTTAATATTTTACCAGATTGTAAAGCTTCATCTAAAGATCAATTTTCAGTAAAAAAGTTTTTTTTCGAAAAAAATGGACTTATGCGGTTTCTGCACAAAATGCTTCAATTATTTTTATGACACACTGAAAAAAAATTACTTGAATATTGTCAAATAAAAAATATTTACTTAGCTTAAATAATATTTATTTGAAGTCAATTAAATGGAATTTGAACCAATAACTTCATTATTATAAAGCAAATATACCATTTTATTGAATCTAATAAATATTGATTCAATTAAATATTTAATTGACAATATTTAGTCAAGTATAATCGATATTATTTGAATCAAATTTTCTTTTAGTGTATACTGAAAATTACCAGTGTATCCTTCCATTAAAAAATTAATTGAGTCGTGAAAAAGGAGAAAATGGTCAGAAATCATTAAAATGGATAAATTTAGAAAATTTTAGATAAAAGGTTTTTGAAGCATAAAAGCTATGACTATGATTCCTGCAACTCCAATTTATCAAGAGATGACTAATAATCTTTATGAAATATTAATCCCCTTTGCCTTTATATTGACAACAATAGAATTCACGATTGTGGTATATAAATTGAAAGCTCCTAAAATAAAGACAATTAAATCAAACCTGGCAATTTCTGGTCGATACCTAGAGTATCGTTTGCTATTGACAGTGTTATTCGCCAGCCTGTAACCCCTAAAACCAGTAGGTGCCACTCTCACATGGCTCGAAGCTTGCAACTGATCATCATTAAAATTCGGCGATTCAACAATCACAGCAGGTTGCGGTACTCGATACGAATACGATCTTTCATAGGGATTGATGAATGGATTCTGAATTTGATGTCCAGTCGAGAGGTAGTTTGAATTAGCATTAAATCCATCATCGTAGGGCGACGGTGTCGTGAAGGGATAAACTTTTGGTCTGAATGTCGTTGGCACTGGATGATCGTATTGCAAAATCGAGACTGCCGGCGACAATGTCGATGGAGAATAACTCCTTAATGGTGAAACAGTATTCACCTCGATGCTGTTGCCAGACACGTCCTTTATTTCTGCTTGCCTGTGGAAAATAAAACACCCACGATTTAAAGGATAATAAAATAAACGAAGCAGCACAACAGTGCGTAATTGCGTGTGTTGCTTGGGGTTAAAATATGTGCATGTGTGCGCCTCTCGTTCTGACCTTCGTCAACCTAATATAAAGATTAACGTAAAAAGCCTAAGAAATTTGTGGTGATTATCGATAAATTACAGGTATAGGGTGGTCCGGATGTCGCTTATAGTGCTTTAAACAGGTATCCATACACTCGAGTTGTAAAATGCGAAAATAGAGAGAAAAAAATGTTTTTATTTATAATGGGGGACTGGATAATGTTGCCAATGAGGTAAAAGAGCTTATGGTCATTCGCAGGATATAAGACATTTACGAACAGTCAAGGTGGACTTTCCAAATGGATATAAGATATTAAATTAATAGATAAGCTTAGATTATAGAAATAAATAAATTTAAAAAAAGTAGTATACAAACTGGATATGCACCTGTTATTTAACAGTTCACTTAGAATCAGTTTCACACCTATTTTTATAAAGCAATGAAAACAGTTTCACTCATGATAGCAAATAGTAGATAAAGAAGCCATAACTTTTAAGAACAGGAACAAAATTTTTCATTACTTAAAAATTAGTTAACATTTTTTTGTTTATTTCACTCAGTGTTATAAAAAAAAGTATTTTATATTTTTCTAATGGCCTTTAACAGTATTAAATTAAATTCTTAAAAACTTTACAAATTGAATTGAAATTGAATTGAATTTTTGAATTTCAATTTTAAATAAAATTCCATTACTTTCTAAAATTTTTCATTAAAGTTTTTCTAAATTAATTATTTTTAATAGTCTTTAAAAAGTTTCTCGAGAATTCAATTATTTAAATACAAAAAGTCAATTTTTTATAATAATAATAATTGAATGCTAGTCTTTGCCTTTAAGTTATTAAACTGAATTCTTTCGAAATTTTCAATTACAAAAAATATACCCACTAAATTTTAATTATAAAGAAAATAAATAAATTTAGAAAAAAAGTATGTTTTACTTTTACATACAATTAAACAATTTTCATAAAATTGAAATTTAGTCAATTTCTTCATAAAATTGAAATTTATAAAATAATTTATAGAAAACGTTACAAAATATTAAAGTTTGCGATGAATTTGAATTATAAATGAGAAAAACATGATTTTTAGAAAATTTCAATATAAACAATAAGATTTTTTTTCAATTTAAATTTTTTGAAAATAATTGAATTTGGAATTACAAATATAAATTGCAACATTTAAATATTTAAATCATCGTTATTTATTTTCCCAGAAGAATTCAAATTTTCTGAATTTTCAGTTTCAAATTTTCCAACATTCAATTATTTCCAAAAATCACAACTTTACAGAACTGTTTCCACTCCCAAGTCCAATTATTAAAAACAAAAAATTTTACTGACCTATTTTTTTGCAAATCAATTATTTTTAATAATTTTCCGAAATTTTTTTCACAATTCAAACATTTAAACAAGAAAATCCAATCTTTGTAATAATTATATAAATGTAGGGGAGACCGGGGCGTAATGGCTAACTTTTCACTCTTTGTTGTTTTACTCGGACACTTTTGTCCTAATTGAATGTTTATCTCTCAGAAAAGTTACTCTGGTATCTCAGCTTACTTTTAAGACTACGAACATCCCGATATGACTCTTGCTTTTTATTCTACAGCAGTTTTTCTGGAGCAATGCAGAGCTCCAAAATACGCCCCTAACCGGGGTGTAATGGATAACTCCCGGGGCGTAATGAATAATGATTGCTAATTATTATCTACAGTTTCCAATTTTATTGTATATTGTAAATTAAGGTTCCTGGGTATTCCGTGAATGCTATTTTTATTCAGCAATACTTCTCCTATCGCTTTTTCAATAATATTCTGTGATATTGGCACTCTCTCAATTTTTTTGTAATTTCTCATTAAAATCGTAGCTTGAAATCTACTGTTTGTAAATTTTAGACCAAAACTTAAAAATTTGGTTAAAAACACCTAAACATACTTAAACTAAGTGACAAGTAACCGCGAAAACAAACCTACACTTCGCCGATATGGTACGTTGCTTTTTATACATAGCGTATTGCATTAGCCAACACGCCCCGGGAAAAAGTAGCCATTACGCCCCGGGGGTGTTCGGCAAATATTTGCCTTTTTTTTAACAATACCGGAAGTGTGAATCAAAAATCTCGAATTGTCCCTTAAAAACAAACGTGTCAAGATCGAAACCTCATTTCAGTTTCTTTTTTAAAGCTATTTTTCAAAAAAATAGAACGAAAAAACGAAAATTTTGAAAAGTTACTTTCGTATGTCAAAAATAGTTTTTCTACTATATTTCTTACAATAATGAATAAATATTAATGAAACTTCCGACAAACTTGCAGTATACCAAGTACAATAACTTGTCTATTGTGCGAAATTATTACAATTTACGGTTTTTAAACAAATTACAATTATTCATTACGCCCCTTAGCCATTACGCCCCGGTCTCCCCTACCCAACTCTTTTCACAGTTCTTTTATAAAAAAAAGTTTTTACGCTGAATTCTAAAAAAATATGTAACCATAAAAGTGCAAAATTGAAAAAGTTTCAAATATTAAATATTATAATAAGTTTCAAAGTTTTCAAATATTTTTATTGCCCTAATTGAAATTTAATGAAATACAATCATGATAAAAAATTTCAAAGAATTAGTTTTTTTATAAATATTCTAGTTTAAATAAAATAATGATTTCTGAAAAGATTATTTGAATACTTGGAGAAAAGGTATAATCAAAGTTTTGAAGAATTTTTTGTTAGAAATATAGAAAATTTTCTTAAAAATCGTCAAAACTTGTCAAAAATTTGAATATTAAATCTAAAACATTAGTTTTCAAAAAATCTTAATGTTTTTATTGTTTAACATTTACATTTAAATTTTCGGAAACATGTAGTTTAAGGAAATTAAAAATAATTGAATATAAAAAAATTGTTTTATGCATAACATTCAAAAATATCGTTTATAAAAAATATTTCAATATAATTTTAATTAATTGTAACATGAAGATTTTTTTATTAAAATTTTCGAGAATTCACTTATTTTCAGCATTTTCTATTAAAATTCCTTGCAATTTATTTTTCAAAAGTTGTAATGAAATATTTGAAACAAAATTATTTATTTTCAATAAAGTTAACAAATAAATTTCAATTCTTTACAATTATTTATAATTTACAATTTACAATTGCATAAGTAGAAAATTTAATTATCCTTAACAAATGATTAAAATATAATTTTTAAAATTACAGAAAGTGAATTTATCATTCGGTTTACAAATATTAAATGAGAAAGAAGCTATCAATTTTCTGAAACAAATGTAACAAACAATTAAGTATTATATGCATTTTACATTACAATAAAAGTGTTTGTTTGTTAAGTCGAATAAGTCGAAAAAGGTCATACTATCCGAGGTCTGCAATTAGTTAACAATAGTTCGACAAGTAACAGTTGAAAGTTGACTATAATTATTTTTTGCAGTACAAAAATCGTAAACAATTCTATTTTATACCAAAAAAGTGACATTTTGTTGTTATTTTTGGAAGAATGGTCGAAAAATCGCGTTTTTGGGAAACACGAACAAAAAGTTGTCTTTATTTAAAATATTAGGTACAAGGGTATTAAAAATGCCTGCAGTCTACAAGCGCTTCCTTGGGTTGCAATTATTAACCAACAATTTAACAAATAAGTAAAAAAAATTACCTGAAAGGATTAGGCGGCCTTCTCGGCCTCACCAAAATTCCACTCTGAGGAGGCACTTTTTTCGAAATTGAAACCGCATCCTGTATCGGTCGGTCTTTGCCAACAAACACCATTTTCGATCTACAAAATGAAAAAAAACACATTAAATATAATTAATGAAAGAAAATAACATCTTCTGCCTCCTTTTGATACGTTAATGAGAGTTTTTAATTATCTCTCTCTCTGTATATATAATGTTTAAGTTGCATGTGAATTGAAAGAAGCAAAAAATGTGTGCTTTAACTAATTTCTTACCGTGACAAATATAATCACATCTCTATAATTAATTTATATGACAAATAGAGATGATAGTAATTTAAGATGGAAATTAATAGGACAGGAAATCCTGTAATCAACAAAAGTTGATGTGTCGGAAGCTGAAAAGAAGGATCCGAACAAATTGCAGTGTTGAGTGTAACGAATTGCAGTGTCGATTAATATCAGGACACGAGGTCATTGCGAAATCACGGCAAAGATCATTCGCTATCCTGTGCATTTATATTTATACAGTACAATAAACGTATGCGGTTACAAAATACCAATGGCATTGTTAGGTTGGGTTCTCAGGAGGATTTATGTTTGACACTATTTCCTTACTTTGTCCTTCATTGGGTTTTTTCTTCTTTGCATCGAATTCACAGAAAAAGAATTTCATTATTCATAATATGATAAAGTTCAACTGTTAGTAAAAAATTTAAGCAAATGTTAAAAATTAAAAATGTTAAATCAATAATAAATTTTTCTAGTTTGAAGATATTTTTTCCAGGCCGCAAGATTACAGGCTATTTGGACTACTATTTGGGTCTCTCTCAAAATTTTGATCGAATTAATTATTAATTATCTCGAATTACAAAAATAAAATTCGATTCAATTGAATGTCAATTCTGTAGTTAGAATTTTTGAACTGTAAAAAATGCAAAACATACTTAAGGATTCGGAATCCTTGTTGATCGGCGATGTAATCTTTGATTCGTAAATAACCTAAAGGATCGAGCCATCCCTCAGTACCGATAACAGTACCGTCAGCTAATCTCTTTTCCTTCCGGTACTGTCCATTCAGAGTTTGGAACCGGAAAAATCTCTCGGGACCTTCGTCCGTTTGAATGTGATATTGCGTGTTTGGAGTTAAATTCCATCCGCTCCTTTCAGCTTCGATTTCGTCTGCAGTCAAGCAGTAAACCGAAACCTACAAAAAAAGGAATAGTTCTTGTTAAAAATTGGTGAATAAATATTTAGACAAAATTAATGCGAAATTTATATACCCGCTAGTAAAAAAACAAAGGAAAAGAAATGAAAACTTACTAATGGGAAATTAATTATATAGATACTATTCCTTCCGGAATAATTCATTACTATTGATATTTGATTGTTCAATAAATCACTTTCATAAATTTACTTTAGTTCTTTACAAAGAACATCAAAATTTAATGTTGAACTATTGGATAAAAAGAAAATATTACAATATTTATGTTTGGGATAAAAATAGTCAGGGTTGCCACGCTTTTGCTCTTTTCAAAAATTCCAAACTAATTCCAAAAGATCAATAACTTCATTTTTAAATAAATATTTAATCATTATTATTTTTTCATATAGAAATTAGAATTTTCAAAAATTAAATTATTTTTTTTTATTTATTCTTCAAAGAATTAAATTATTTTCAAAAATAACAAATTTTCTTTCAGAATAATCTGTCACAATTCAATTATATTCAATATTTACTATTTCAAAAAATTTAAACTACAAAATTCAATTATTTAAAAAGAAATTTTAATAAAATGTTATTTAAAGAATTCAATTAATTTCAAAAGTAATATAATTCTTTGCAAAAATCCAATTATGTTCAAAAATTTACAAAAATGCGCGTCAATTTTCAATTACTTTTATAAATAATAAAATTTTTCTCCGACATTCAAACATTTCTCAAAAAAGTTTAATAAAATTCTTGGCAGAATTTCAATTATTTCTAATAAATGTACAATTTTTATCAAACTTCTTGAAAACTGAAATTATTCCTAAAAATTTTAACAAAATTCGTCAAGAGAATTCAATTATTTAAAAACTTGTTGATAAAATTCTTTTTGAAAATTCAATTTTAAGAAACATTTAATTATTAAACAAATTTTTTTATAATATTCTACACAAACATTCAATTATTTTTCCAATAAATAAAAATTTTAAATTTCAAAAAATCATTGCAAAATTTCAATTATTTTTAATACAATTTTAATTGCATTTCTCAAAAAATGTAATTATTCTTTAGAATTTTATTAAAATTCGTCGAAATAATTCTATTATTTAAAAAAATTGTTGATAAAATTCTTTACCAGAATTGATTTAAAAGAAAAATTGAATTATTGAATAAATTATCTTTGTTTGCATTTAAATAATTGAATTCTCGTAAAATTTTTTTATAATAATTGGTTTCAAAAATGAATTTCAGTTAAAATTTTAAATAAAACTTAAAGCCTAAATTTTCGTACATACATTTAATTAAAGGATTTATGAATAATTAAAGTTTCGTAAAATTTAATATTGTAAACAAATGGATTTGAAAATTGTTTAAGACCTTTTTCGAAAATTATTAATATCAATTGATTTAAAGAAAAATTATTTTAGTTAAAATTTTTTAAAATAATAATTGCAATGATGAAAATAATATTTTTGAAGAAATTGCAGTAAAAAAGTAGCAAGTAAACTTTAAAAAAAATTAATGCAATAGAATTGTTCGTTAAAGGTATGTATATAAAAAAATTCAAATTTTCAAAGATTTTAATTCAAAACCTTTTGAAAATTTAAATAATAATTGAATTCTCTTAACAAATTTGAATAAAATTTTTAAGAATAATTTCAGTTTTCTTGATTCTTGAAATTTAATGAAACGAATTTTATTATAATTGAATTTCGGAGAAAAATTATTTTATTCATAAAGATAATTGAAATTTTGACTGAAATTTCTATAAATTTTTTAGCATAATTTGATTTTTGCGAAGAATTTATTAATTTTGAAAAAAAATGTTTGTTAACACGATAAAACTAAAAAAGAAATTAAAAAAAATTATACACAATTTCATAGGGAAACGAAACTATTACTGATTAAATTAATAAATCAACTTTTATCTGCCAATGTTAAGTTAAGTCGGTTAAGTCTATAAAAAAAATTCAGAGTGCCAAAATAAAAAAATATAGAATAGATAATATACTCTTTGATCCCTAGATTAAAAAATAGTCTAATCACTACAAAAATATCTGAGACGAAAAAAGTAAACAAGAGATAATTTTCTAAATTCCCGTAATGCACACAAGTCAATTTAAAATTCATTTTTCCGAGCAATCTATAGTGCAAAAAAGTTCGGTGAAACAAGATTTCTCGAAAGAATTGTTACGCAAACAGAGTACAATTTTGTAGGCTCGGTTAAGGTGAGGCCACACAATTAGTGTCATCATTAAACCATTTTGCGTTCTAGTAAAGCGCGTCATTCACTTAATTTTTTTCCCTTTTTCATTGCTTCAAATAAAAGTAAACTACATTAATTTAAATTTACATATTTACCACGCGTAAAATTAAAATTTACATTTATTGTAGAAATAAATTTTAAAATATTTATTGTGTACAATTGAATTTTCTAAAAAAAGGAATAAAAGTGGAAAAAATTGGTTTAACTCCAAAAGAATCAATAAAAAATTAATTAAAATTATAATAACAGTAAACTAAATTTTGAGAATCAGTAATAATAAAAACTAATAATAATAATTATACAAATAGAAAAACAAATAATGGCTTTTTCTTGAGGCTTTTTTGTATTGTAATCATTAAACTTTTGTACGAAAGGGTTCATTTGAAACCCGTTTATACTCAAATAAATATATAATAATAATAACAATAATAATAATAATAATAATAACAAGACTTCTAATTTTTAGAATTTTTAGAATTTTTATAAAGAATTTATTTCTAAAAATTTTAATAAAATTCGTCAAGGGAATTCAATTATTTAAAAATTTGTTGATAAAATTCTTTATGAAAATTCAATTTTAAGAAACAGTCAATTATTAAACAATAATTTTTATAATATTCTATACAAACATTCAATTACTTTTCCAAAAATTTCAAATTTCAAAAAATCATTGCAAAAATTTCAATTATTTTTAATACAATTTTAATTGAATTTCTCAAAAGATCTCATTATTCTTTAGAATTTTATTAAAATTCGTCGAAAGAATTCTATTATTTAACAAATTTGTTGATAAAATTCTTTACCAGAATGGAATTTTTAGAAAAATTGAATTATTCAATAAATTATCTTTGTTTGTATTTAAAAAAAATTTATGGTATTTTAAAGATAAGTTTATAAATTTTTTTAAAAACTTTTAAAAGCGTAAAAAAATTGATTATATCTAAAAATAATTAGACGAATAACAAAGTTTGTAACAATTGTAACAAAATTACAATTGCAATTCAATTTTTTTTGCGGAAAAATTGTAATTGTAAAAGTTAAATCGCAAAATTCAATTATTATTTAAAAAATTTTTAATTAACATAAAATTATAAAATAATTATAAAAATACAAAATTTAATTTAATATTAAATTAAAATAAAATTCTTTAAAAGAATGATTTATTTTCAATACTCTTCTATGAAACTTTAATTATTGTATTCAAAAAATTTTCAATTTATTATTTTCAAATATTAAATTATCTTCATAGAACATAGAATCAAAATTTTTGAAAAACTAAATAGTTTCAAATCTAAAATTTCTATGCTGGAAATTTCAATTATTCAAAAAGAATTTTTTTTTCTTTTTTTTAAATTTAATTACAATTGAACATTTAACTGTGTCTGTACATAAAAGTCAATGATTTTAACAATGGAAAATTTTTTTTACTCAAATAACTTATATTATTCTTGTCTATCATCAAAGACTGAGTTTTTCAAACATTGACTGTTATACAGTCAACCAAAAATTATCTTTGAAGTAAACATAATAATTTTGATTCAATAAAAATTATGTTTAATTTGATTATAAAATATGTTTAATTTAAACATATTATTTAAGTTGACTAATTATTTTTGAATTAAAAAAAAATTTGTTCTCAGTAAATAAATATTTACTTTATTCAAATATAATTTTTATTTTCGTCAATTAAATTGTCTTTGATCCAATAATTTCATTATCGGTAATTGGTTATTTGAATCAAAAAAACTTCTTTTCAGTAAATACTTAACTATATAGAAATATTTTCTTTAATTAGTAGCAAAAGAAAAGAAAATCGAGGTTTCTTTTTGAAGTTTTGTAAATTATAGCAATTTTAAGTTTATTAAGGTGATAAAAATAATTCAAGAAGAATATTGACAATTATTAAACACCAAAAACAAGAACTTTCGAACCAAAATATAGAGAAATTTGATAATTATTTTTTTCCTTGCTCAGACATTTCCCTGACCATTTTCACTTTCCCTGACTTTTTCCTTGATTTCCCTGACCTGCAACTCAACCCTATTTACATGCTTTACCTGAAAATTCATCGACATTGAGCCAAATAACTACTATCGAACAAAAAAATTTGAAATTCACAATTTCATTTTCTATCCAGAAGAAATTTTCTAACCGCACATACAAAACGATTTGAATAATATTAAAAAAATAATAACCAGGTACTTAAGAAAGCCATCACGCTTCTCTGAATCTCAATATATATTCACATTGTTTCCTATTTCGCAAAGCATTGAATCAAGACCCGCGCACCTGTTATTAAAATTTCAAATCTTCCCGAAAAAAACAAATCAATTTTACATAACGTCTATACGAAATAATCGGCGAAAATCTTGTCGATTAATATTCAGCATTTATAATGTTGTATATATACAGACATACATTCAACTTTGCAATTGAGTCGAAACGGGAGCTAACGGCGCAAAACGTGGGCGCTCTCACGGTAATCTGGTAATGTGGGCGAAATCAACCTCGAAATTATTTCTTCTGTCATCGAGGACAGCCATGAAAATTCTCATGGGTCAATGACGAAAAAATAAATGAACCATACCAAATAATTGATTAAATTAGCCACGCGCGAGATAAAAATGAATTACACCAAAATATTTATTGTACATTATTTTTTTAATCTGACACATGTGTTGACATTCTTGTAAATAAAATAACATCAATAAGAATTATTCAAATTTCATTGAAGAAAAAGAAAAATTTAGTTGCTTCAAATATAAATTGACTCCAAGCTAAACAACTAAAAATAAGCTACAATAAATATTTACTGTTCTTTATCAATACTGTTGGAAAAGTTATGTACAAAATTTCTATTTTACTTCTATTTTTTTGTAATTTTGCATTATTACATTGAACAATTTTTCTTTATTCAAAAAATAAAAAGTCGACCAAAACAATATTTTTAAATTAAACATATTTTATAATTGATTGAATAGTAATTTCTATTGATTAATTAATCAAAATTATTATTATAAAGGTGATTCCCCTGAAAAGGACCACTTCACGTGTCTCTAAAGTGAGACTCAATATTTGCATTAACTTATTATTGATATTTTGTTGAGTATAAATTTGAAAAAAATTTATCCATAATCTACGAAACATTATTTATCTTTACATAATCTTGTAAGGTTAAAATTTAAAGTTTTTCTTAGTAAAAAAATTTATTTAATTTTGTCTTTTGGTTTCGGTTAAATATGATACATATTTTTAATTCATTTTTAATACAATTAAAAATTTTGTAATATAGTCTTACTATATAATCAAATTGAAGCTTAGATTCTACCGTTTATTTTTCACTTATATTTAGTTCAAGAAAAACAAAAGAAATTTTTTAAATAATTAATTAAAAATTACTGACAATGGAAGTAAAAATTCAAATTCATCTCCGAAACCTCGTTTTTCAGGTAAAAACATCATATTTATAAACTGTTTTTAAGCGTTATTGTTTTGTTTTTAATTTTTTAATAATTATTTTCAAATACTTAACCCTTGAATTATAAAAAAATTTTCCGTTTTATTTAAAATCAAGTATTTTTAATTTTTAAAAATATAATATATTAAGTAGAAAGTTAGATAAATAACAAAATTATAATTAAAAATAAAGTTTTTTATAGAAAGTATCAATTTTGAACTTAAAATGCTAAATTAAAAAATTCATTACAATTTTTTTGCGTTCAATATAAAAATAAAATATTAGTTATTTTTGAAAAGATAAAATAGTTATAAATAAATTACTAAATACGCAATTCATTAAATTATAAATGAATAATGTTAAAAGTTTAATAAATTAAAGAAATTAAATATACAAAAAGGAATTTTTTTTACAAAATCCCCAATATTGATTACAGTATATTTAACCTTCAAAACACTTAATATAAAAATGATGCTGGAAGGCTTATTTCTGAAAATTAATTTTGCGCAACTCAGATTTTTATCTTTAAACGTATTTAAAATCTACCCATGACAAAAAATTCAGAAAATGTAAAAATTAATTTTATTTTGTTTTTGGAAAAAAACAGGTTCCTTTCAGGAGAATCACCCACATATATTTAATTCAAAAACAATTTTTGGTTGATTGTATATAACGAACAGTACGTTTGATTCAAATGTATCATTTTCTCAGTGTAATAAAATGCTAATTTTATTTTAATATTAATTTAACTTAATGAAATATACTATTTTGACTTTAATATAATTGTAAAATTAATTAGTGTTCACAAAAAAAATATTTGTATGTAAATTTCTACCTAGTATGCCAGTACTAGAATTCAAGTAGAAATTCTATTGAATTCTTCCAGAGAAATTCATGCATATAGTGCACACTAAATTCTATATAGAATCATTGTAAAAAAAATGCTACACAATTTTTTTTTTGATAAACACAATGAATGATTTGTGAATCAAATAAATTTTCCCAAGAGAAAGAAGAAAAAATCTTAATTCGATTTTAACGATCCTTCATTTCAAACAATATGCATTATATTTTGCAAAATAATAGATTACTCAAGATACAGGTTTCTCTTTTCTTTTTTTTTTTTTTTTTGCGTACCAGTGTTCATTCAGACAGAAATCATTCAATAAAAATTACGGACTTCTTAATTATGATGTATATACTATCAAGATATTGAATTAAATCTTGATAGAGAATGAGAAAATGATTTATAGATCACGATGAGAACCCTTTTGTCATTACAATGACTTTATTAACGACAGGACAGAGTTCATTGCAACTCTATATGTGTATACCGATAATTATGTGCAATGAGATTGAGGTATTGGGGGAATTTTTTATTTTTTTTCTATTTCAAACTCGATTTATCAGTTCCGTTCCGCGTGATTTCATATACATATCCCGCTGTATTAGTCAGTCAATTTAATTCGAGACGGAAATATAAACAATTGCTTTCGTTTCTAGCATTCGTTGAATTCTTGTTGCTCACAAATTTTTGCAAAAATATTTTTAATATTTCCTGTTTGATAATTAATTGCTGTTTATATATCTAATTTTATCAATTTCTGTGTGGGAACTTCCTTTTTTTGCTTATTGCTTCCTTATGGAAGCATTGTATTCTTTCTTTCATTCTTTTTTAATTATTTATTCATTTATTATTTTTTTTATTCATTTACTTTTTTTAATTACACGAAAAAAAACCTTTAACTGGGACAGCGACAACTTTCGCTAAAATAGCAAAAGTATTCGTTGAAATATCGAAAGTATTCGCTGCAATAACTAAAAATTTCGCTAATATAGTGAAGTTTGTAGTTGTTCTAGGTGAAGATTTTTTTTCGTGTATTATTTCATTTACTTCTTTTTATTTATTTACTTTTGTTGTTGTTGTTTTGGAAATAGAAAATAATAAAGTAATTCCAGAAGGGAGTAAAGTTTATCAAACAATATCAGTTACAGAAAATAAAAAATTGTTAACAAGTTCTTTCTTCAATAGAAATTAGAAAGTTCAAGTACAATGGTTAAACAGATTTTGACAGTCTGTCTTTCATTACTCACTTTCATAATTTCTTCCTAAGCTGTTTTTCTTCATTGTTAACAATGTGTCTAAAATTATGCTTCCTCATTCTTAACGATTCAAAGCTATTTATTGAAATAAAAAAAGTTATTTTGTAACGTAAACATAAGATTTTCATCTGCTATTATTATTCACAGACTGAATTCGACAGAATTTTTGTCTCTTCAAATTATAATTTTTCAGAAATTTTGTTTTAAAATTTTCTAAAATAAAATTAACGATTATCTTCCCCAAACAGTCCGCTAAACCGGCGTTATAGAGTGTTATTTATTTTGTTTTCTAACCCTAAATTTAAGATTATATTCTGAATGTAAAAGTTTGTTTTATTTAAATAAAAATATTTTTTTGATTTAAATAAACATTTGGTTTAGTTTAATGAATTTTTTATTCAAAGAAAGAATTTGGTTACCTAAACAAATAATATTTAATATGGTAAATTTTGCTATTAAGCGTTGTTTTTCAATCTTTTAGACAAAACCCTTCGTAGAAAAGTACATAATTTTTTTTAAATATTTTAAATACACATCCTTATAGGGAATTTGATTGCGCATCTTTATTTCTTATGCAATTGTTTTCTGTTTGTTATCGTTTTCGAAATATTTGGGAAAAACTGTTTTTTGTTGGAAACTGTAAATTTAATGAAATTTTTCATTTTAACTCGAGATATTTCAGCCAATATGAAAAATTTGGCATTGAAACAAAAAAGAAATATATAAATATATAAATATCGCGAGTTGAAGTGAAAAATGTCATTAAATTTACAGTTTTTTCCAAATATTTCGAAAACGATAACGCAGATAGAATAAAAATTGCATAAGAAATAAAGATGCGCAATCAAATTCTCTATAAGGATATGTATTTAAAATATTTAAATTCAGAAGTTAAATTTTGAGTGTCCAGGGGACTTCGATTTCGACCGAGAAAAATTTACGTGCCCTTCTACGATCCAAGGGACATATATAAGTTGTGAAAAAAGTTTTGCAAAATTTCCATTATTTTTCAAGATATTGTTTATTAAACTTTTACAATAAAAAAATGTATGTTAAATTTTGTAAAAGTATTTTGCAATTTAGGGAAAAAGTGAAAAAAAACCGAAATTTTGATATAAAAAATACTAAACATTTAAAAAAAGTGCAAAAAACCGAAATTTTGATATAAAGAATACTTAACATTAAAAAAAATTTATTGAATTTAGTACAATTATATCAAACGTCAAGAATTTTTATTCAAATTTAATATAACTTTACTAAATTTCACATAAACTTGTCTAAAGTTTAGTATTATTTATATCAAAATTTCAGTTTGTTGCACCTTTTTCCCAAATTGCAAAATACTTTTACAAAATTTAATATACATTCTTTTTCAGTATAAGGCACTTTTTTCAACAATTTTTATTTTGAAATCTATGATGGTTACAAAAATATGTTTAATATAAAAATTGTAGGAAAATTATTGAATTTCAATATTTTATTGACAAATAAAAAAATTCATTTTTTTCATTAATTTGTTTAAACAATAAATTTTAAATATTTTTTTTCACCCAAAGTCCGTAAAATTTTTTCTCCAAAAAATATTAAAAAGAAAGCTTGAAATGTTCTCATAAAACCCTCAAAATTGCAGAAAGGTGTTTTTTGATATTAGTGAGAATTTTTTTTTTTGAATTTTCCATTGTAGAAAATATTTTAAAATAATTTATTGATTAGGATTTGACAACATACAATATTTATATGATATAAAAGTTGATGATCAGTTAATTTGTAAGTCAACATTATTTTTACTTCTCTTGATCTGAAAAAGATCACTCATTGATCGAGAAGGTGACTTATAGTGTATAATTAGTTAAATTTGACATATTCAGATTTAGAGAGACTTTATTATTATTAATACAATATTTTCAATAATACCTACTTATAAATGTAAGAATGTGGTAGAAGCAATACAGGGTTTAAGGTTTAATTAGAAACTAAAAAATAATAATACATTTTTTTAAAACAAAACTCTCACTTTTTATTACATTTGCGGAGAAAAAAGTATTGTTAAAGATCTAACAAATTTTTTTTGTTGTTGTTACAAAATTTTTGTTACCTCAACAGTTTTATTATTATTAGCAAAAATTTGAATTGTTAGAACAACAAAATAATTTTGTTAGTTCTTTATTAACAATCTTTTTGTCAACGTAACAATCCTTTTTCTCCGTGTTGTCACTAAATTCCAAATAATAAACTTTTTTACTAAATGAATAATTTAGTTTAGAGAGAATTTATAAATTTTCGATAAGAATTCTCTTTCACTGTAACAGAAACAAACATCTTGCCAAGAATTTAAAAATAAACCAACGACAATTTCTAACCAATCGATTTTAAAAGTAGAAAATTTTTCCAAAGGATATTGCTCCAAATATGAAATGTAGCAGAAAATATTTAATACGCTATGTACCTACATTTATACATCTATTTTGATGAAATACACAAATATAATTATAATTCTAAATAAATTCGTATTTTTTCACTTGACGAAAAATTCATTGACAAAAAGGATGAAATAATAAAGAATGTAAGACACGTAATAAGGATTAAATAAGAGGGTTCTTCGTAAAGTGTGCGTGCGTGGGATTACGGGAAAGTATGAAGTCGGCCTCTCGAGTCCATATTAAGAGATCCGATATCACCGCGATACTTCGGTCCAGTGTGAGGTATATTCTCAACGATGTAATACACGAGTCAAGATTTCTTTTTATGTGTTGTGTGCAATTTCGTGTACGCGTGCTCACACTCTCTCTCTTTCTCATATAAATATATGTATATGTATATGTATATGAAAGACTCAGCAAAAAAGCGCGCGTCTTTCATTTATCCAGAATATATCAGTTCTATATTTCGCGAGATATTGGGTCTGATGAGTGGGCGGACAACTAGGTACTTTGAACCTTTTATAATTTACATTAAAGCAAAACTAGTTTTTGTTTGATCGCTTGGGAACTCGAGCCATAAGTGACGACAAAGGCGCCAGCTGATTTATTGCATTTTTTTTAATGATAGCTATGCATAATGAGAGGGCAAAGTGAGCCGCAATCAAATGCGAAACTTTGATAAATTTACTTTACATATATATATACATACAGTTTCTTAATTACTGAATGTAATTAATTTTACTTTAATTAATAATACCTTAATTTTAATAACAATCTTAATGATCCACTTGTTTTGTAATCGATGGAAGAGAAATAAAAAGCATATGACTAATCCGTTAATTGATAATTATATCAAATAAACGGTAATTAAACAGCTATATTCTATTTATGGATTTCTGATCAACTTTAAGGTGAAAAAAATAGTCGTCTTTGTCGATTATACAAATGCAAAAAAAGTTGACTATTTTATTCAATCTTGTTAAAAAAAATTTCAGATTATATTTAATAATTTTTCACTAACTATTTAAAAATGTAATAATATTGTTAAATACTTATTACCTTATGTATTACAGAAATAGAATTTTCTTGAACATTTTCAAACTTGCTAATAAAATTTATATTTAAAAAAAATATAATTGAGTAACGCTTATTTCAAAATTTTCTAAACTTCCTAAACTAGACTTCATCTCTAAACTAATTTTTTTAAATACTTTTCTGAAGGTTCCTCGTGAAACTAATTTAACAACAAAAATATATTGACAAAAATTTTTTCAAAAAATTATAATAGAAAATTCTTTAAATTAGTTTTTTAAAAGAATTATTATTATATTATAATAATCGACATAATCTATGTTGTTTTATTACAATGTTTTGTTTTGTAGTTTAAATTGATATGTTCTAGAAAATTATTTAAATTCTGGAAGACTTGCAGTTCAAATTTGTAAGTATTTTGAAATTTTAAGCAAATAAAGAACAATAATTAGTTAAATATTTACTTTACAAAATTTATTAAAATTTAAAAAATTTAATTTCTAAATTTAAAATAAATTAGGTTTTTCAAAAGTAGTAATTAAAATCTTTTAAAGAAAAAGGTACTTGAATTCTCAATAATTATTTGAACAAATTGAAACAATTATAAATTCTGTAAATTTTATATTTTAAAGAATTTTATTTTTTCCTCTTTAAAAATTGTCTATAAATATAATTATATTTTTGAAATTATATCATTTTACGAATTTACAAACAATATTCTATATAAATAATTCAATTCTCGTAGTTAAATTCTGATAGGAATTGATTTAACAAAAATCTCAGATGACATTTTAAAAAATAATTAAACATTTAAATCGTTATAAATTATAACAGGAATTTTAGGAATGAATTAAATTTTAAAAAGTTTTTAAATTAAATTCCTTGAAAATTTAAGGGAAGCAAAAGTTTAAAAATCTTTAAATTTTTATTTTTAAAATTATTAATAACATTATTCTTCTTTAAAAATTATTAAAATTTATCAATAATTTTATTCAAAAATTCTAAAAAAATAATTGAATTTTGGTTGAATTACAGTTGCAAATTTAAGAAATAATTATATTTCATGAGGTTTTTCATTGAAATCATTTAAAATTTTAATTCCTCAAGAAAAATAAATATGAATAAATTTTTAAATAATATCATATAATAATTTTTTTAAATTTTTGTTTAACAAAAAGTATCAAAGCTTTGAAAAATTCAATTCAGAAATTTCGTAAAATTGTTTCTTGAAAAAATGAAACTAAAATTTTGTTTATACTACTTCTATTTCCGAAAATAATTTTAAAAAATTGAAACAATTGAAAATTTGACCAACTTTTATTGAAATAAATTTTGAATTGCAATTCAAGTTGCTGTTAGAAACATTTTGGCATTTACTATACGAGTTCTTCAAATAATTACATTTAATGAAAGAACGTAAGAAAAATTATATTTTTTAAGAATTTAAGAATTTCCATTAAATTTGGAAAAGCAAATTTTTCAAACCTTCTAATAAAATTTTTTTTTTCTAAAAAATATAACTGTGTAACGCTTATTTCAAAATTGTATTATTTTCTGAAATTCATAAACTAAACTTCATCTCTAAATTAATAATTCATATAATTGAAATTTTGTAAATTTCTCTAAAATAATTGAATTTCTTGAAAGAAATTTTGAAAGGTGTTGAAAAATAATAAGGTTTTTAAAGAATTTTAATTAAAAATATAAAAAGACATGATTTCTCACAAATTGTAATAAGTATAAAAAATAGATTTTTGAAACATTTTAGTTAAAATTTTTTCAGGATAGTTTAAATTTAAAATTTTTTATATAAACATTTTAATATTAAGAAATAATTTTTAAAATTACTGTAATGTAATTTTTTGAAAATAATTGAATTACTGAAAAGAATGTTTGGGTAATGTCAAAAACCAATCAATTTTCTAATGCAGAAAAATTTTTTTACCGGGAACAGCTGTAAAAATTAACCAAATTTTTGGATGATTCAGTTAAGAAATTCGATATTCTAGAGAAACTAATTGCTATTTCAGGTGAAACTTATTTTTTTCCATAAATAATTTTAAATAAAATATTTGAAACTAATCGATTTCCCTAAATTTTGCATATTTTTCCAAATTCAGACTTCTATAAAAATTTTAATGTAATTATTTCTTGTTGATAACAGAATTTTTCGGAAATATTAAATTGAAAATATTGAAAATAATTAAATTTAAAAGAATTGCAATGGATAAAAATGCTATTATTTTTTTAAAAAATATTTTAGTACATTTTTTTGAATCCAATTTTTATTAATTTCCATTATTTGAAGATGTTTCATTAGACTTTTTAAGAATTCAATAATTTTCAAACTTTACGATTAAAATTTTTCAAATTGTATTAAAAAAAAAATTGTAGAAAAATATAAAAAAAATAATCAAGTTCTTAAAGAATTTAAAGCATGATTTTTTCAAAATTTAACATTGAAAATAATCAAATTTTCGGAAATGAGTTATTGAAAATATGGAAAAAAATAATTATAATTTAAAAAATTGTTAGGGAAAATTTCTAAGAATTACTTTTTTAAAATATTTTAATTTCATTTTGTGAAGCTAACTGTCATTAATTTACAATTCAAATTCTCATTTCAAGATTAAATTTTAAAATTTTGGAGAATTAGATAATTTTCCAAATTTGCATTCAAAATTCTTCAACATTTGCTTTTTTCAAATTTTAATGAAATACTTCATAAAAATGAATTATTTTCAAGAGATTTTTGCAAAATTTTGGAATTATTTACAAACTTTTGATTACATATTTTATCAATTTAATTATCTTTTTTTATTAATTGATGTTTTCTCAACAAAAAAATGGCCTTAACTTTATAGCAACATTCGTAATAAAAGTAGAAAAAATTGGATTTTTTGATAAGTTGAAAATATCGCCTATTTTAGAAATAGTCCAAAAAAATCTAAAAATAGTGCTAACTTCCAAGGCCTGTATTCTATTTATACTATACATTCTATTTATAACAAGAATAGAACATCAAATTTTTATATCAAAACAAAGAACACTAACTAAACAAAGAATTATACTTCTCAGCGGCAAAAATCGTAAAATAAAATCTAAACCTATCCAAAGATTTATCTTAACAATGAAAAGAAAAAGGAAAAAAAATTCTCTTCCCGAATAAAATTTAACTTGCTGATTTTGTTTTTATATAACAGGAATTATTTGAGATTTTATTCATTTTCAAGAAATGAAATACTTCCCAGAAATCCGATTAGAATCGGTTTTGATTCTAACATGTTTCTCGTGGGATTTAAAACTTTTTGTATTCAATTTCACTTTCATATGCGGCAAAATATATATAGCTTACTTAAATTAACGCATCAGAGAAAATCTGTTGGCATAATAGTATGCAACTCATATGGTAGCCGCGTGTGTATTAAACTTGTTCGGAGAAATTCCATACTTGTTTTAAAGAAACAAATCGGTTTTCGTAGATTGGAGCAGCGAAATTGGCATAACCAGTTTCAGTGTCATTATATATACCTACGTTCACTTAAACTATATACGAATCTATAAATATAGATATTACTTCAATAAACTTCAACGCATGAATATACACGCTGCTTACTATAAAATGTTCACAGGACATTTAACCCTGAACTTCAACAACTTTATCGTCAAACTCCATTTCTTTAATACACTTTTATAAATATAATAATTCCTTTTCTTTCTATTTTTTTATATTGAATAAGTCTTAGGAATATAAATTTCAAATATTTAACCTTTTAATTACGAAAAAAAGAAATGAAATTAATGCAGTGTAGATAGAAACTGTATGAAGTTCTATTAATAATATGGATACAATAAGAGAAGGAATAAATAAATAAAATGAATTTAATAAAGAAGCTTTCTATATAGGTGGACTTTCAGTGGAACTGGAGGACTCGGGTCAGACACAGAGTCTAGAAAATTTTTCAGGGATTAGGGGAATAAGTAGAAATGTCTAGATTTGTCCAGACAGAAGACAAAGTACAAATTTTTTTTATCATTCATTTCTTCATATATAATTATATTCTTTATTCCAAACATTTCTTTTAATGATCCTCAATTAAAAACTTTACAATTCTTTGTACATTATTTATATTTTATTGTATATTATTGGTATTTTATTTTATTTTAATTTAAAAACGAAATGAAAAAATTCTACCTATTCGCACATTGAGAACTTTAGGAATATTATTTTTCAGAGTAAAGTTAAAAATTTATTTTTTATTACCCAGCAGGATTTGCTCACCCTGTCACCGTTAAGGGTGTTACAAAAAGTTTTATATTTCGATATCTATATAGTAAAAATATCGAGGGTTTCAAGGTCTTATTTTAAAGCTTACCTTTTCTACTTTAACAATTTTGAAATAATTAATTTAAAAAATTTTTTTTAAATATTTAATTACTGTTTAGAAAAAACAAAAATTTCCAATTTTTTTGCTGATTTCAAACAATCGTAGTTTTTTAACAAGTCGTCGCAAATTAATCTTATATAACGCATTTTAAAGCTTATTTTGTCACCTTCAAAATGCTTTCTTTAAATTATTGAAGGTTATTTTTTCAGAAAGTTATTATCATTTGTTTAAAAAAACAGCCCTTTTTTGAATAATTATTATTTTGAAAACGGTTCATTTTTTTAGAAAAAGTTTGAGACAAAAAATGTTCATTTCTGTATGTAGATTTAAGAAAAAAATATAAAAAAGTTTTTTGAACAATGTTTTTAGGTTGATTTAAATTAAAAATATGTAATAATTAATTAATATATTTTTTTAAAACTTTATATAGATAATAAATAATTTGTCGTTACTTAGAGATTCTTTTTAAAGGAAATTATTTTCTCTCAATTAATAATACCAGCAAAGAAAAACACTTACGGATTTTATTCCACGAATATTTTGCAATAAGAGATTTTGATTAATTTAATTTAATGTTTTTAATAATTAAAGATTAAAAATTTGAAAATTTATTGATACAACTGAAAAAATTTTAACAATTAGCAAATAATTGTGTTTCAATTTAATAAATAATTTAATAATCACATTTTAATTATTTGAAATTTAGAATCTTTGAAATAAAGAGAAAATTATGCCCCTAAAGTTTTAAACATTATTTTAAATTAACGAAATTTTTTATTTCCTTTTCAAATTTTAATTTTACTATAACAATATTGCATCACATTTTTTGAACGAAAGACTTTATAAAGTTAATATTGCATCACATTTTTTGAACGAAAGACTTTATAAAGTTAAAAAATGTTTATTCTGAGTTTTTAATTTTTATTGAAAATTAATACTCTTTGAATTTCAATGAGTAAAAATATTTATAAAGAATTAGTGGATGTCTTTTTGCTTCCAAATTAATAAATTTGTCTAATAAAGTAGCAGAAAGTACTATTTATTAGTAAAATTTACTAATTTAAAACCAAAAGTTACACGGAAAGAAGATTCTGGCTTTAATAGGCCCATATTATTTTAGTACGGACTATATTTTTTCCGTGCACTTACTAATTTAAATTAATAAAAATTTTAAGTAATTTAAATTAACAAAGTAATTATTGATATTATTTATATCCCAAAAATACAATATTTGTTTTATTTATTCATTTTTTAACATAATTTCTAAAAATCATATTTAAAAAAATACATAGTTAGGGTCATTTGGGGTAAATGTAAACAGTAGATGTTTCAGCTAAATTTACAAATTAAAAATAAGTACGACGGCAATATTTTTACCTCAGCTCACCTACAAGATGTACTGACTATTGCCAATATTTTATTTTGACAATTGGCAATGCCCTAGTGTAAGTTATCTTTTAATGCAAAAAAGTTTGAAATTGAACATTTTTCTGTTTCAGTATTTTGTCTCGCATTTGCATAAAAATAAATTTAAAAATCAAACAAAAATATGTAATTCTTCCTCATTCATGCCTTAAAAAAAATTGACTTTGATTATTGATTTTCGTCATTTTAGTTAATAAATAATTAAGTGTTTACATTTACCCCGAGAATTCGAAAACTCGGGGTAAATGTAAACAGTACTCCAACTACATTTTAAAAGAAAATAATTGAATAAACTATTAGATCCGACGTTTTGACATTTAAAAATTCGATTTTAGATTCTTATTCAGCAACCTTAAAAACTTCTTTTTACCAAGTTGAATGAAAATCTTTTAAAAATTTTTTCAAGTTATTCAAGTTTTTACATTACTAATTTTGTAATGGTTGATTGTTTATTTTATATGATACATTATCAGTCAACTGGTTGATTTACTATACGTCTACGAATAATTTTTTTCAGTTTTTCCATCCCTTAAGGTCATGTTATTCAGTCGGAAGTTTTTCCATAGTAAAGTAAATGGGGCACGTGACCACTGAATAACATAACCTTAAGACAGTAGTATGCTTGAAATAACTTGTTTCTTAAACCTCGCTTAACTACAGAGGTGTTTATATTTACCCCGAATTTTAGGCAAATTTCAAAATCTCGGGGTAAATGTAAACAGTCAGTTGTAGACGATTCAGGTGCATCAATATTTTTTTGAACTTTATAAAATTTTTCTAGGGAGCTCTAGTAACAAGTTCATGCAAAAAAAATCCGTTCATTTTACCTTTTAACAAAAAAAACTGATGTTTTTCGTAAAAAATAGATAAACCGTTTACATTTACCCCAAATGACCCTAATCAGTCTCTGCTAAATTATTCCTAAAATGTAACTAAATGAAGTAAATAAATTGTAGATTATAATGATTAAATTTGAGAGTGACCAGGGTTAAAAATTACATTTGAAAATTTGAAATCTACATTATTCTTAAATTCGGATAAATTAAAATTTAGATGTACTGAATTTGAGCTTAATGAACAGTATAAAATGAATGGGAATTCGAAACATTAAATTTTTATGATTTAAATTTAAAGGCAGTAAAGATTTTAATCGAGAAAAGTTTTAATAAGCAATTAAAATTACGATTTATTAAAAGATAAATTAATAAAATTATAAAATTATTATTATTAAATATGAAGCTGAAACTGGCACCCAGTCATCAGCAACCACTTATTTTGGAAATTAAATTCTAACATTAAATATTTTTTATGGATCTGTAGTTTGCATTTAGCTATCAGCGCAAGCACTTAATTTTCCTAAACTAGATTTTGGTTTAAAACAAAAAAATTTTTAACTTTAAAATTTAATATCTAAAAGTAAGTGGATGCTGATAGCTAGGTGACATTTTCAGCTTCATTTATTTATTAACATTTGAGTAGAAAATATTAAGTGGAACCAAAAGTTATGATTTTTCATCCAAAAAATTAAAAAATTGTTGCGAAACTATTCGTAGCTAACTTTTTAAAATAAAAACAACTCATTTTCATAATAAAATTAAAAAATAAACAATAAATCCGAATGTATTAGCCAAAACTAAATTTTTGATTTTCAAACATTTGAAAGATAAAAAAATAAATTATAAAATATAAATTTTGAAAAATTAACTGAGTGACGATTGCAGTTTCTTTTAAAGAACATTAAAATATGTAAATTATTTCAGAACTTGTGTTTGTTTTTAAAAAAAGAAGTCAAATTAAAGAATTTACTCTGATTTAAAAGCAAGAAATCAGTTACTAATACGAATAGTAATATTTCTACTGACAATTATTTAAAAAAACTTAACGTTAGTTAAAAATAACTGATACTTCTGCATAAATTTTTTTGACTGAATCAATTAATCACGTTTAGTTAATTTTCCAGTTATTTTTAAATTTTAACTGATTCAGAATCAAAAATATAGTCACTAATTTTCAGCTAAAACCATGATTTTTAAATGATTTGAATTGAGAGAATATTTTAAGTTTCTAGAAAATTAACAAATTCGTTTTTTGTAACAATTTAATATCCTTAGAAAAATGAAAATTAACCCAAAGATTAGTTTTAACTTTTGCGCAGTATTATTTATTAGTAACAATAATTAAAACAGCCAGAAATAATTAATATTAATGCCGAATAAAAGAAAAAAATAAATAAAACCTCTTCCCCCACTGCTATATATGACAATAGAAGGAAGAGTTTTCAATCGGTTGTTGTTTGTTTTAAAAAGCATGCGTCCAAATTGACTCATTATTATTATCAGTCAAATTACTGCCAATCTTGATCTATTGTTCTATAGGAATTATCCAGAGCCTGTTGAGTTTCACTTTCACATTTGGCGGAAGCGCATTTCTTTCGTCCAAGTCTTTCGGTCTGCCGAGCATATAATCGTGACTTGACAAAACGACTGACAAGACAAATAATAAAAAATTAAAATAAAAAAATAAAACTAGTGTCTTACAGGACTCTCAACGACATATCATGTAATGTGTCACCATTTTTTGCACCGCTCTTCTAAATATGGACCAAGACACTGAAAATGTGAGTTCTCCCCGATAAATCTTTAAAAGGAAAACATAATATATATAGGTATACAAAAGTCGCCCAATTGTTTGTACACCAACTTGTCCGAATTCTGAGAAACGTAATCTGTACGAAATAATATATATGTGCCTTCACCAAAAAAAGAAAACCACATTTTATATATTTATATATACTTTAAACGAGTTATATTCCTGTCACATTGAAATTCCAAGGGGATATTGGACCAGAGCAAGAAATGTACGAATATCGAAAGTATATCGACACAAAAAAAAATTGCGTTCACTGAACTCCACGCAAAGTTTCATTAAAGGAATTAAGAGAATAATCCATCTTTGAACGAGTCAAGTAAATTTTTATTCTGAAAAAATAAGTGAAACTACAGTTTCACTGATTCTTCATAATTAAAAAAGTTGCAATTATAGTATTTTTTAATTCTGCTCTACCTTTTTATTTTTTTGGATCAAATTTAATTTTGTAAACAATTAGAATCAGAATTCATATATAAAGAGAGAAAAAAAGCCTCCATATAAACAAGTACAGCCATTAATTTCAAATAATACAGAATTTCATAAAGACCAAAAATTCTTAATCTACTGCGACAGTACAAAAAGAAGCCTCCAAGTTCAGAAATATTCGAATTGTACACAACAATGAAGTAATAACTTTCATATAAATTACAGTATCGTATTTCCTAAAGGAAAGTATAACCACCGAGGGAGTATAAATGCTTTAATGAGTAAACTATCCACGTTTGCAATCATCAGTCAACGATACCACGATTAAGTTGTTCATGAAGTGCGAGTCATGTTCAAGGGTATTGAACGAATTGATATTCACTGAATGGCAGATCGTAATCCACACGGTATTTTATGTCTATGGGATACCAATGATGACTACTCCATTTATTATTCATATCGTACTCGCAACTCTTCCCATCAAGGAATTGCCTTGACCTTGAAAAATATAAAGAGCTATATGTATATCTATATACACAATATATTTGAAAGTCGTAACAAATCTGATTGAATCATGTTGTATAATGCATCTCGCATTAAATTTATTGTATTACTTTTTTTACGCCTTGATAAATCATTACTAATAACAATAATAACTTGATCCTCCCTCAAAGGAAATAATACTCTACATTCGAGAGAAAAAAGATTTAATTAAAATATATTTATATACTGGAAAAAAATTAGAATACAGAGTTTCTAGAAATTTCTCTCATTTCTCTTTTTGCAAAATTTCCTTATATTTCCTTGATTTCTAGAGGTGATATAAATTATAGAATTTCTATGATATATTGAAACTTAATATATACATAAAACAGTTAAATCAAGGTTGACACAAAAATTAATTTCATTTTTCCATGACTTTTCCTTAATTTCCAGATGAAAATTTCACTTTTTACCGCTAAAAATACTATAATTCACTCTAAAACTGATTAGATACAAAAAAAATGTATTATTACATTTATTTACGAATTTCTTTAAATGTAAAATTATTCGCAAATATTAATAGTTTTATTTCAAATAAATATTTAATCATTATTATTATTCCATATGAATTAGAATTCTAAAAATTTTTAAATTCAAATCTTTTTGAAATTTAATTAATTTAGAAAAAAAATTTAATTTAGAATATTATTATAAAACATAAAGATATCGATTTCTTCATATTTTATGTTAATTAAAGATGACCGAGTTTGTTACATCATTATATAAAATATTATAAGAGTATTGTTATTGTAACATCCTCAAAATTATTATCATAATTTTAATTCAATTATTATTTTCTCAAAATTTTTAACTATAAAATTCTTCTTTAAATGAATTATTTTTAACAATTTTTGAAAAAGTTCTTTAATAATTTTCAAATCCATTTGTTTACAATTAAGTTTTACAAAATTTTAATTACTTAGAAATTCTTTCATTAGATATTTATTAGAAAATATAAGCTTCAAATAATTTATTTATAAAAATAATTGCAAAGAAACTTATAAACAATTTGTAAATAATTCAATACTTGCGAAGAATTTTATTAAAATAAATATTTTTTTAAATAAAATAGTTCTTTGGGATAATTTTAATAAAATAACAATAGATATTAATATTCATAATTGAAATTTTGACGAGAATTTAAAATAAGTTTTCAACATAATTGAATTTCTGCGAATAATTTTATAACTTTTGAAAATAATTGAATTTCTTATTTCTACAATCATTTGTAACTTCTGCAAAATTAAATTTTTTTAGTTTTCTTAACTAAAATTCTTCTATAAATCCATTAATTTAATAATTAATTAAAAATAATATATTAACAAATATAATTACAGAAGAATTTGAATTATGAAATTTCAAAAATTTAAGTTATTTAAAATTTCCAATTAAATTAATTCAAAATTTTTATTTTACAAAATTGCAAATTGAAATCTTTTGAAATTCATCTATTTATAAAAAAGGTAAACGCCATTTTTTTCATTTAATAAAATTTTTGTTGAATTGAATTTAAATGAACCCCAACTTTCACTTAATTAAATTTTAATCTATCCCAATTATATTAAAACGATGTAACAGCCGATTATCTCAATTTTGTTTTACAAAATTATGATTTAACCAAATTTTTAAATGACAAAATTTCCTTCTCACCAAATCTTCAATTATTACAATTCTTATTTCAATAAAAATCGTAACAATTTAACTTATTATTGTAATATAATAAATATCATCTTCATTTTATTTGATAGAATTCTGAAAATGCTAAATTTTTCTTTCATATGTTGTAACATTTATTTATCTGGACAAATATGTCAGAAAAGCGAATTTAAAATTTAAATATAAAATTGGAAACTGGCTGTCAAAAATTTCTTCAGATAAATATAATTACTTTTAATTGTAAGTTCTATTAAATAGAGATTTTATTTTAATAATTTAATATATTAGAATTAGAATTATTTGCAACATGCTTACGGGAATCTTGCAGCAACCTTACTATGTAATATTGCAACAAGATTACGTGCTTTCTGGGAATCCAATTTAATGAAATTTAGAAAATATTTAAAAACACTGAAAATTCGAATTTACAATTTTAAATAATTTTATCGATGAATATTCATGAGATTGCATGAAAATCAAAAATAAAATGAACCAAAAATGAAATTGCACGAAAATCCCACGATTTCCAGAGTTTTCCACGACTTGTAAAAACCCTATGATTAAAAAAAATACCATTACCGACTCTTAAATGTTGTTCATTAGGTAATAAATGATGTCACAACTTTCAAAACAGTAATAAAAATCAGTTTCTCTCCCATAGCGTAATGACAACGAATCTCTATTTAGTTTACTCATTGATCAATTATTTGCCAATTACTCGCGTGTAATCATAAAACCCCGTTAATGACTATATTTTTTGCCAAAACCCTACTTCTAAAAAGGAACTAAACCTCTCACAATTTTCCAGTAGTCTAAATTGTTTTTCGATAAAGATATTTTTTAACACTTCCGGTATATATATAAATGCAACACAATTTCGACATCTATATGAAGAAAACAATGGAGTGAAATCGACAAATTGAATAATAAAACGAAAACTTCGATTGCATGTATACATATATAAATTCAAAAACGATAAAAATTCCACTAGCCTAATTTTTTTAATTCTTTATATTCTATATAACAATAAGGAAAAAGTGTAAATCGTCTGCATAGCCGACAATTACGTGCGGAAAGGGTAGATATTATTATAACTGTAGACTTTCCAGGTGAAGGTGAATGTCAAGGAATAATCACTCAACCATTGAACGTTCAATTACGGTTCCAGATTTATATGAATTTCTGCGCATATTATAATTATTTTCCCACAGTTCTTCAAAGTTTATATATATATATATTAATTGAAAAAAATCCTTTATTATGAAAATCATAATGTAATGCCTAGATGTGTGGCTATCAAGAAATGTTAATAAGAAAATTAGCATAAATTCCCCATTCAAATGTATTTTAATTATGAAATAATTATTTTATTAACTGAACGTATTCTTACAATAGAAAGAATTTTAAGTGAAAGTTGTTTCTTGAAAGCAAAGTGTGATAAAAATTTCAATTTTCGTATATAAGTTCACAAAAGAATAGAAATGAATCTTAAAATTTCTATAAGGCATGTAAATAGTCACATGCCTTAGACATTTTTTTGCTCCGTTTTGAAAAATTCACATGCCAATTACAATAAATGTCAGATCAGTGAATGATATAATTTCTTGACAGAATTTCGCAACTGATGTATATTAGACCTATGATTATAGAGCATAAAAGACATTGAAAGAAATGTTGCGAGTGAAAATTTTTACTCTTTGGTTTTCAATTGTTTATCCTTGCACATACTTAGATAATTACTTATGATATATTATAAAAATGAATCTATGAGATTGAATTCGCTACAATTTCTGTTGTCATTACTCAACAATAATTATATCTTATAGTCTTTAATATAGCGCAACAAAAAGAATTGTCTTTAAAAAGAAGAAAATACAAAAGTTTTAATTTCAGTTTTTCAACTATTTGAATTATTTCTCAAGTACTTAACATATTTAAATTAATATACATTTTACACTGTAATAAAATGACTCTTAAATGAGAGATACTTATATATATATGCTTCTCAAGATTATCATCTATTATTATTTTCTTTAGAAAGGCTTTTCTCTGAATTAACAAAAGGAGAGAAAATATATTTAAAATTTAAGTGCCTGGTGGTAAAATTTAAAAGTCTACAAATGAAAAGTAAATAAAATGAAAATATAAATAAACATAGTGCACTAAATAGTATAGTAAACGATAGTAAATAAAAAAGTGAATGAATTCGAAAAAGTGGAATTAAAATGAAAGAAGTGGCATAAAAATTACGGAAATAACAGAATTTTTCATGTTGTAAATGTAAGAAATTTATATATTTAATTGTATCATTTGTAATTATTTAATTCTCCAAAGACCAGAAGTTTATATTCCGCAATTGATTCTATACATTTTTTTTTTGTTAAAATTTGTCTTATTTCATGTTACTTTTTTCCAGAGTAATGGTCCCTAATTAATGGTTTGCATTGTGTTTTACGTCCCGTCGTACTTATTACATAAGAGGTCCAAAAACCTCGTCGATCCCTATTGTGTTGTAAAAATTTTAGGTCACCATTGTTATGAATTCTTATCTCCCTTTTATTAACAATGCAACATTTAGTGAAACGAAATTCATTCATTTTTCACACGTTGAGCGTGCTTCATTCAGCGTGAAATTTTAAACAGCAGGGACATTAAAATCTATTTTTTGTTTACTACGCAGTTAAAGAAAAAAAGGCAAAAAATAAAATACATCTATTTTTCTCTAAATACTTAGCTACAAAAAACAGTTTTTTTTACAAAGAACAATTTTTACTACGAAAGATTTTTAATAAAAGAAAAAAAAAGTTCTGTTCTAAAACAAGAAGAAGACAATATATTAAATGTTGCTTTAAAAAAGAAATAAAAGACGAATCCTTAGTGCTAAATTAAAAATGAAACGAAAAATGAATCCGAGTATGAATCCTTAATGTTGTTTTAAAAAAGAAATGGACGAAGTTGACCTCCTTTTTTATTAGAATATTAAATTTAAATACAAAATAATATTGAATAGACAATAATCGTTACATTCGCAGAGCTCTAATGTGCAAAATGAAAATAAATTCTGAGTCAGTCGCGAATGTTTGTAATTCGTATGCATGTATGTTTTCCACCTACTCATTTATACGACGTTCTAACCGTAATAGGAAGTGCGTGAGTGGCTTTTATATATCTTCGATGGTTTAGCGTCTATACACATTGTGTGTGTGTACATATAAATGCATTAATGTAATAGTAAGTACTGCTTAAACGACACATAAACGCATCTATGACGCGTGCGTCTATCAGATACATTCACTAAAACATGTCACGCATACTTGCATAAACTGTATACATTTATACATTTATTTATCAAACAAGCTAATGTACTCCGTTTAGGAGCGCATCGGCCAAATTCAATGTGAAGGTTACTATTCAATTGTACCACAATAGACTTTAATTTTGTCATTAAATATTTACACTCATTGTCATCATTATTCAATTTTCCAATTAATAGCAATATATTTCGATTCTTCTCTATTCAGAAAGAAAAATGTTACATATTAATATTGAAAATACTAGTTTCTTTCTATAAAGGAATAAGAATTAATTTATAAGAATTCCAAGAAAAATTCAAGAAGAAGATTAAGAATTAAGAAAAATTCTTATTTATTCTACTTTGCTGCATACTATACAGAAACGTGCACTTTTCTGTACACTTCAATATAATTTGTGTAATAATGATAAGGCCTAAATACGGTTTTGTTTAGATGATGTTTATTTACAATCCTTATCGGCCTTATCATTATTAAACAAAATATATCATACGGTCAAACAACCAAAAATTACTTCAATATAATGTTTGCAAACATTCATCTTTCTTTTTGCATAATATGAAGAAAAGAGTATTTTTCTGCATGCTTTTCTGTCTACAGCATAGTAAAAACTATTATCAACATATTATTACTTTTCTTCATTAAAAAAGTATAAAAATTACATTCTTGCTAAAAGAAAATTATAATCGAAACATCAGATACGAAAATTCTACTTTTTGCCCTTGAAGCCTAATCTACTATTTATGTATTCTAAACAACATGCCCTCTAAATTTAAATCTGTTAAAAATAGCTTATTTAGAAGCAAAAAATCAGTCACTAATTCAAATAGTAATATTTCTACTGACAATTAGTTAAAAATAACTGATGTTTCAGTAATTTTTTTTGACTAATTCAATAGGCCAAGTTTAACTAATTTTTTAGTTATTTCTTATTAAAAAATAGTAATTTTTTACTGAAAATCAGTTATTTTTAACTACACTGGAAAAAAATTTATTTAATTCAAATAACCAATTATTTGACTATTATCAAATAAATATTTACTTGAATCAAATAATTTTTATTGGAATTGAATAAATTGTATTTGAATAAAATATTTCAGTATTTGAAGCAAATATTACTTAATTGATTCAAATAAAAATTATTTGATTCAAGTAAATATTTATTTGATAATAGTCAAATAATCGGTTATTTTAATCAAATAATTTTTTTTTCAGTGTATTTACGAAGCAAAAAGTTAGTCACTGATTTTCAGTTAAAACCATGATTTTTAACTGATTCAAATTAAGAGAGTGACTGTTGGAACTTCAATGATGATTTGTCGACCATTTTTCTCTTAAAATATTCTTAAAGAACTATTATAAAATTATTGCATATTAATTTTTTAATGCACAATTTTTCTTAAATATTTCAAAATTAACTCAATTTTAAAAGAATTACATTTACAATGTTCATAAATAAATAAACGGTACAAGATTTCAATTTGAAATTTGATAAAATTTTAATTTTTAAAGAATTTAATTAAAAATGTTAACAATGTATATTCAAATTCATATGAAATAAGTTAAATTTTTAAAAATATATTTGATTAAATGTTAAGAAAAGGAATTAATAAGAGAATTTTAGTTAAAAAGTGCAAAAAAACTTGAATGTTTGGAGAAGTTACATATGTTGGAAAAAATTTAACTATGTTAACAAATTTATAAAAAATTCTCGTCAAAATTTCAATTTTTAAAAAATAATAAAACTCTCCTTGAAAATTCAATTATTTTCGAAAATTTTTAAAAAATTCTAAGCAAATATGAAATTATTTTCAAAAATAATAAAATTTTTTACAGAGAAACCGATTTCTTTCTGAGAATTCAATTTAAAGAAACATGCATTTATTTAATAAATTAATTATTTTTGTATTCAAATAATTTAATTTTTGTACAATTTTCTAATATAAGTTTATTTAAATATAAATTACTGTTAAAATTTTAGATAATAATTGAATATTTTAAGAATTATAGCATGGATTTTTAGAAATAATTTAATTTTTGAAAAAGTCAGTTAATTTTTTTTTATTACTTCAAGTCTTTATTTTATAAATATTTAATTGAACAATTTTCGAATAATCAAAATTACGTAAAATTAAAATGTAAACAAATGGATTAAAAAATTCTCTAGGAACTTTTAAAAAATTATTAAAAATAATTGTTAATTCTTAATTTCCTTCTCTCGAAGAATTTTAATAAAATTTTTTTAATTAATTACATTTTTCGAACAATTAAATTAAAATTGTATTAAAAATAATTCAAATCCTACTGTGAATAATTTTTTTATTTATTAAAATAATTGAATTCTCGCAACGAAATTTAATTACATTTCTTTTAATTACAATTTAATTCCTCAGAGGAATATTATTATTTATCAAAACAATTGATTTCTTTTGAAAAATTTGATTAAAATAGTAGATTTTTAAAATATTCGAATTTCAGCAAATGATTTCATTATTTTGTGAAATTGTATTAAACATAATTGAAATCCTCTGAAAAATTTTATTATTTATGAAAATAATTGAATGTTCATGTTTTATAATAAGATTCTTAAAAAAGTTATTGAATTTCAATAGGTTTAATTTAGAAATTTTTAAAAATCTTAGAGTAAATAAAGGTAATAGAACCTTAGGATCAGGGAAAAGGTCAAAATTTTGTCTGGAAATAAGGAAAAAACACAATTACTTATGCACATTACAAATAAATACAATTTTTATCCGAAATAGAATCTTCGTATGCAAAAGAAATTTTATCATTCACAGATTAAACAAATGCTACATATTTCTAGTCAATGTCTAGCACTTTGCACATTACGAACAAATATAATTTTTATCTATTATTTTCTAAACAATTTTTTTAGAATAATTTTATTTTTTACTCACAGAGACAGGATGAATTATTAAAGAAGAGTGAGATAGGTTTTTTCATCGGCTATATTAATGGATTTCCTTCCAGCAATGAATGCTGAATATTTAAATTCTAACATTCCATAATCAATGAAAAATTAACTATAAAATAATCATGAAAACGTTATCATATTCTTTATTATGTACGTCAGAACAGAGAAGCAAATTGAAATTTTGAAATACATTGAAAATTCTACGCACAAATTGATAAAAGCACTTCCACTAGGCGCCACTCATATAAATAAGAATTTTATCACATCTAAAAAGGAATGCTATGGAAAAAGAATGGTATATAATCAAAATAATTTCCATATATATGTATTTATATCAAAAAAGTTATCGAAAAAAATGTGCGCATTTTGTCGTATATATACAATATATACAATATGACAAAAATTAACCCGGTAGTATAATTTAAACTATTCATAAAACATCTCTCATCACTAGAATCATCGATTTCTCATTATCTATAATTAATAAAAATCCTTGATCTGTGACTACTTGACAACATCATAAACAGAAATATACAATATGTATAATGACTTCTAAAAGAAACATATAACGATTCATATGTAAAAACAAACTACATAAAATACTTATTTTCCACTGATAAAAGTCGATATAAAACATCTAATAAATTATACCCTACCAAGCAAGCAGCAACAACTCTGAGAACAAATTCTTTTTTTTTTTTAATGAAAATCCCGCAGATTTCCCTACTGAGAAATAAATTCTATTCCACACAACTTGAATTTATTGAAAATATCTTTTTGAAATTAAATTATATTATGACATGCGTATAAAAAATTGTAAAGCATGTAGAGTTTTGTATAATATGTTTGTAAAGACATAAAGGAAATAAATTTCGTTTTAATGTGTTGTTAAATATAAGGATGTTTGTGTATATGTTAATTTGTCGATGGTTCTGACTCCTGTAAGCCATAAACAAATTACTGGGGATCTTTCGCGCGCAGCTTGTGTGCCGAGGGTGATTTAAACTAACTGACTTTCCAAGGGTAAATTCTCTGCGATTTATTTGCGAACTCCTCTCTCACCATACAATGAACATGAATTCCGTTCTCGCGGCGAACGCTTTGACATGAGAGTGGAAAAAAAGTGTCACTGTGAAGTCTCGACAGAGCACTGAATAAATTAACGACCTGATAATAGTGATAAAAAGCGAAAATTTTAACGAGTACATATTGTATATATTGTATGTAGGTACGAATGTGTAAGAAAGAAAACACCATACATAAAATTCGTTAATTAATTAATTACAACATTTTTTCATTGCGAAAAAATTTGCCCGAAGATGTTTACGGCGTTTAAGAAATTAACTTTCCAAGATAAGAATTGTTTGTATTCATTTCTTTTTAGCACCATTAAGAGCATTTGACAATTTTTATGTCATCGAACAGGAGACAGTATAAATAAAATCGCTGACGTTTTACTATTCCATGTTGAAAGAAAATAAATATTTTATTTTTTCTTTTTTTTGGATATGTTCACTAACAAAACCATAAGAATTTATAAGAATCAATAGAATAGTAATATAATACCTACAATTATTAATAATAATCTTCATATTCCAGATGTCTCTTCCCAATTTAAAATTAACTGCTTTTGATTTCTAAGTTTTTGAAAATTTTTATTTTTAAAACCTATTGAATTTTTTTAATTATAATGAAATTCAGTGTTTAATATTTGAAAAATAAATTTTCAAATCAATTTATTCAAACAAAATTGTTTTGAATTAAAAATCACACATTAATTTGTTATTTCAATAATTAACATTCTAAAACATAAAAATAGTTGCAAATAAATTATTGTAAAAATAAATCCTTTTTCTACGGATAATTTAACTTATTTTATGAAAAAGCTGGATTTTATTTATTTTAATGACTTGTTCTATGTAAAATTATGTAAGACATTAATTTTTAGTAATTTTATAATAAATTAAGTTTAATTTTTAACAATCTCATACACAATTTTATATTCTCTAAAACTGAATCAGTGGAATTTCACTGAGAATCAGTGACTCTATTCTCGCGATTTGAATTAGGTGGAATTTCACTAAAAATCAGTTAAAAATGATTCAAATTTCAGTCACATTTCACTGATTGAACAATAAAAAAGTTACTCAAAATTTCTGTCACACATATTTAAAATTTCATTTTTTTTAAATGGCTCATCTTCAGTGAAATTTCACTGATTCAAATCACGAGAATAGAGTCACTGATTCTTAGTCAAATTTCACTGATTCAGTTTTAGAGAGATGATACTTTTTTGCAAGAAAAATTCAGAAATTGTTTCATTTCTTATATTTTTGTGTTAGTAACTGAATTTTTCAAATAATATAAGACATCTTTTTAGTTGAAATTAAAAAAAATGTTTTATTTTTTGTAACTTTTATTTATTGAATATTTTTAATACTTTAAATTATGGCACATATAGAATTTTAATAAATTCTTGAAAATGATTTAAATTTTGCGGGGAAATTTATTACAGTTTTGAAAATCATTAAATTCCTGCGAAAAATTTAATTTAAATATCATTGAAATAATTGAATTCATATAAAGCAATTTCATCCAAATTTTTGAAAATAATACAATTTTTTTGAAGGAATGATTGAAAATAATTGAATTTCAGTGTAGAATTTAATTACAATTTAAAAAAAACGGAATTCCTGGAAAGAATTTAATTTTTCTTATTAAGAATAATTAAATTGTTTCAAATAATTTAATAAAAAATTGACAGTAATTTAATTCTTTCGAGAAATGTAATTAAAATTATAGACTTTGAATATGTAATTTAAATTAATATGTTTTGAAAATAATATATGTTTATAAGGAATTTAATTAAAATTGTAGATATTGAAAATAATTTAATACATATAAATAAATTCTATTAACATTTAAGAAAATAATTGAATTATTGGTATTGATTTTATTGTTTATAAAAATAATTGAATTGTTTCAAATAATATTATTATTTTTGATAAAAATTGGATTTATTCGAAGAATTTTATTAAAATTTTAAAAATCATCCAATTTTTACCGACCATTTATTGTAGTAAAATTTTTGAAAATAATTGAATCGTTTTAAAAAGTTTTGTTAAGATAGTTTTCCGTCTTATACTCTTGTAAAAATAGATTTCCGATAAATTTTCTTCAAATTTTGAGAAAATGTTTTTTGGGTGTTCTTTAAATGTAGTAAAAATTTCAAATCCCTTTGCATTGCTAAATTTTGAGTTATGTATTCAAATTCAAACTTTCACTTTTACATGCGATTATGTTAAAAATAAAAAATGTCAAACACAATGTCTGGTTTTTTGACATGGCAAAAGGTTTTGAAATTTTTACCACATTTAAAGAGCATCCGAAGAAACATTTCCTCAAAATTTGAAGAAAATCTATCGAAAATCTATTTTTACAAGAGTAGCAGCCGGAGAAGTACCATAAAATCGTACTGAATATAATGGAATTCCTCAGAAGAATTTTATTTTTAAAAATAGTTAAATTATAACGAGGAGTTTAATTACATTTTTTTAAAATACTACATAATAACAATTTAATTAGTTAATGAGACACTTTTTGAAATTTAAAATGTGAAATTATTAAAACAATGTAGGTGATATTTACAGAGTCGAAAGAGTAGAATTAAAAAATTTTCTAATTTGTAAGATGATAACAGTGAAATGAATACCGCGTCTCACGCCTAAAATTTTTTAGTTCGAAATAAATTATAAATAGAATCTGTAAAATTTATAAGTCAATTTCTTTCAGTCTCATTAAATTGTCCGTCAACAGTAAACGATACACCCAATATTTACAGACATATGTTTGAATTATCAGTGTCTTAATATGGTTCACATGTGGAAAAAAATTTTTGTTTTACGGATCATATATAACCTGTGAATCGTGACTTTGAAAGCTGTAATGGACCAAACGGGCAATGCAGTAAAAACAGCCGTAAACCTTTTGAATATATGGAATGTCATTCAGAAGTTACTGCAGGTCTTGTCAGGGGTTAAGGGTGTAACTGCGGGTAAGAGTTGCACTTAGACTCTAGAGATGTAATTCTTGAAATGTACGACTGTAACATCAACTGATATACTGAATCCAATTAAAATCAAATTTCCTAAAAGCATCTTCCATAACTGAATAAAAATTTCTAAAAGAAACAGAAGACAATTTCCTGTATCCAAAAATAGCTTCCAAGTAAAAAGAAGCAACATTTTCAAAAGAGATAATGCCCTACGCACCAAAAAACACTAAATAACAAAATTTTTCACAAGAAGCAAAAGAGTGATAAAGAAATGATACAAAGTTTTGTACCACTTTTTTCATTTTATAATTACTCATCAAAGGGAATTAATGACCTTTCCTATATACACGTACAAAGATGTTGTTCGGTTTGCGATACATTTTATATACAAATAAATGAGAAATGCAACTTGGTCCCTTGTACACGTCCGCTTCATCGTAACATCAGTTGAAACGAGTTCGAGATTTTTGAAACGATAATTGCCATCGGGCAATAAAAATATTTTGAAAACTCATTCGAATACTTTACGACACTGAGAAATCTGATCAAGTTAGCAAGTACTTATAATCTCACAGTAAATCAAATTTTCGATCTTCGTTTTATATTACTGCAAACATTATTTATTGTTGTACTTAAAAACCTTTATCTTTACTTATGTGAGAACCATGTATATACAGGTGAAAAAAATTTTTTTTATAAAAAATCATCAAGCCTCAAGTCCTTTGTATATTATTGATAAAGATTAATAGACTCTAAAAGGCTTTGAATTATACATTTTATGCGCGTTACAATTACAAACATGGTATATGCATAGCCATTAATATTTTATTTTCATATATAAATTTTATTCTATTTTTACAGCATCGAAAACAATCTGTTTCAATCGTATGAAAAATCATAGTTATTTTAAAAGATTTTTTAGTTTTTTCTTTCTTTGCGATATGGAAATATATGGTAGAATGGATGCATGAATAGTTAGAGGATGTATTACGTAATAAAGGGTTAGCGCCATACGCAATTTTTTGGGGCAAAGAATCGTAAATGAATCATGTCGAGAAGAGATTTATTATCTTGTGCGTTATGAGGTTGGGTTTGTAAAGTGGTTTCCCCTTGAATGTACTCAAGAACAATATTTCCCTGTGCAAAAAAATTTTATGGTAGACTTAAGATCGATGGGATTTAAATCTAGTTCCGTTCACTCTTTAATCTTTTATCTAGATTAATTTAATCTATTTGCGCATCTCCATTTTCCTTTTAGCCATAAAACATTCTTTAAGAATCAATCAAATGCACTCATTTATTTTCTACATGCAATTCTATATTCAATTTTTATTTATATTTATAAATAGAATTGTATGTAGAAAATAAATAAATAAATAACTAAATGAATAAAAATTTTATTCTGTAAGCTATAAATTTACCAATTCTCGACAGGAAATTTATCAATTTAAAACACAATCGACAAAAAAATTACCACACATGTTAGACAATCAAATGAATTAACTTGTTACATAAATTTTGGAATTTTTTTGATAAATGTGTTTTTTATGCCTTTATGTGATGAGAATAGATTAAGAAATGAATTCTATTTTGGGAAACGAAAATTTTATGGAAAAATGTATTTTTACTTTTCAACTTTCTCGTGAAGATTTTGTAATTCACAAGACCTTCAAAACCGAACAAATTTTACTAAATAAAAGGAAACAAAAATCTTCTTCAATTTCTTTTGAACGTTAGAAGTACTAAGAATCTATAAAGCAAAAATCTAAATTATTAAATTAAACTTACACTTTATTAAAAACTGAAATCAATCATTAGTTCTCAACACACAAAGCAATTATAAGTTTCAATCACTGCAGATGTGGAGTAAAAAAAATTATTTCCATTACTTCATAACACCTTAAAGAATCATTAAATTGCACAACTTTTGCAAGTATCACATTATTCATATAAACTTATATATTCACACCATATAATGGAATTCTTTACACCAATATAAGTTACTTATGCAAATAAAATTCTACCAAACGAAATATTTCACACTAATGGTTCCTTTCTATATAATAAAATAATGCCCACACACGAAACAAAATCTAAATTCATTTCGAAACCAATATACATTGCCAGAAAGAAAAAACAATTTCGCACAATTCTTTATCTAATGTCAAAAAGCAACATTTTCAAATACCGATTATATCACGAGAATAAAAGCGGAAATGATAATTCAAAAAAAATCTAAAACATGTCTCAAGTCCAACGGGGTCAATACTCTAGAAATCAAAACAAAACTTCAACGAGAGTATAAAACCTGAATAGTGAGAAATAATCTGAATAGAAAGCCATGGAAAGAATCCATTCATTTGTAATCCTAAAATCGATGCATATATACACAAGTTAAAAAGATCGAACAGTGAATCTAGTTTGCATAGTGAAGAGAAACACGGAGCGAAACAGTCAAAATAAATAACGAGTCCAATAAGTTAATTATCCACTTTCGCCGGCAGTGAGAAATCAGCTGCACCGGTATTTCACTCTTGGGAGCAATCGACATAGAATTTCACAAGCCGGGTATTTGCCGTACCTGTATGAAGTTCAGTGCCAGGAACGTCCAAATCACCGTGTGCATATTTCCAAAGAAGATCTTCCGAATGTGATAAAAAAAATTTATGTCTAATTAAACGACAAAAATTTTTCCAGAAAAAAAAGATTACTATCAAACTAAAAGAAAATAAAAATAAATTAATCACATCATCACTTGAGTAAAAATAATAATTGTTTATACAATAAAAGTCAAATAAAAAAAAACCAAAAAAAAGTATCTAATCAATTGTCAATGTATTGCCACCAAATGATACCGGACGCGGTTTGTCGATACGAGAGGAAAGGACTATGGAGACTGAGACTGAGAGACAACATTTCTGGGCTATCACTCGGAACTTACTGGGCGATCCACCTCCGCAGTAAGTGAGTCTCAGAGGTTCTAACTCTGCATGCCACAGTTTTCCAAGTGGAGAACGCCTCAACGCCACTGGAGAACGTTTCAATGGTACCGCCTTTGATGCAAGAGTGCGTCATTCTGGTACCAGAAGTAAGGGTGACGTGCGACGCATCCTCTCTAATGTGTAACACGCGCCAGAACGTATAATTGCTTCACTAACGAGCCATATTCATTAAAATTACTTTTTCTTCTTTCATGCATGCGTATATAAATAAATATAAAATTGAATTCCGCTTTGTTCAAGAACAACAACTCGGCTTCTCGAGTACAAGAACAACATTATCCTTGTGTGTTACAAATGATTTGTTCATTTTGCCCAGAAAATTTTCAAATTCATTCGCAATCTATAAACATTAATTGACAAGAATTTCATACTGTAAAAACAGATTCTTCAAAGCGAAAAGCAAAAAAATTAATGTAATTTCATTCTTGGGGTGCAAAAACGATATTTCTGAATGTTCTCATAAAAATCAATTAAAAAAATGTTAAACTGTATCATGTTGTGAAATACATGAAATATAAATATTAAAATGGAATAAAATGTTTATAAGAAATGTCACTCCTAGTCTAATACTGAATTTAATTAATTTGAATCACACATTTCTTGAAAATAGTAAATTAATAACAAACATATACACAACGAATTGATATTGATATTAAAAATTTGGATTAAATTATAACATTATATTTTTTGTATCAATTTGTTGCATTTGATACCAAATTAAATCAAATTGATACCAAAGATTTGGAACAAATCATAATATGATAAACATTGTTGGTATATATCAATTCGTTGCTATTGTATCAAATCAGAACCTATTGATACCAACAATTTGGAAAATATATTAGTTTTCTTAACGGTAGCAAATTGATACCAAAAATTTGGATCTTATCACAATTCTTGATTCATAATTTTTGTATCAATTCATTACACGATTAATAACGAATTGTATGAAGTTGATCCCAAAAGTCTGCAAAATCTAACCAGTGTGTTTACTATTTTCATTCAACAAAATTCCCGGTTATGGCCTAATTCTTTCCCGGTTTTCTTTTCTCATAAAATTTAAATTTGATTTCGATCATAAATATATAATAATTTTAATTGAAAATTTGGAAAATAATTTTTTCAATTTTTTAAAAATAATCTTGTCTTCTTATAATTATAATTGGAAATTTTCTTTTTCAAGTTTATTACAATTCTATTAATAATAATTGAATGTCTACAAAGAATGTTACTATTTACAAAAATAATTGAAATCCTTCCAAAGAATGATATTATTTATGAAAATAATTTCATTCCTGTGAAGAATTTTATTACAATTTAAAAAAAAGCAGTGATAATTCATTATTTACTTAATAAGTAATAAACATTAAATTTGCTTAAAAAATGATAAATATCATTTATTTTAACATTCAGAAATTTGAAATGATAAAAATTTAAGGGAAGTTCAATAATTATAACTATTGAATAATATAATAGAATAATATAATTTTTAGAAGCAAGAAATTGATTTGAAACTTTAAAGAGGGACTTTATATTTTAAAAATAAAATTATAATTACAGTCACTAACTTCCCTTGATTATTTTCAAAAAATTTAAATTAAAATTCTTTCAAAGAATTAAATTATTTAAAAAAAATGTAAAGAAATTTCAATTATTTCAAAAATTTTTAATTATTTGTTTAGAAAAATTAAATTATCTTGAAAGAATGGAATTGAAAAATTTCAACAATTTTATTTTTCAGAATTAAAAAAAAAATGTGCGAGAATTCAATTTTAATAAAAAGTTTGAAGTGCATGTCGTTTTTTAAATTAACTAATAAAAATTTTAATTATTAATCATCGCACTAAGAAACATGAATTCATTAAAATGTGACTATAAAATCCAATTATCAATTATCAAATTAAAATACTTTGAAAATTTTATTTGTTAAAAAGTTTCTAAAGAAATTCTTTAACAAATTCAATTACATATTTTCAGTCGAATTTCATAATATTTCTATTAACTCCATAATTTTTTAAAATTTATTTACATAATCTGTTTGAATTAGTGCCTGACTTTTACTATCAATTTAATTTTTTTTAACTAATTCAAAGTTAGAAAAGAGTATAAATATCTATAAAAATTAAAATAAAAAGTAATTTTTTTAAAAACAAATTAAAATAATAAAACTTTTTTTAATTTTGGTGAAAAGATTCCCGGTTTTGTATAAAAATCCCGGTTAATTCCCGGTTATTTCCTGGTTTTTCCGGTTAGTAGACACCCTTCAGTCTAATCAGTTTTCTGGATGGTAGCAAATTGATACCATAAATTTAAATCCAACTATAACTTGATTTAAATTTTTGGAATTATTTCATTGTAATTGACACCAAGTTTGATGACATTGATACCTAAAATTATAAAATATAATAGTTTTCTTGAAGATAGTAAATTAATGGCAAATCAAAAGTACATACCTAATTGCAAACAAAAATTGTGTAGGATTTAAAAAAGATTCAATATTCTAATTCTGCTACCAAATTTTGAATACAAAGTAAGATTTCCAGCTGATTGAATGTTTAATTTCGCTAATAATTGTAGGAGAAATAATATATTAATATTAATCTTTGCACCTATTATATAGAACTACTTTCAGTTAAAATGAATCACTAGTTGCATTAGTCACATATTGTATAGACCAATATCTTCTAATTATATCATCACCTTTTACCTACTCATTCGACTTCTGATGAATTCATTAATGAATATACAAATAAGGAAGATTAGATTACTTCATCTATCCTGTATTAGTAAAACGCGATCGATTAAAAAATCGTTGATTTAAACGCAGAAACATCAGAGTGTTTAGCAAAGTGTAAAAAATAGCACTAATGCGTCGGAAAGAATGTTTGTCACAATAAAATCTCAGAAGACTGATTATATCATTGTAATCAAAGTTTATTATTAGATTTCCTCAATTTCAAAATTCTTTTGTATCATTAAAAAGTTCTTTCCCATACACTACATCAATTTTAATAAAAGAAAAAGTGGAATTTTAATTTTGTAACGTCAATCGTTGTTGGATCATATGTTACATGGAAAACTTTTAGCAAATGTTTAGCAGAATAACTTTCATTGTTATCTAACTTCTGCTCTTCCGAATATTACCCTGATAATAAAGGCTTTTATTTAATAACTTATTTAATTTTTTATTTTAATGTTAATTTAATTTATTTTAAGCTTTATTTTAAATTTGTTTCACTTGTACCTAGAAGATGCAGTTGTATTTGCACGAAAACAAAAATTGCAAATAAAACTAACGAGATACGATAAAAAAAGAGAATAATTGTAACTTTTATAACAAGATACTGTTAAAGACTGATGAAATATTCAGAAAAGAAGAAGAGTTAACAATGTACATCTTGATGTGTAGCAAATACACGTTTATACTACTGTTTTGTACACGTGTCACGATTGTATCATTGATGCTACTGTCATCAGAACGTACTTAGAATTATTACGAGCCTAACGTCTGTGATGATTGCGCATTAGCAATTTGATGGAAAAGGGAAGAAGACCTTCAAATAGATTAGAATTGTAATAAATGCAAAGTTAGCGAACGTTAGAAAATTTCAATTTCTTTCAATTGCTGAAAAGCTACAAACCAAAACCAACAATCTAAATCTAAATTACAAGGAATATAAATCTTTCAAACAACAAGTATGGAAGAATACAGACCAAAGATTACAATTTTTAATAAACTGAATTATTCTGCATTCTTCTTCATTACGAAATAAGGTTAACATTAAATTCATATCTAATAAATATTGTTTATCTAAAAAATTTTCCAACCTTATTTAATTATATTTCAGAACATCTTCTATATAGAAAAAGAATATGATTAACAATAACAATTTTTCACACAATTTCCTAACAAATGTAATTAAACACTAAATTAACTCAAGAGCAAAAATGATTCACTTAACAATGAAATGTTTCTTAATTAAAAACAACAATAAACTTCATTATATTAATTTTTCCCCCCTACGTTTATAATAACACGATAAATTATTTTTCGATTTTTTTCAAAAGAACATCAGAACAAAAACTCTCATTTCTCAATTCTATGAGTAATTGTATTTTATTATTTTTGCAGAAACTTTCGCAAAAAGAGAATATTTGTATTTTACGAAACAAAAAACGGAAATAAAGAATGCCCTTCTCGTACAAGTATTTTGAGAATGAGGATTTAAGAAAAATGGAGGATTGAAATTTGCTGATTAATTGGAGGAACATTCTTGTGACACATGTCAGTGACATTGTTAAACAATGTATTGAGGATGACAATTTCAAAAAGAGAATGCAGCCTGAGAAAAAAAAGGAAGGAAAGAAGAATGTCTCAAGTCTTATAGGATGCGTCGCGTGCAAGAAATATATAACGCAATTTCTTTCATCATCGCGTTCACGGACTGGATAATCAGATTCATATCATATCCATAGAAATAAGAGAAGACTAAATAAAGTAAAAACTTATAAAAGTTGATGGAGTAAAAGGAAAACGATTCTTCAGCAATTTAACAGTTCTTTAGCAAAAAGAAAATTGATTAAAAACCAAATTTTTAACTTAAGAACTTATAAACTTAACAAGCCTAATAAAATAAGGTTCCTGAAATTTCACTAATGACTAAAAATTTCGGTTAGCAGTGGTTCCACTGCACCTGAATATTTTAAATACACTCACTAAGAAATGTAGGTTCAAAACTTATACAAAAAAAAACTGTTTTTCTAATGCAATGTACCTAATTTTGTTGTTGTTAAAATGTTTCCCAAACTGAGAATAACAGTAAATGTTGAAGCTAATGATATTAAATCAGTAAATACAGTATAAAAAATTATTAGAAACATTTGACCACAGGAAACCGTATAAGGAGTAATTATGTCTTTAAATACTCTTAATTTCGTGTTGTGTTACGTGCAACAACTGGAATTGACTTTCATGCTCAATTTCTCTTTAATTTAAAAAGAGAACTTTACCCGATTTTTATAGGCAATAATCCCATATAAAGAAATTGTAAGAAGGTGTTACCCCATGTGGGAAAATCGATTTCATCAAGTTGAAATTAATAGAAGGATAATGGAAAATCTGTAAATACTAATTAAACAAATTGTTATACATTTAAGCAGATAATTCATATACACAAAAATAATAATGGTAAAACGCTATATAGCAATGTTCATTCTCTCTTTAAGTAGTTGTTGACTCAACTAAAAAGAGATCATTATTTCCTTTTATATACTCTACATGTAATAGTGGAAACAGTACCACATTTACTTTTAAATGAACCATTCAATATTAAAATATGTAATAAATCTTCTTAGTTGGATTTTATCATTTATTCGGAAACTTACATTTATTGAAATTATTTTTGTAACTAGTTTTTTAAATTGTTTTGTAATTCTTTTGTTACTCGTTTGCTACTCTTTTGTTATTCTTTCGTAAATTTTGGAATTTCTTTGTAATTCTTCTATAATTTCTTTGAATTCTTTTGTAATTTCTTTGTATTCTTTTATAATCTTTTTTTATATTCTTTTTTACTTTTAGCAACCACTTTTTGTAACTGTCCTCCATTTTCGTGTCCAATTTTCAAAAATCCTTAATAATAGAGTAAATATTTTATTAACTAAATGCGAAAAGTTAGAGAGAAGTACATTATTACTAATGAGAATTGAGTGTATAACAGTAAACGATACGAAGACAAACATCACCCTGAGCAGGAAAAAATGCTTCTAACAAGTACAAAGTTGTTTCAAGACGTTTAAGGTAATTTCAAAGATGATAGGTTAACAGAAGAGGATAAGTGAAGCTGCATGTAACTCTATAAGTACCATGCAACTGTCACAAACGATCCATTGCAATTACCAATTTGCGATTAGTAATTCATCTTTAATCTCTTGGTAAAGGAATATCTTTCTTCACTCGATACCATAACAGAATCCAGAGAAGATATTATATTTGCCTCTAAATACCTTAATTATTATTCAAGTAGCTTCTTTGCATATCCATAACAATAAAAACACACCTGACGTTTATATCTTCAAGGCACAATTAATATTTATGCTTTGTTGTTTAGGATAAGTTGCTGATATTATATGTAGAACAAAAACGGCAAGGACATCACTAGAAGACACTGAAAGACGCTGCAAATAGGTTAAGCCACTTTAACAAACTATGAATAAAAAAAGCACCTATAACGCAATCTAACAGAGACGAAATTAAAATAAAAAAACAAACCATTCTTGCTTCTGTAAGAAAACAATAAAAGTGAAAAAGAAAGTACTACGATAAAATAATTTAATAACTGATTACATAAAAGATGTATTTGAAAGAAAAATTTGAATTATCATTTCGATGAATGTAGTGCATAAATAGCAAGTCACTCTTTTCGTGAAAAGAATAAAATCATCGAGGTATCATTTAAGAGTTAACAAAAGATGCGATCGTGATGATAATGTCCTTTATTAAATATTAATCTCCTTTTAATTATTTCTCCTTTATCAAAACAATTACCACTATCAATTATTTTTGAAACGAATTTGTATAAAAGTATCATAAAAACAATAAAGTATCCCAAATTTTTAAAGAACGAAACGAGAAAGAACAGTAAAATTTTGTAATGGTATGCAAATTATCAAAAAACGGGTATCAAAAATCATACATATCCTATCCATTTACAATTCTTATCACATACATCTAATTTTTCGCCATTAGTCATAAATAGAAAATAGACCAAGCTTGTATTTCAAATATACGTGCGCTCGAAACTTATGGTATCTTTTTCTTTTGTTTGAAAGCAGGCACAATATTATGCAGACGTACGCATATGTAAGTACATTCCAAAACTGTTGCACTATTATCGAGGAACGCATCGCGAATGAAAATATACTCAACGAAAGAGATCTTATACTTCCGCGATGTAAGAATGTTGCGCGACAGTGATCTATATGCACAAAATATGTACATTATGATGCACTGCAAAAATACACTGGGACTCGACACAGAAAATTCAGCATTTACATTCATCTCCAGCAAAAAAAAAGATTCGCGCGATTATCTCTTATGTTTTTTGCAAAATTTTTTTACTGCAGATATTACTCAATAGATTAAATTCCAAAACATTTGGTGTTTTCTTTTTCTTTTCAAGAAACACAGCAAATATAACTGTGCAAAACATTAAAATTTTTATTGTACAAGTAAAATTTTCTGTACCAACAATACATTTTCAATTTTCTAATACAATTCAACTTTTAATTACATTGTATCTATAAATAGAAAATAATAGAATTATATTTGAAAAAGTAAATAATCTTTCATTTCAAAAGATTGAAATGTAGAATTCGATGAAATTCAGTCCATAAAAAACAAACATTAAAAGAGATGAAAGTAGAAGACTTCCCATCGACAGCATCACTTCCTCCTTTCATCTCTTTTCTTTTTTTTCTCGAAAGTAATAAGATTACGAATTTAATTAAAGTTTTCAAAAAGGAGAATTTTTTCTTTCAATTCAATTACATTTATTATCTTCTTAGTTCTTACGCTTCAGAAAAATTAATATCATTTACTTTTCACTTTAATTGCTTCGATTTGCTCTTTTCGTTGGTCCTTTAAAAAATCTGATTGACATTAAGTTTGGAATTTTAAGTATATTAATCTTTCGAAAGGCAGATTATGAATCAAGATATATCAGAGAAGAAAAAAAAAGATTGAAAAAAATTTTTGCTGACTATTTAATTTCTTTTTAACTACAGAGGATTGAGGGATTTTAAAAAAGAAATAGTAGATTTTAATTTCAAGATGAACTTCGTGACAAAACAATTACAGATTATTGGCTCGACTTATAAATACAAACACAGAGTGCATTGTGATAAAAAATTGGAAAATTGGTATTGTATTAAATCAGCGAAACCTGGAAAGTAGAAGCACTAAATTTGAGTTCAGCAACAGGTTATTTTGCATCTACGATCTACAATTAAGATTCCATGGAGTCTGTAAAATGTCTCGAGGACATCTGAAGGTCCGAAGTAGTACTTTAGGTAGTTACAGAACGTACTATCATAAGACATTGGTTTTTTTTAACGAACATAGATAAGCCGGAAAGGAAACTTCACGTGAACCAGAGAAAAACTTCAGAGGAGACGCTACTTTAAAGATCTTGTGGAAAGATTGTTTCTCTCTCGATTTGCAAAGGCGCGTGAGAGTGTGCCCGATTCTTTGCGGAATACGGACACACATATATATATATACAAGTACATAACTTTATATTTTCCAGAGAAACAAAGGCGAAGTCAATTGCAAACTCACTTTTAAATAGGTACACACATGTACTGTACGGGTGTTTCTGTCCTCTAGGCTTCTGTGTTTTGTATTATATGGCTATGTGCGTATACATTGTGACACTGAACGCGTACATACAAACATATACATATATATATTTTCTCTTTCATTTACAACGCCTCACTCCAAATTGCTTTCACTTTTACGACGACGTGTCTTGATACAGTTTTACATTGTGAGGGACGCAAAAAATTAATACGCCATACATTCCACTCTTCCTAGGGTGCCAATAAAAAAATGAACTTATGTTTTTTTTACTCTTCTAGTATAGAGAAATAGGTCATTGACGCAAAAAAAATTTTACCAATTCGTTGATTGTATTGAATAGAAATTAAAATTGAAGAAGCAGATTGTTTTATTTAAAGAAATATTTGTCTTTTTTATAACAATTTTTCACAATTTGAAAAGAAATTGTTTAAATTCGAAGTGAAAGTTTTGTTAATTGTATAAGAAATTATTTGTTATTGATGGTATTATATTGATGTCGAATAATGAAGAGATAAAGAAGAAATAGGTTAGCACAAGCAGAAGTTGATGCAGAATATGTTGCACCAGTCAATACAAAATTATTAGCAGTTTTAGAAGCATTATATTCTGCAAAAGGTGTACCACATGTTGTATAGAACTACGTACAACTTAATTCAGAAATATTAGAAGATTCAGAAGCACTAGCATAATTATTACGAGATGTAGAAGAACTTCCTAATGCTGAATTATAAAAATCAGAAGCTTTTCTTGGTGCAGTACTAGATTTTGTAGAACTACTGATTGAAAAATAAATAAAAGCAGTAGAACATTTATCAGATGCAGAATTATTAAAAATATAAAACTATTTGTTGCAGAATTATTGCGGATACATCATCATCACACACCACTTAATTTAGAAATATTAGTAGTAGACTTTAAAGCAGAACTATTTGCAAATGTCGCAATTTCAACTTAGATGCTAGACTATTTTTTACTTTAAGTCTACCATATAAAAAGCAAATTTTACTTTAGGACAAGTCTAAATTTAAAATCATAATGTTCTCTGCATTTTAGAACATTAAGAACTCTAGAACTAAAAATATTCTTCGAAAGTCAATAAACAATCTTAAAAAAAAATATGTTGCAAGTACGCGAAAAAATCTCTTTAACGACATATTGACAAACTGTCTAATTTAATATAATTGGCTCAAAAATTAATTATCTGCAAGGTATCTAATTGCTTTCAATTTTCTTCGACAAATTCGAAACATGAATGGATGTTGCAACAAATTTTTAGCAAGAAGAACTATTTTAAAAATAGAATATATAAAATTAAACAAGACTGCATAAAATTTGCACAGTTCAAAAAAAAGGATAATGAGTGAGGAAAAGTGTTTCCTAAACTACGATAAAGAGTTTTCTCAAGAAAACCATAAAATAAGCACAATAATTGATTGGTTACGGACTTTAAGCAGAAAATTGACTTTTCAACGGCTCCTTAAAAGCCATGTAATTAGTAAAATTATTTACCACGTGTACATACTTTTTTTTCTCCCCATTTACAAATGTGTGTTATTTTTTTCAATACATAATATAGCATTCAAAATTTGTTTTTCTATTTTTATTTTAAAATATCAATTTATTCTATTGCCTAATCACATTTGTACGTGATTCTAATTGTTCATTGATTGGAAATCAAGTGGGTTACGTTAAAGAACGCACACACGACATTGGTTACATCCGCTGTGAGTAACATCCAAGACCTTCGCCGATCGTAAAACGATCAAGATTCTCTGCGTAGATCTCGATCATTGTGAATCGGGAACAACGAAAAGCGATTTTCTCATGCCGATCTATACACATTAAAAAATGCCAAGGTCCCATATAAATACACCGCCAGTGCTTTCACCGCTACACTTTCTTTTCGTCAAAAATTCACACGTGAGTCGATTCCGATTGTAAAGAAATAGCATGAAGATTATAATCGCTCGCCTATACACATATACATAATAAAAGGACTATAAACTCCCTATATAATATCGACCATAACATCGAATTGTCCATATTTTTGTCGAAAATCCCATAAAGAATTATCCTTTCACAGATTATGCAATATATTTTATGAAACTGGAAAAAAATTTTTGAACATAGTTTCGTAAAACAAAAATATTTTTGTTATGAAAATATTGTGTCGGACTTAATTTTGTGTAAATAATTACACAATTTACTAATAAGTAATAGGAGTTCTCTATATGATACGACAAAACTGACTGTACCTACAATTTGCTTGAAAAAATTCAAATAACTTTCGATAGAAATTCGGTAGTCAAATGTTAAAAATCCGCAAATATTTGCTTTTCTAATTATCATTTTAAGTAGCAGACTAATCTGACACTCAATTGATCATAACAATCAATTGTCACTAAAAAATACATAAAATTAGAGATCATTTAATAAAAAAATTATTGTTACATTTGCCTAATTGTGATTTTTTGCGAAACTTCACCTTGAGTATTTTAGAAAGAAAAACGAAATAAAAAAAATTGAAGACAGAAGTGAAAGAAAACAAGAATTTGTACAGTTAGAATAATAATTTTGAATACCTTATTTAAAAACCATAATCAAACATTACATCAGTTTGAAGAGAGCAACTTACCAAAATAGCGAATATGTGATTCCGCATTTTGGTGCGATGATATAAAAGAAGAGATGAGAAGAAGGCGAAGAAACACTTCGAATAAGACACTTAAATGGGATAAAGATAATTATTCACGATAAAAATGTTAATCCATGATCAACACTTCAGGTAAGGAGGAGAGACACTTTTCCAATGAATGTACTGTCTTTAATCGTACCGAACTTACTAAACAGTTTATCCACTCTGCTGCTGGACCAGTGTCATTCATGTGGATATGGGGGCCGTGTGTTGGCACGCCTTCGCAATTCTCCATCAAAGTGGGCTCAAATCGAGTAACAGAAGATGCTAAGAGGCTGTCTACGACCAATTGTTTTATTTCATACACCTGATCTTTCAACAATGACAACAGAATACGAAAGAAAATCAGGAGGACATTTCAATCTATCATCTATATAATTTCATCACTTCGAGAAATATTTTTAAATGTTATGAAAAACATTTTATAGTAGTCTACCAAATGATTAATCAGTCTATAAATTATGAATAAATATTGTCTTCATTATTATCTTCATTATTCAATAAATTATATTCATCAATATTTTTAATTATTTTAAATACAAGAAGGAAAATAAACCAAATGTCAAACAAAACGTTTGATTGATGTAAAGTTTTTGGATCGTGTTAAAAAAATTTAGAATTTTTGTCACTAATACTGAAATACAAGGAAGAGTAAAAAATCACCAAATAATTTAAAATCACCGTTAATTTTAAATTATCAAACTGCAATGATTTTATACCAAAAATATATGGATCACAATATACATTGATCCAAATTAACTAAAATATCCAGAAATTTTGTTATATCAGCAAAAAATTCTGATCAAAATAGTTATAGAAATTTATTGACACAAACATCGAACAAAAATTCTGAAATCTCTTCGCACCCTAAAAGAAAAAAAATACATTTCAAAAGTGAAAGGAGAATCTCCTGTTTAACAATTTTACGAGATATAAACACACTAAAAAAAATAATTCAAGTAAAAACTTAATTTTCAAACCATTTTTTTTCTAAAATCTACATAAATTATTATTTAAAAAAAGTTGGTCAATCGCTAATTGATTTATGAAAATGGCTACATAAATTAAAAATGAAGAAACCAACTAAACGACCGTTCAGGGCCTAAATATATTTTTAATATATCTCATCTCATTAGGTAGCCTCGCTCTTGTTAAATAATATATGGGTGAACAAGGTTAATATATTCACTATTATTAAATTATTTATATCGATGATATGAAACTTGTTGAAGAAGTCACCAAAACAATTTATAGAAATGTTACACCGATTAGTTATATCAAATTCAAGTGGAAATGCATCACACATATATTTCAAAGAAAGAGGAAAAAAATGTAGGCGTATTTTGATCTGATTAGCATAAACATTGACAATATTTATGGCAGATACTATTGTGTAATAGAGCGTATAATATTTAACATAGCATAATAGCGGACAACCAATTCAGGTAATTCGTCACCTTCACTTTAACCTTGCTCGCATTCACGCAAAAATTCTCGTCAGTTCAAAATTATATGCACTCTACTTTCAAAATTCCACCAATTTTTTTTAAGCAGCTATAGAGAGAAGAGAAGGTTGCGTTAATACTTGATGTTCACTTTTCATTTCCTCCATTTCAAGGAAATAAAAGGAGTTCACTTCAAAAATAAAAAATACTTATAAGAATTTTCAGACGAATGATTATTATGCTGAATTTATGGCATGAGTCTCATTTGACATAAAATTTGTTAAATTAGAAAAATTATAAAATCCCTTGACCTAAACTTCATTATACATAAATTATATTTAACATAAAAATCACTTGACTTGAACTTTATTTGACATAAAAATCACTTGACCTAAACTTTATTTAACATAAAAATCACATGACACTTGACCTAAAGTTTATTAGGCATAAATTTCATGTAACATAAAATTTATTTAAACGGAACTTTGTGTGGTATAAAAATCACTTGCCATAAAGATAATTTGACATAAAGATAACTTGACCTAAATTTTATTTAACTAAAAAATCATATAACATAATTCATATTTGATACAAAAATCGTTAAACCTGAGGTTTATTGGACATAAATATCATTTTACATGATTCCCATTTGACATAACATAAACACTTGATATCAATTTTATTTGAGATAAAAATCATTAAACATAATTAAAATTAAAAATTTATTTAAATTTAACCGTTTAATTTCATTTAAAAATTAATTGATATAAAACATTTTTGTTATATCAAACTTCATTACCACTTGATATGAATTTTATAAGACATAATACTAATTTAACATAATTCTTATCTAATATCAAAAACATTTGCCTTGAAGTTCATTTGAAACAAAAATTTTCTTCACCTAAACTTTATTTTACATAAATTTCATTTAACATAAAAATCATTTGACCTAAACATTATTAGACATAAGCATCATTTAACTAATTTAACATAACTCACATTTGATATAAAAATAATGTTCTACAAAATTTATTTAACATAAAAATGACTTAATTTGAACTCTATTTGACATAAATTACATTTAACATAATAATTATTTGACATAAACCTTATTCGACACAAATATTATTTAACATAATTTTTTTATTTTTAATATTATCAAGTCACTTAATATTAATGTTTTGCAGCATGAAAATCATTTAAAACCATTCCCATTTGATTCAGAAATATTTACTGGATACTCAATTTATTTGACATACAAATTTCGAAGCAAATTTTAAAAGTAACCAAATGCCAATTTTCTTTATGAAATATGATTTTATATTAAGTGATTCTTATGTAAAATTGAAATTATGTGAACTGAAATTTATGTTAAATGATTTTAATGTCAAATTAATTTTATGTCAAACAATTTTAGTGGCAAATAAAGCTAATTTCAAGAGATTTTTATGTCAAATTAGTCTTATGACAAATAAATTTTAGGTCAAGAGATTTTTATATCAAAAGAAAACATACGTTAAATGATTTTCATGTAATAAATAGAATTCATGTTAAAAAATGTTACATCCAAATAAAATTCATCTTAAATGAATTTCGGGTTATAATCCCACCTCTCACAAATTTAATGAACAAAAAAGAACAAATAGTCAATAAATTACATTAATCGGAAGTAATTTTCAATTAGTTAAAAATGTTAGACATGTTAAGTTTCTCTGTAATAGTCTCGTTCCCCATTTCTTTTTTTTCCACTAACTGATGAAGAAAGATGGTAAATAATTTTTTTTACTCTATTTGTTGGTTGGATCTATTATGTCGCGTTTTTAACGATACGTGTGCTATGGTGTACATGCACACTGATTTACAAAGTGAATCAAGGCTAATGAAGAAGTGCGCTGTGGAGACATGTCGTCTAGACAAGTTCCAGCGTTTATCTGCAGATCCAAGGATTTCTCACAAGATACTAAGAAGAACGGCGAGGAAATGCAGTTGAAAAAATTCATAATTGCATTTCAGTGCACTTGAAAGTGTGTATTGAGATGCGTATTTTAGCATCATAATCATTACCGCCTATACGCGAAGCGTGAAACGGTTTATAATCTTAAGCACAACCATTCAAGACATCTTCATTCAAGACTGCGCTGTTTATTTCAGTATGAAATATGAATATTAAAGAAGAAAAACTGGACTATTGACAATCAAGAAAAATTCCCTTACAACTCTTTTCAACCTCATCAAAATTTCTTAATAATTCATTAATAAAGAATAAAGAATGAAAAATAGAAACGAAAAAAATTAACCTATCCATTCCAATATTGGCAAATGAAAATAAAATCAAAATCACTTCAGCCAAATAATAAATCATTTCAATACTTTTTGATAAGTCTTCTTTACACGAATAAATTACTATACGCCTCTGTGGTTTGCATAAACTTGATATTTAAAAAATAGAAATAATAAATATTAATTAGAAATAATAATTAAACTTTATTATTTTATCCAATTAAACTTTTTTCTTCTACAAAAATTCATAAACTGCGGAAACAAAATAAAACTAACAATCGAATAAAATTTCGTAACTGTTTTTATTTTATTTAAATTTATATTCAGTGACGATGATTTAAGAAGAATGAACTTGATGTAAATCCTTTAGTCTTTTGATATGTTAAAAACGTTGACAGATCTTAAGAGATCTGTCAAGATTATCTCACTATCAAATAATAATTAAGACAAGTCAAATCATAAATGCAACGTACCATAAAGCTTTATATTAATTTATAAAACAATAACAATGTCACATGAATTATGTAAAATATATTATTTTTTAGTCTATAAATTCTATTCATTTGTTAATCAAATCTTTACGAAATCAAAAAGAATCAAACAACAACAAACTCTAAAAAAAGTCATCTCTCGATAAATTCAATCTCAAGGTACATACAAATTCAAATTACCGAAGGTTTTATTTATCGAATAATTTTTCGTATCGAAACATTTTTAGGGGCCCAAAATCAACATTAATTTATCATATCGAGAGATGATTCTATCATCGAACACATTATACAATATTTTGTACTGAATTTGAACTCAATTTTTTAACTTCACAAAATTTTTACTCTACAAAAATTTTACTAATCGTAAAAATAGAATAACAAAACTTATTCTTCCATCAATCAAATTCCAAAATCAATTTTTCCTTCTTCAAACCATATTTTGTATAGTAAATAATTCATGTCGCAAACGGTATGTACATCAAATCATTTAAAGATATTTATTAATAAATATTCAAACACACTTGAACTGCATTGTAATTAAGAAATAAAAAAAATACATTTCGAAGATAAGTTCGAAAAGTATTTTAATTTCTTATGAATGATTTATATTGGAATAAAGAATTGCATTAAAACATTTGCAAAACTGGTTTTCAAGAAATAAAAAAGTGTATATATAATCTTTAGGAAATGACCTGAGAAGAAATTAAGCTGGACCATATACTAAAAATTCAGATATATATATATATAAAGATTCTAATATATACATGAGAGAGGAACTGCATTTATTTTTGATGCTAATTTTTTTGGATATACATAAGAGGAGAAAGCAGCAGGGATATAGAAATTTTTCATAACGTAACATCTTTTAGTGTGTGGAAGATCAAAACAAAATATCTACCTAGAATGATCGATAAATTTTGGCAGAGTGAAATTCATTATATGCCCACGCATATAAGCAGGCCATTAAAAAGTTCAATGGCCAAGAAGAGTCGCATATGTTTCCCCAAGAAATATGTCTGAACTTAAAACTTTTAAATTATGTAATTGCAACAACTGACTTATTGTTCTTATAACAATTAACATAATCATTTAAGTCAAGAGTCATTAAAGTGATTAATAGAGCTGTTTGAAAAGATAGGTATATGCTCGTTATAGAGATCTTGCTTCTTTTGCGGTCTAGATTAATCCTCTATGTTGAGTGCCGTTAAGTTTTAAGACTCGCGAAATTATGCATTATGTCATTTCATTTTTCAATGACAAAAAGTATAAGAAAAACGTTTTTTTAAAATTGGATTTAATGTTTTCTTACTATTTTTAATGTGAATTAATTTTTAATAATATTTACTTGCACCAAATAATTTTTATTTGACTCAATTAAATGGTAATTTCCTTCAAATACTGAAATTATTGGTTCAAATTCCATTTAATTGACTAAAATAAAAATTATTTGATTCTAGTAAATATTTTATTGATAACAGTCAAGTAAACGATTATTTGAATCAACTAAACTATTTTCAGTGCAAATATATTATTTATTTTTCAAAAATAACTAATTTAATATAGAATAGAATTTGATATTTAATTATTAAAATTTGACTACTTTCGTAATAAATAATTCATTTACTAATAATTAGCAATGTTCGATAATAATAATCACAGGGTTGCCAAGCTTTTACCCTTTTCAAATTCCCTGACTTTCCCAGGTTTTCCTGGTTAAAAAATGTAATTTTTCCTGGTTTTTAAAACTACATTTATTATTAAATAGAAAATTATTGGAAAACTCAAGAATTCAATTATTTTCAAAAGTAACATAATTCTTTGCAAGAATCCAATTACGTTCCAAAATTGCCAAAAATTCCGGTCAAAAGTTAAATAATCTTTACAAACAATAAATTTTTTCTCTAAAGTTCAATTATTTTCAAAAATTTTAATAAAGTTCTTCATGAAAATTCAATTTTAAAAAAAGTTCAATTACTTAATAAAATGGTTATTTTTAGAGTTAAATAAATGAATTCTCGTAGAATTTTCAAATCAATAAATATTTTTGAATATGATATTCAATATTACAATCGAAAATTTTTACAGAAATTTATTTTTAAATCAATATTTATTAGAAAATTCTACAAGAAATCAATTATTTAATTACAAAAATAAACAATTTATTAAATAGTGGAATGTTTCTTAAAATTGAATTTTCATAAAAAATTTTATAAAAATTTAATTCTTATGATTTTTATTATTTTTTGTTAAGAGATAAATTTAAAAAAAATGTAACAATAATTTCATTTTTCGAGAAATTTGATGAAAATTTTGTATATTAAAAATAATTGAAATTCTGACAAGAAAATTATAAAAATTGTTTAAAATAATTGAACTTCAAAGAAAAATTTTATTATTTATAAAGACAATTTAAATTTTTACAAGAATTATTGTAAATTTTTAAAAATTATCATATTATTGCGAAGAATTATATTACGTTTGAAAATAATTGAATTCTTCAGACAAATTTTATTAAAATTTCGGTTTAAATAATAGAGTTTTGTGCAATTTTATTAAAATAACAAACATTAAAAATAATTTTATTTCGAAAAATTTTTGAAATCAATTAAATTTTCACGAAGAATTTAATTAACATTATTCTGAAAAAAATTGAATTGTTACAAAAGAATTCCATTAAAATTTTTTAAAAAAGTTTAATTCTTTGAAGAATAAATAACAAAAGATAAAAAAATAATTGAATTTTTCCAATAATATGTATCTGCTTCAAAATTCAAATTGTTTTAGTGTTTTTTAATAAAATTCTTCTATAAATTCGTTATTTTTAATAATAAATTAAATATATATTTTTAAAAAATGTAATAATTTTAGAAGAATTTTAGTTATTTAGGTTTTTTAAAATCTGTGTTTTTAGATTTTTTAATAAAATTCAATCAAATTGTAATTTCACAAAATTTTCAATGAAAATCTTTTCAAGTTTATCTACTTATGAAAATTGTGAATGCAACTCTTTTAAAATTGAATAAATTTTGAAAGATTTAAGTAAAATTAGATTTCAAGAATAAATACAATATTAGAAAACAACAGTTTTCCAGGATTTCGATCAAAATTCCCTGACTTTTCTTGGTTTAAAAAAAAAATTATAAACTTTCCTGACATTTCGAGGTTGCGTGGCAACCCCGTAATTAGTTGTTTTAGAAACCAAAAATTAATTAACATTTTACTAAGAATTAATTATTTTTAACTAATTAAAATAAAAGAGGTATAAAAAATAACTAAATATTATTATACAATATGCAGCAATCATTAATAGAAAAAAGCTAATTATCAAATTAATTTATTTATAAATAATTCTTTACGCTCTAAAATTATTAGTAAATAAATAATAAATAAAATTGAGCAATTTTATTAATTAAATTAGTTATACAAATAATTTTAACTGTTACTAAAAATTTTTAACATAAAATAACATAAAAGTTAATTTAACTACTAATTAATTAAAATAAATATTATTAGTTGAATTAGTTCCTGTATTTTTACTATCGAATAATTTAACTGAATTTATAACCAATTCAAATTTAGAGAGAACAAATAAAATTTTTTTTTAATAAAATAAAACTTTAAGAAGTATTTTAAATTATAGTTAAAGTTGAAAATCGAGACATTTATCCCTATTTAATTTTTTATGTATAAAGAATTTTTAACAAAAGGAAAGTTCTTTTGTTATACAAATTTTTCTCCAAAGAAATTATTGGTATACAAAGTTATTTATCAAAATAATAATTTTTTGTTGTACAATTTTTTGCATATATAAAGTTATTTATCAAAAATATAATAAATATCGTAAAAGAATAAGTTTAATTTAAAACCACTATTAAACTTATTCGTTGAAGGTTATAAAATAATTCTTCTATGACAAAATTTATTAATGTATTCTCATTGTATGTGTTTTTTATTATGCAAATAAATTAATAAATCACATTCCAAAAAGTTATTTTTTATTATACTTTAGTATCGATTTTGATATATAAAAAGAATTTGATTTCTTTTGTCTTATTTTTTGAAATATATATATAAAGTATCACTACCTACGCTGAATAAGACACTCCCTTGTGAGAGAGCGAAGTTTTACTGAACTACGTAATACCAAACGCAAGAAACGGGTATTTTTTCTTCCTAATCACTTTAAATAGAGCCGGACAGTGTTTTTTTTATGTATTTTCATTAAATAATTAAGTACTTATAAGCGTCGATTTATGTTAATTATTTTTTTAAAAAATAAGTATGTAAGAATAAAGATTCTTAGAATATTCTGAATAATAATTGCACACTCATGTTTAAATCAAAATTAGTGGGAATTAAGTCTGTAAGTTGAATTATCAAAAATACTTCATTTATGCGTTTAAATTATAATTTAATGACATTATAAAAAATTAATTATGAGAATTATAAGTTTGTTTAAGAATATTTACTAATTTGAAAAAATCAAATTTACTAATTTATATTTGGAGAATGAATGATTTAAACATAAATTCATGGAAATATTTGACCAATAACAAAAATTTCTAGAATTTTGTAAAATGTTTTTTCAACTAAAAGCTTTTTTTTAACAATATTTCACAAAATAAAAGATTTGAATAAAAGTTCAAATCTTTAAAATATGTAAAAAGAATAAATTCTTCAAAATTTCTGAACGAATTAATTGCAGTGAAACTTGTCGAAATACAACTCGATTTTTAAAATTGTATTACAATAAATATATTAAAAAATTGTTTTATTATTTAATATAGTTAATATTTTTTATAATATTCTGGAACTAAGTGAAAATAATTCTCGTTGAACATTTATGAATACAAAAAACTTTTAAAAACAGAGATGCATCCACATTCTCAATCCACAATATACCTGAAACTTTCGTCTCCTTACCTCATAGAAGTTTATTTACTGAATTTGAATTAGTTAAAATTTTTATTACTTTTAATTAGTGACTGACTTTTCACTTCTGAATTAGTAAATTTTACTAATAAGTTATTAGATAGAAGTTACCGTATATTAATCAAATGTACTAATTACAAATCAAAAACTCAGTCACTAATTCAAATTTAGAGAGTAATTTTCCGATTTTCGTTTTTTACTTTTTTGTATTAAAAATTGCATATAAAAATTAATAAAAATATTCAAATAGAAAACAATAACTTTACTCATACAGACGGATAATAAAATAAAATTACAAGGCAGTAAAACGACAATATATTATTTAGAAAGATAAAAACAAGATTCTTTTATACTGAAAAAAAAAATATATATATATATATATATATAACAATATAAAAGTAAATAATAAATTAAATAAAAAACAACTAGTGACAACATAATTTATAATATTTGGAAAATATTTTAATTAAAATATCAAGAAATTATGTTAGAATTAAAAATCTTAAGTATCAGAAGCAAAAAGGCAAAAAAATTAAGTAATTTGGTAAGGCAAACTTTAGATATAGAAAGGTACACACTGAAGAAAAATTGATTTGATTTAAGAAACCGATTAATTGACTATTATCAATTAAATATTTACTGGAATCAAATAATTTTTATTTTAGTCAATTAAATGGAATTTGTTTCAAATACTGAAATTATTGGTTCAAATATGTCATTTATATTACTCCAATAAATATTAGTTGATTCAAGTAAATATTTAATTGATAATAGTCAAGTAATCGATCATTTGAATCAAATAAATTTTTCTTTTCAGTGTATACAATCGAAATGATAGTACCAGCGAAATAGAATAAAAAAGTGGCGAAAAAAGAAAGACAAGCAAAAAATTGAACTGACATTTCCAACGTCAAAACGTAGGAAAAAAAAATTGGAAAATAAAAAAAAATCTAAATATACAGCAAAAAAACAAAATAATAAATCAAGCCTGCAATAAATAGAAAACAAATGCAAAAGAAATACAAAACATTTATAAAATTCACAAATATATGAATTTTAAAACAACATAGTGACATAAATAGAAAAAATTCAAATAAACCCTCACAGTGACTAAACTAGCAGCAATATTGGCAACATTGACTCAATATTTGCTATTATTTAAGAAATAATGAAAATTTTGAGAAAATATTGTTAATATTACTGCAATTTAGAACACAGTTGGGAAAGTATATTATTTTTCCTCAGTACCAGCCCCAGGGGAATGCGCCCCACATTAGGGAGCGCCGCGACGATGCCTGTGTGAAAATATTTTCCTTATTGGAGTGGAGACGCGAACCAGAAATTTTCACACAAGACACCTATGTGGCTAATAGTGACTGAGGCCGGCACTGGTTATATTGGGACTCTAGTTATTTCACTCACACTTGAAAAAATTACCGATTTCCCTACCTACGGTCGCAATTTAAACGAAAGTACAATTTACCCCGTTCATACAAAAAAAACTACTCCTACCTACCCCCTTAGCTATTTAATACAAACCTACTTTTAAGCCATACACACACAAACACTCCACGATCCTCTCACATACCGCCCAGGTGCAAAAGTCCTACTCTAGGGATAAAGGGGCATATTAGGCTCACCCATACGTCCCGGGACGCATCCGCCACCTGAGCTCAAAATCACTCAAAAAAGGGGAACAAAATTCCTGCAAGTGAAACATTTCATTAATTCCCTAATTGAAATTAATATAAAATTTAACTTTCAAATTTTACGAGCATTAACTTTTGACTTTAACAAAACTAATCAAAAAATGTAAACTATTAAATTCCAAATCTTACATATGCATTATTTTTTAACTTTAATATAATTAAATAAGTTTCATAAATAAAAGCAGAAAGATTCATATTACAAAAACTGGAAAACTTTATATTGCAAAAACTTTAAAAATTAGTAAGGTATTATAATAGTCCTTTTAATTTTTTATAAATGAAAAAGACAACTTTAGATTACACAGGCCAACAAAATTTTGTGGCCTAACCAATAGAAGCTGATTTTTATAGGATTTTGTCCATAGAACACGAATTTGACCTTGAAAATATTGGTTCGGCTCCAGTTTTTAATCAATTTACGTTTCATTATACAAAATATGCATTTTTGGCATTTTTTGAATGATTGTACAACAATACACAGAAACAGTAAATTTGTCCGCATAACACCAATTGAAAGCTTAAACACTGCTCTTGAATATCCAAAAACAAAAAATGTAATTTATGTACACTTTAACCTATAATGTCCAAAAAAACATACGCTGTTCCATAAACGTATTAAAATTAATATTACTTTTGACCATGTAAGGTAATTCAAGTAAAAATTAGTGTCTCTGGCGTTTTTATAATCGCTAGTTACAAATCTGCTATGAAATATAAAAATTACAAGTGGCGGACCAAATTTTTAAAGATAATTTACGCCTTTTATGATAAAAATTTAAAATTTAAAAAAAATTCTGCCATATTGGATTCGCCATTTTGAATATCAAAATCTAAATACAGATCCGTAAGCAGCGACCATAAAAACCCCTAGAGAGACTAATTGTTATTTAAATTACCTTACATGGTCAAAAGTACGTTGTTTTCAATATGCTTGTGGAACAGCGAATGTCTCTTTTGACATTACAGGTTAAAGTGTATATAAATTACATTTTTTGTTTTTGGATATTCAAGAGCAGTGTTTAAACTTTCATTTTGTGCTATGCGGACAGATTTACTGATTCGGTGTATTGTTGTACATTCATTCAAAAAATGCTAAAAATGCATATTTTGTATATTGAAACGTAAATTGATTAAAAACTAGAGCCAATCCAATATTTTCAAGGTCAGATTCGTATTCTACGGACAAAATCCTGTAAGAATCGGCAGTAATATTTTAGGCAACATGCAGTTGATTAAAATTTGTCGGCCTGTGTTATTAGAGTCGCACTCGATAATTAATTTTAAAAAAGTAGCTTTCAAACTAAAAAAAAAGTAGCTATAGAAAAATTAAACTTGACGACCAAAAAAACTCGTTTTAGAAACTTTATAAAACTGACGAAAATTTCATTCTATACTTTATTTTCTTGGCTTTTTCCTAATTTTTATAATAAATATTTACTTCTTTCTTATCTCAATGCTAATAAATTGAATTCCTACAACAAATTTTATTATTCATGAAAGAATTTAGATATTTACAAAACGTCATATAATTTTTGAGAAGAATTAATTAATTTAAATAATTAAATTCCTAAGAAATTCTTATTTTTCATGAAAAAATTGAATTCTTACGAAGATTTTGACAACAAAATTTTTAAATAATTGAGTTCTGTTTGCAAATTTTTTTTTAAAAATATTGAAAATCATTGAATTCAGAAAAGCTTTTAAAGATAATTAAATTTTATGAAGAATTCTATTAAAATATCTCACTATAATTGAATTTTTGTGTGGTATTATATTAACATTTCATAAAAAAAATTCAATTCCTAAAAAGCTTTTTATTATTTACAAAAAAACTTGAATTCTTGAGGAAGGTTTTATTAGAATTTTTAAAAATAATTGAATTCTTGTGATGAATATTTTTATTTATGAAAATAATTGAATTTTGCAAAAAATTTACTAAACTCACTCAGAATAATTGGATTTTCGGGAATAATTTTATTATTTATGCTAAATAATCAATTGTTTCGAAGAATTTTTTATATTTAAATAATTGAATTCGTGGAAAGAATTTTATAAAAATCTAAAAGAATAATTGAATTATTTCATAAAAATTTAATTGAAATTGTGTTTAAAATAAGTGATTTCTTTCGAACAATTTTATTAAAATATTTGAAGATAATGTAATTCTGAAAGTAATTAAATTTTGTCAAAGAATTTTACATTCAAAAACATAATTGAACTGTTTACAATTCTTTTTAGATTATTTGAAAATAATTGCATTTCTACAAAGAATTCTGACAATGATTTTATTCACAAAAATAATTAAATCCTTGAAAAGAATTTTTAAATTTATAAAAATCATCAAATTACTGATAAGGATTTAATGACAATAAATAAAAATTTAAAACATTTGATTTTTCAGACAAATGTGTGCAAATTCTATTTTAAATAATTTAATTGATGTGAAATTTTTATTATTTATGGGAAAATAATTAAATGTTCGTGTAGAATATTATTAAACTTTTTTTTATAATAATTGAATCCTTTTACTACTACTTCTTTCTTTCTTCAATACTAGATATTGAAAATAATTGAATTTCGAATACTTTTTCAAAATAATTGAATCGTTTCGAAAAATTTGATTATAATTGAGGAGCCGGTTCTAGAATCCAGCTCCTCAATTTTTGAGAATAGTTGTTTGTTTTTCAGTATTACCGAATTTAAAGTAGTGAAAATACTAAAAATAAACAGAAATAATAGCTTTTAGTAGCCGAAATCTAAAAATAGTACCAAAATAGTAGCATAACTTTAAAAAAAAGTAAATAGTATACGTTTTGGTAGATAAGTGCGAAGCCTGGATTATAAAAAAAGTCAAAAATAGCAAATAATAAACAAATTATACATTGCAAACCACAAACATACACGTAAACAATAAAAGATACATTGACAAAAATATTATTTTCGTAATAACAAAATATACATACTACGAAAAATATTCAATCAACGGTGTCACTATGTTGTTAGGGTTCCTTCCCTGTTTTTAGAGAAATTTTAATGTTTCAATCGGAAATTTAAGGTATTCTGTTTTAATCGAATTATTCGAAAGTTTATTAGTTTTAAATTAAACTTGATTATTAAACAATTAAAAGCTTAAAGTATTATATGTTAATTGTAAGTAATTATAAATAAAGAAAATTAATTCACGAATAACTGTCTCAAACAGGGAAGGGCTTAAATAAAAAAGGACTCACTCAAAACCTCTCTCTCTCTCTCTCTGAAGACCACTCTTTATTCCGGTAAATCCTATGCAAATTCCCACGTTGTCCAGGGACCACTCTTCATCTTGTCCTTCAGATTGTAATTCGCTGATAAACAAGGAAATAAAAAATTTGTTACTATCAGCTATACAAGAGTTAAATTTTATACACGAAAAAATTTAAATCGACGAATTTTGGAGAACGTTCTAGACTAGTGAATAGGACCATTTACAACACGAAGTTCGATATAAAATGTGGAAAATAATAGAGAATAAATTTCAGAAGTGTTAAGTATTTTTTCTAAAACATCAAAAAGTTTATTTTAATAAATATTTGTATTTATCACTCGGTCGTTTTATAAATATAAAAAAATGAGTTGGACGATCTCTTTGATATTTCCAAAATATTTCTAACAGCAACTTGAATTAAAATTCAAAATTTATTTCAATAAAAATTGGCAAAATTTTCAATTGTTTCATTTTTTCTAAATTATTTGCGGAAATAGAAGTATTTAAAAAAAAATTTAGTTTCATTTTTTCAAGAAACAATTTTACGAAATTTCTGAATTAAATTTTTCAAAACTTTAATACTTTTTGTTAAACAAACATTTAAAAACTTATTCATATTTATTTTTCCCGATGAGTTAAAATTTCAAATAATTTCAATGAAAAACCCTTAAATTTTCAAGGGGTTTAATTTAAAAAACTTTTAAAATTTAATTAATTCCTAAAATTCCTGTTATAACGGTTAAAATATTTAATTATTTTTTAAAACTTCAACTGAAATTTTTGTTAAATCAATTCCTATCAGAATTCAACTACGAGAATTGAATTATTTTTGTAAATTCATAAAATGATATAATTTCAAATATATAATTATATTTATAGACAATTTTTAAAAAGGAAAAAATAAAATTCTTTAAAATATAAAATTTTTTTTCAGAATTTACAATTGTTTTAATTTGTTAAAATTATTATTGTGAATTTCAGTGCCTTTTTGTTTAAATAATTTTGATTACTCTTTTTCAAAACCTAATTTTTTAAAAATTTCCAAATTAAATTTTTCAAATTTTAATAAGTTTTGTGAAATTAATACTTAACTAATTATTGTTCATTTGCTTAAAATTTTAAAATACTTAAAAATTTGAACTGCAAGTCTACCAAAATTTAATTAATTTTCTAGAACATATCAATTTAAACTACAAAACAAAACATTGTAATAAAACAACGCTAACTTCAGGTGAGGACAGATTTTTTCGGTTATTATATTATAATTATAATATAATTATTGAAGATAAATATTTCTTATTAAATAGAAATTGAAAAATAAATATAAATTATTCACTCGAAGATTCAAATGTAAAAAAGTAACTCTATGGTTTGGCTCATAGTCTACTTGAAGATAATGATCCTGAAATTTTGAACGTTCATATAAAAGAAATTTATTCACTTTTTCTTGAAATTAAATTTTCATTATAACTAACTTTGCTTGACTATAAAAAAATTAATTACAATGATTCTAAAATAAGGTAAAAAAATTAAGTTTTTAGTTTTTATGGCAATCTGTAATTTACGGAAATATTTTTCATAAAAAAATTATTTAATTCATTTGAAAGTTCAAAACTTGTGGATTATGTGAAGATACTTATAAACGACAAAATAAAAAAAGACTTACAATTGCGAATTTGCGTATTGTGGAAGAGTCCTTGTGATAGCATATTCCAGCATCCCTCCTTGTCAAATGGACGAGTCTTCATATCCTGTTCCAAATATCTGAAAAAGGTAAAAAGAATATATTTATTACACTGCATTTAAAATAAAATATTATATCTCCTTTATTACAATACTAATTACTTTATTAGACTCATCTTTAAAGTAACGTAAACATATAATTAATACCTAATAAATTCTATTTTTATATGATTAATTATTCCTTTTCATAACACTAATTAAATCTCTAATATTTATATTATCAATAATTACAAACGCATTGTAACAGAGTCAATAATAACATTACTATTATAATTGCATCATTAGTATATCACGAAATTCGAATTTTTAGTGGATGTATAGTTGCATATAATCATAGTAAATACTTGAACTTACACTTTATTTTCTTTATAAAACAAAAAGCAAATGAAAAGTTTTAAACAAATAAAATAAAATATTTGCAAAATAATCACTTACCAATTACGTTGATTTTCTCGAAAAATGATATGCATTTCCCGCACTGAAGAAATCACTTTCTACATTCATTGATTTTTTTATTGAAGCAGCATTTTTTTAAAAAACCTTCAGTTTTACTGTAAAATAGAGAAAATAATGTATTATCGACATAAATAAAATTAGTTTGTTAATTGATATATAATTATAAGCAGGAAATAAACTTCCAATTCACAATTAAATGTATCCGATTTTCTTCCAATTTCGTCTCTGAAATTGATTGGAACGATTTACAATCAAAGTCCAGTGTGTAAATGAACGACTGAAAATAAAGAAAATTATTGACTATTTATTTAAACTAATATATTTTTCGATTTATGTAGCAGGAAAAATTTCTTACCTTTAAACAATGGAAACCTTTAAATACAATAAAACGTCTCTAATTACATTTTTGGGGGATAGAAACTGTTGTAAAGCCGGTAAACTAAAAATAGGGGAAATTACAAATCATTTTGAGGCAAGTTTGCTTAATGTTTCCTGAAAACCTACATAATATTTCGATGGTGGGAGGAAAGTAGAGAAAGTTGAAATTCGAGACGTTCTCTGAACTTAAATATTATTTGGATTTATCCAAATAAGTTTAAAGTTTCCAGTAAACTTGCGTCAAGTTTGCAAAATTTACAGTGCAAACTTACAAGTTAACTGGATATTAAGGTTTTTTTCTTACGATGTTTAATCGTTAAATGACAATTTCACAAATTGGTTTTAATGGTTTTAATGAATTTTTAGGTTATCTGAATTTTCTTTAATAATTTCAATTTTGAAAACAAATAAAATATTCATTAAATTATTCCGGCTGTTCACTATGCGACAATGCGAAAAGTAACATCAACAAGTTTTGACCTGTTGATCCACTTCAAGTGAACAAAGGAGCCAAAAAATGTGAAAATTTATTAAAAAGAGACCAAAATATATCAAAAAGGACATAGTTTATAAAAGAGACTGAATGTGAAATTACAAATTTGAAACCTTTTTTATTGCGGGAAATGAGATCCAATTAAAATTTGATGTAATAACTTTAAAGGTTATAAGTCCGCTATGGTGAAATTATACATTTATGGCATATTTCTATTAAATAAACCCCTAATGTCTTCGACATATTGTCAATTTACTAAAATCAATAATAATTACACCAGAACGAATAATTATGCAGATTACAAACGATACCTACAAAAAGTTGAGAACAGTGACGACGTTCCCTGTTGCGTTCAAACGACTTCTGTGTAGTTTGAAGTTTGCTGCGTATTATATCGAACATTTTGCAAATCGACTTTTATCGAAATTTGAATTGTTGCAAATTATATTTTCGCAATTTAGCAATTAATAATTATAAAAGAATACTAAAATACATAAGTAAACAATTTTGAAAAATAATAAATTAACAAATTTAAAAGAATATTCAATTAATTAATTTCCTTTTTTCTAATTTAAATTCCTTTAGAAACTATAAATTATAAAATATATTTAAAAATTGGTTAACAAATAATACCTAGTATCCTAAAAATTTATTGTATATTGCTTTTTCTAAATTTTTAATTCACATTAATATTACACTTAAATTAATTTTTATTTACTTTTCAATTTAAATTAAATGTATTATTTAGCAAAACTTAACAATCAGATAATGTTTTAAATTTGTTTAACAAATTCAAAAATATTATACACCAGTTCTTCAAAAAAGAGTAAAAACAAAAATATACAATTAAATACAAAATTTCCAAGAAATTACGAAATTTAGACAAATAGAAATAGCAAAAATGTTCAATAATGCAAATAATTTTAAATTTGCAACAAAATAAATAACTTTGCATTATTTAAAAATAAGAAAAACTATTCCAAAAAAGCATTACTTATTTTGCATGTAAAGAAATATAAATTATAGAATAAATAAAGATTTATAAGCACAAAATAACCACAAAGTTAAATAAAATTAAACTAACAATTTGTAACCATCACCATAGGAAAATTTTTAAGTTATACATAATTTAACAAAATTACACAATTAGTGTATCACATTTTACAAAAAGCATCAAAAAGAAAATTTCAAAAAACAATATATAAGTGTAAATAAATATAAAAAAATGTATAAGAAAATACAAGCTATATTGGATTATTATTGAACAAATAAAATTATATAAAATAATTGAACATTGCTTTATTTATTATTTTATTATATATAATATATTATATTATATATTATATTATTATTATATTTATTATTTATTTATTTATGTTCAGTAAATAAACAATTATGAAACAATATTTACAAAATTAAAAAAAAGAAATCCAAAATGAAAGTTTTATTCTATTAACAAAAAAGTTGATCAATTTTGTATAATTTTCAATTTGTTTACCAAATATTCTATGTTCATTTACTCGTGTCATAAATAAACAATTCTAAAAAATATAAAAAAACAATACCACTTAACTAATATAAATACTGAATGTGCTGTTAAGAAAAATTATTTTATCCAGGAAACTAATCTTTTAATATTGTCAAAAGATTAAAATCCAATATTATTATAAAGACGCTGCGTTTTATTGATTTACAATCTACATAGATTAAATCTAACTCATTAAAAATATATCATTAAATATGCACCTCTCCAATTTCAACTAACTTCCATTCAACGATTAATTATTGCCGATTCATATAAGAATTGCAAGTACAACTTATAAAAAAAGTATCTTTAATTCGAGTATCGAAAGTCTTGATGAAAAAACTTGTATCATAAATACAAATATGGTCAGAAAACAAACGGGATTTTCTTTGCACTTTAAAATCACCGTGATTTAAATAAAAGAAAATTTACACTAAATTATTTTTAAGTAACCATGAGGCGAGGAGCGATATTCATAGCCATCAATTCTTGGAAAAGAAGTTTAGCAGCATAAGGAAGCCTGACTTGAGATATTTGTGTCTTGTTTTTACAGCCTCTGCACTCGAAAGTGTTGTTTCTTAAGTTTGCAATGGCAATTAAACCGCAGAAATTGCAAACATGAATTCTGTACGGATCCGAAACTTCAAAAAGACGTTCGCGCAAAAATTGTGCTGCTCCGTGAGAAATTTGACAATCACGTTCCATCTCTCCGAAACGTAATCCTCCATCCCTGAAAGTAAAGAACAAATTTTATGTTATAAAAGTTAAGGGTAAAAAAGTTTTAAAAATGAAAAAAAGGTGAATAATTAAGTTCTGGGTACTGACCTTGCCCTTCCCTCCATGGGTTGTCTAACTAAAATCTGAACTGGACCTCTTGCTCTGCTGTGAATTTTATCGTCCACCATGTGCTTCAAACGTTGATAATAAGTTGGACCCAAGAAAACTTGAGCGTTAATCTTCCTTCCAGTATGACCGTTATACATTACTTCGTTCCCTCTCAATTGATAACCGTATTCTTGTAAGAGTGTCGAAATTTTTTGTACGTTGACAGCATCGTTGAATGGTGTAGCGTCACCGATTTCACCTGAAAAATAAATGAATTTACCAATTAATTATTAATAATAATGAAATGAATTTTAATTATTAGATATTGTTTTTAAAATTAACGGGAAATATTTATTTACTTTATTTTTATATACGTGATTAAAATAATTTTTTAAATACCTTTATTGGCAGAAACTTTTCCTTGAATGCACTCGATCAAGTGACCAATTGTCATACGAGATGGAATAGCGTGAGGATTGATGATAATATCAGGTGTGAGTCCCTCGCAGGAGAAGGGCATATCTTCTTGTCTGTACTGAATACCACACGTTCCTTTCTGTCCGTGACGTGAGGCAAACTTATCTCCAATTTGTGGAATACGAACACTTCGTACTCTGATTTTACAAAATTTGTATCCTTCGCTGTTCAGCGTCAACATCACTTGATCTACAATACCAGTTTCACTATTACGCAGAAAAGTGGAGGCATCTCTCTTCGTGAAACGTTTCGTCGTACTGTCCAACTGCAAAAAAGAAAAATGTAGTTAAATTTTCTCTAAGTTAAAAAATTTGAAATTCCTTTCAGCAATAATAAATAGAAATTCTCACCTCGTCATCAGTTTCAGGCAAAGTTATCGTCTTTCCAATAACAACGTCATCACCAGAGACACGAATACCAGGTGCAATTATACCATCATCATCCAATTTGTCATAAATTGCATTTCGCATTCCTTGGCACGTTTGTCGTGTTGGCTTCTCAAACTGCTCCTCCTGATCGTCCATTCGCTTCGACTCGGAATCCTTATAAGACCGATAGAAAACGGATCTGAAAAATCCTCTCTCGACAGCACTGGCGTTCAAGATGACACTGTCTTCTTGATTGTATCCCGTATAACACAAAATAGCAACAATACTGTTGATTCCAGCCGGAAGTTCTCTGAACCTAAGATATTCCATAGATCGTGTCGTGACAAGCGGCTTATGTGGATAATACAAAACGTGAGCCAAAGTGTCCATCCGCACGTGGAAATTCGTAATATAAACACCCATGGCCTGTTTACCCATAGCACTTTGATAAGTATTTCTCGGACTTTGATTGTGATCAGGGAATGGAATGATGGAAGCGCACACACCAAGAATCATCGCCGGATGAATTTCACAATGCGTATACGTTGTACAGTAGGCATACTCCTTTTCCTGTCTCAAATCATCAGGCGACATTGCAATCATCACAGTCTCTTCCTCCAGCGTATCGATATACTCAACAACACCACTCAACACCAACGCTTGCCAACCATCATACTCCTTCTCCTTCAACATCTCAATGTGCGACTGTCTCAGCACAAGATTCTGTCCATTCACGATTAACAAAGGTCGACAAATTCTCCCCGCATCCGTGTAAATTCGAATCTCTCTGTCCCTGATGTCTCTGATCATTGAAACCTCAGACACAATGACGTCCATCTCTCTTCTCAATTTTCTCAGCGTAGCCATCAAATGATCCGGATCTCGATGTATACCAACCCAACAGCCATTTACGAAAATTTTCGTCGCATCGGCAATTGCACTCGAAGCAATTTCCTCCAAGTTTTCCATAGACCACTCCTCCAAGAACTCCAAGATCGGCGATGGTTGCGAGCCGACACTAATGTAGGCCATTAAAGCTAAATTCTTGACAAGACCGACGGCGGCACCTTCTGGAGTCTCAGCGGGGCACAACATTCCCCATAGGGTATTGTGAAGCTGACGTGGTTTCGCCAATTTACCGTCACGACCAATTGGCGAGTTCACTCTTCTCAAGTGAGACAGCGTCGAAGCGAATGTTAATCTATTCAACACCTGAGAGACACCGGCTCTGGCCAAATGGGCCTTCTTCTGATCTCCCCAATTTCCAGTGGCCAATGAATATCTCAAACCGTCCGTTATTGTTTTAGTCTTGATAGCAAGCTCGAGATTGAAATCTTTTCCTCTGTCAATGAACTTTTGAGCGTACATTCGTACTTCCTTCATGAGATTTTTAAATAAACCTCGGAATAAAAGTGCAAGTAAAGGACCTGCGAGATCGAGACGTTTATTACCATAGTGATCACGATCGTCGAGTTCACGTCTACCAAGAGAGGCTGATAGAAGTCTGTGAACCATGTAACCAAGGAAGTAAACTTTTTTTGTTTCGCAAAAATCACTGACACCAACGTGAGGTAACATTTCTTTTTGAAGAATTTCTCTTGCGTATTTAATACGATTGTCTTTTTTCACACCGGCTTTTGCACCTCTCGCGCCAATGAAATCTAAGGCGACACTTTGCTCTTGAATCGAGAACGCATCGTCGAGAGACGGTTTTACCATTTCCATCATTTCTGGATCATCGAAATCGTAAATAATGTGTTCCAAAATATCACGATCGGCTACAAAAGCAAAGGCACGGAATACAATCATCACGGGAATTTCCTGTCTGATGTAGGGAATGATTGCTATTATTCGCTGTCCAATTGTTGATTTTTTGATGCTCTGAAATGACAAAAATGATGAATATTAACTTAAAAAAACAATTGTTTTGTTTTTTATGACTTAACACAAAACGTTGCTTTCTATGATCAGCATTCACGAATTGCTTTAATTGTGAAATTATTCGTAAACATTTTTAGCCTTAATTAAAATAAACATTAAATCATTGTTTCTCTATAGGGATTAAGATTCTCAAAAATTTTAAAGTCGAACTTTTGAAATTCAATACCTTACAACAATAGTCGTAAATTAATATTGCATACTTCGCAAGAATTTAATTATTTTCACAAATAGTAAAATTTTTTGCAGAAATTAAATTATTTTGAATACAATAATAAAATTTTCACGAAAGAATTCAATTATTCTCTGAAATTTGCAAAAATCCATTCAAACAATTCAAATATTTTGTAAAGTGTTTGCAAACATTCAATTCTCTTAAAAATAATTCTAAAAGTGATTTAATCTCAAAAAATCAATTATTTTTCAAATTTTTAAAAAAATTCTATTAAAATATTAAATTATTTTCGTTAGAAATAAAAAATAGACACAATTTGTTAATAAAAATTTTATTACGGTCTATTTTTTAATAAAACTTCACTGAAGGATTCAGTAAAATTTTTTCTAATTTTTCATAAAAGTTTTCGAAAAACTTCATTTATTTTCCAAACATGTAATTAATTCTTTGAAACAATTCAATTATTTTTAAAAATAGTAAAATTTTTCGTAAGCTTAAATTATTTCAAAAATTAAAAAGATTTTCCACAGGATTTCAATTATATAATTTTTAACATTGATGATTATTTTAAAAACTTGAAAGAAATTTTTCATAAAATTCAATTATTTACAAAATTTTCAATCAAAATTGTGTAAAAAAAGATTACCAGAACATGTACTTTATTATTATTAATAATTAATAATAATTAATTGTTACTCCAACTTCTTCATAATAATTTTCATTCTTTCAATTCAATTATTATTTTCTAGAATATAAAAAATATTTTTAGTAGCATTGTTGACAAAATTTTTTAAGAAGTTTCAAATTCATTTGTTAATAATTGAATTTTACGAAATTTCGATATAATAATCGAATAAAAACTTCAAATAATTTCAAAAAAATTTTGTGTTGTAATAAAAAAAATAATTTGACAGAATTATTAATAAAAAGTATGAAAAATTAAGATTTTCAAATATTTTAATTTGATACCTCATCAAAATTCAATTATTTCTTAAAATCTATCCTATAATGCTTCTAATATTCAATTATCTAAAACTTTAACTAAAAATCACTTTTAAATCAATTTTTAGTACAAAATTCTACCCGAATATTTACGAAATTATTTAAATACAAAAACTAATAATTTATTGGATAATTGAATTGTTATTAAAATTGCATTTTTATTATTTATGAAAATAATTGAATTCTTGCGGAGAATTCTATTAAATTTTTTTGAAATAATTAAATTCCAATGGAAAATTTGATTATTTTTGAAATAATTAAATTCCAATGGAAAATTTGATTATTTTTGAAATAATTAAATTCTTTCGAAGAGTTTTTATTATAAAATTTTGAATATTTGTTTTTGTGATTAAAAATTTATGCAAATTCTATTTAAAATAATTGAATGCCTGTGACAATTTTATTTATTGAAAAATTTAACTGGTTTAAAAAGAATTTTAATTATTAAACTTTTTCAAAAACTAAGTTCTTTAAAATTTCTAATCAATTTCATTCAAAATTCAAGTTTTCTTAAATTTCAAATTGAAACCTTTTGAAATCTATTTATTTATGAAAATTGTAAAAGTAATTCTTATAAAATTTAAATTTTATGTAGTTTTCAAAAATTAAATTAATTAATTATTGTAAAAAATTTAAAAAATTAAAGATTTTGTATTAAAATTCTGGGTATTTTTCAAATTTTAAGGTAAACAGAAAAGAGCTCAATATTAAGAATTTTCTTAGGTATTCTAAAAATTTAATAAATTTAATTTTTAAAAGAAAATAATTTATAAAAAATGTAAATTTTTTTTACTTATTTTAAAGTAAAATCTAAATAGAACTAATGTTGGAACTCACCGTAGCGCTTTTTGCCATCAAATTAATCCAAAGGGTAGATGTTGGTCGGGAACTGTGTTCCAGGCAAGAACGAATTTCCGCTTTGTAAGCATATTTACCGTCTTTCATACTAAATACATAGACTGTGTTTGTTGCCATTTTCTCTTGTGCAATAAGAACCTAGAAAAGAAACAGTTTTCTCAAATTTGTTTTTTTTGTTCATTAAATTAGACTTTTCATTATTTTTTAAACAGATTAATAATCTCACAAACCTTTTCTGATCCGTTAATAATAAAATATCCACCAGGATCCAAAGGACATTCGTTCAATTCAGTCAAATCACGATCCACTAAATTATTGAGTAAACAATACTTTGATCTTAACATAATAGGCATTTTCCCAATGAATGCCTTTTGAAGTGGAAATTCTATAAAAAAAGGAAACATTGTTATTTATTAATTTTTTAATAAAAATTATATTTGTTTTAAATTGTTGTCTTTAAATTACAACAAACGTTTCTAATAAATTATTCAACATACTGGTTGCTTCTTCTTTGGAATCTTTATCTTTTGAAACACTTTTTGTAATGTCAACGTATAAAGGAGCGGAATAAGTTAAATTTCGAAGTCTGGCTTCATTAGGCATCATGGGTGATGGAGCACCATCTTTTTCCCAATGAGTTGGTTTTGATAAATAAATTTGCTCGAATTTTAATATGTGAATTGCGGATTTTTCAATTTCTCCTGAATTATGTTGAGCTTCAGCCTGCAGTTCTATTTGTTGTGAATCTTCGACAATCCTCTGAATTGTCATTTCAATAAATTCATCAAAACTGTCCAATTGCTGTCGTACAAGACCCTTCTCGTTAAAGTAGGCATTAATAACAATCCAACAGGCTTCCTGCCACAGTTTCGAGGAGATTTCTCCATCCTCAACCTGCTCGCCATTCGCTAAACAAAAAAAATTATTTTTACACGTAAGAAATAATAAAGTAACAATAACATAATGGTCATTATTTGAATTCGGAAATTGAATGGCAATTGTAGAAACAAGAAACAATCTTTCTGTTGAAATAATTTCATGTAGTAAACGTCACAACTCTTCAAGTTGCTTCAAGTTATGAATAATTATAAATTAAAAGTATACAATATAGAAAAAGTTAAGTAATTCAAATATAAGATTAAAATACAAATAACGTTTCAGGAGACTAAATTTTTTAAGAAATGTTAGTTAAACGATGAGGCAAGTATTTAAAAAAACACTGCATTTTAAAACTTGCAACGTTTTGTCGGCGTAAAAATAATATTTTTAAATTCCACCCTAATGATTTGCAAATACAGTTAGATTGATATTTTAAACAATTTCTTAACGTTTTGACTAATTAATATTCATATAAAATTAGAATTAATCGAAGAAAAATTGCAAAAATCAAACGCGATGGTTTATAGGTTAAGTTTCGCTTAATCAAAAAATTCACTGTAACTACTATGGAAAATAACTAAATTATAAATAATTTTGATAAAACTTACCCTCCTCTTCCTCGTACATTGTGAATTATTTATTAAAACAATATCTAAACTATTAAATTCAGTGATTTTATCAAGAAATCGCAACACACAACTGTTTTCACAATTACTATTATTATTATACAAGACGGTGGTGCTCCTTTCTTAACGCATGCGCATTGTGCGCTAAACGTGACGCGCATGTGAAGTCAAAGAGCGCCAAAATTCAAAAAAATACGTTATGAAATATAAATGAATTTAATTAAACATTTTTATAGGATTAATAATTCTAATTATATGATGAAAAAAATTTATTTTTTAAATAAATCTCGGTACTATTTATATCTTACATACTACGTAATATTAATTCACAATGTAGAAATTCGTAAAAAAAATGTCTATCTTATATAAAATTCTTATTCTTTTCGAATTTGTTTATTAGGTGATTGGTTTTAATAATTTTCTAATTACTTAAAATAAAAAAGAAATTTTTTTACAATAAAACGATGTACACCTGTTCAAATGACACAATATCTACAAATTTTACTATTCCAAATTATATAAAAGAAAATGAAGAATCTTTAAGTAAACACAATCGATATTTAAGGAAAAAAATGAAAGAATCGGAAGTGCCATTTAATATAATTAAAATTTCTAAAAATAAATTAGAGAAAATATTGCAAAATGATTTTACGATAAAATTTTCCAATAAATCATTGTTACAAAAAATTTGTTCAAGTTCAAGAAGACATGAACATTTAAATTTGAAAAAAGATTGGGATCGGATTCCACAAGAGGTAATAAGATCGTTAATTAATTAATTTTCAGTAATTGAATTAACTAATTAATTTCTAGTAATTAAATGAATTAATCATATAACTAATTAATTTCAAGTAATTAAATTAATGAATCAGTTAATTAAATCCAAGTAATTAAATTATCAAATTGATTAATCAGTTAATTAATTACTTCCAAGTACAAATTTAATTAATCGTCTTCTGAATTTGTGAAAATTATTATTTTTAGATTAATTTTTGATCTAGGTAAGAGAAGAAGTTTTAAAATTGTCAAAGCAGAAAAAATTAAGAAAATGTCAAAAGAATTATTCGAATAAATATACTCAAGAGTTAATTGAATTCTATCACAATGCAAAATTGCTTCGAGAAAGGGCTGAAAAATTAGAATTAATTGAAAAAGAAGAAAGATTTGAAATCAATAAATTAATGGAAATAGAAACAGATAAAAATGGAGGAAAATTGAAAATAAATGACAGCAATGGAAAATCAGAAATAAATCAATTTGATGATTTTTGTTGCAAAAAAGATTCAATTTCTAGTCTTCTAATGACAAAATTGAATAATAAAAATAACAGTACAAAAGAATTAAGAAACATTTCAGAAAAGGTAACGGAGAAATTAAAAACACATATGGAAACGAATTTTCAAAATAGAAATTCCTTCGCAGAATTGAAGAAAAAATTTCAAAGAATACAAAATTTAGTCAAAAATTATCAACCTCAGGGAAAAATATATGAATTAAAAAAAGAACAACAAACGATAGACGTAGCCTTAATGAATCAATCATTATTTTTAGAAGAAGATATTTTGCGTAAAGCTGAAGAAGAAATTCAACGGAGATCAAAATGTAAAGAAGAAATGTCAAAAGAAGAAGAAGAAGCATTCGATCTGGAAAGAACCAAAGAAAGGCGATCTGACACACTACTCCTTTTGAAATCCATAAATCTAATGGAAAATTACATCGAAGAATTAAAGTTTCAATTATAAAAATTTCCAAATTCTAAAACAATTAAATACAATTTCAAACGAATTATCGATTTTATAGTTCGACCATAAAATTAATAAATTAATAAGTCACAAAATAAATAGAAAAAAACAATTCAAAAACAATTTTTTGACTAGTATTTATAAAACTTACAAATCAGTATCATTCAATAGATCATCGATGCCAAAACTAAATTTCTTTCCAGGCGTTATAACGATATCTGGCGTCGAAGTCCGTGTAATTTCCTCTTTTCCAAGATCAACCAATCTTTCATGAAGGGGTTTACAATTTGAAATTAAAAGATCAAATTCATCGATTGATTCATCTCTCTCAGACAATTTAAGTTTTTCCAGCGTTGATTTTCGAATGGATTTTCGAATTTCCTCTTCTTTGACTAATTTCATTTGGGGACTTTCAAAATTCATTGAACATTCACTTGAAAAATCGAACATATCCGATTCATCTGTATAGTCTATTTCGTCTGGAATAATTCGCTCAATTTTTTCATAAGATTCTTTAATATTATTCGCTTCTTCTTGATTTGTACTTTGAGTGACAATTTCTTCATTTGCATTGTGAATTTGTGAATATTTGCGAATACTTTCTCTTCTTCTGTGACGATGATTTGCAATTTGATCATCTTCGTCTTCGTGCTTGGAATTTCGTCTGTCTGTTTCTTCAATACCTTCAATACCTTCAATATCCTCGTTGTAAAAATTATTAGTTTTCATCACTGAAGTTGTTTCATCTTTTTCACAATTTTTATGAACAGAAATTTCGGAGATATTAATATTATCATCCGATTGTTGAGGAATTAGAAGAAGTTCTAATAATGAATTATCATCATTTGTATCATCCGATGATTTCTTTTCCTTGGGTTCGAATTCAGATAAATTGAAAACTTCACTTTGTTCCCTATTTTCAATTTCATTGGTTTGAAAATTTACATTTGGTCCCTCGCTAAATCGAAGATGTTCGAAAGATGAATTAAGAGAATCAATATCACCCGCAATATCTTTTTTTCTTGATTTTTTGAGAACAGAATCACTTCCAATGTTTTTTGGACAAGTAACAGTATCCTTAATGTCTTTAATTAGATTCTGAACATGTAGAGAACGTTCCAGAGAAAAATGAGATCGATATTTATTTTTTACAGAATGCTTTTGTAAAGCATTCTCATGAATAATTTTTGAATCATTTTGTTCCGATGTTGTAGCTTCAGGTAAATCTCGAACATTAGTTTTATCGTCAACCGAATCTTCCTGTTTTTCACTATCCTTAAATAATTTCTGACCAAATAAGTAACGTTCCAACGAAGCATTAAGACGTTCAAATTTCTCCATAGAATCATCTTTATCACAAGACTTGTTGTTTAAAAGATTGGAAATTAAAGCAGATCTTTTGATACAATCGTCAGATATCTTGTAATTTATTTTAGGTTCCGGCGAATTTTCCTTCTCGAAAGTAAAATTAATCGCGTCGAATTTCTTTTTCGGCTTTTTCACAGCGAACACATTTGGTGACTTGATGAGAGTGAATGGTTTCTTCTTTAAATCCGCGACATTTTTGTGAGAATCTATAATTCGTTTTAGAGTACAATCAACATTTTTCGATTCGTTCATTGTATTGTTAGAAATTGACGAGTCTATTGATTTTTCTTCCATTTTTGAATGTGGGACCAGTTTCGATGTAACGGTAAGATTTTCAGAGTCGATTTCAGACTTTAATTCGGATTTTAAATTTAATTTAAGCTCTAAATCGAGTTGTGGCTCCAAATTTAGTTTGTGCTCTAAATCTACTTTGGGTTTTAAATCTAATTCTGGTTCGAAAGTATTTAAGTCTGGTTCAAAAGTATTGAATTCTGGTTCGAAAGCATTTGACTCTGGTTCAAAAGTATTGAATTCTGGTTCGAAAGTATTTGACTCTGGTTCATAAGTATTGAATTCTGGTTCGAAAGTATTTGACTCCGGTTCAAAAGTATTGAATTCTGGTTCGAAAGTATTTGACTCTGGTTCAAAAGTATTCAATTCTGGTTCGAAAGTGTCAGTATTTTGGTTTCTTGGAATGCTAACATCCATTATTTGTGAATTATCGCAAATTTGTACTGACATATTTCCGTCTTCAGGCTCACTGGGAAAATCTTCGGGAGTGAGTTCATTGAACATTCTCAACAGTGAGCCGTTTAAGATTCGATTTAATCGTTCGGCATCCGGGTCAATAGTCAATGGGAGACTGTTAATTCTTCCATCATTCAGCTTGGACTTTATTTCACACTCAACGGCATCGTTACTCTTCTTCTTTCGCTTTGGAGTGATAGTCAATGCGTCGAAAGAATCTTCAAGTTCTTGTATGTTTGCTTTCATAAATTCATCCATTTTTCTATTCTTTGGAACTTCAGATGCTTTTGGTTTTCTAGGTCGTCTTTGTGCTTTTTTCTTCTCTTCTGCTTTCTCTCCTGTTGCATCTTCTATCGCTTTAACTTTCTTCGCTCTTGGTTTTGCTGGTTTCTTCTTTTTCGCTAATTTTGCATTTTCAAAATCCTCGACCAACTGTGGATAACATTTTTCAACTAAATGCTGCGGTTCTAGAGTTGCAAGTTCTGCGGGTGTTGCTGGAACGTCTTCTGGAGTGTCGTCCTCCTTATCAGAAGTGGAAGGCAATGTCATTCCTTTGAAAATACCTTCCTTGTCTTCCCACACAATTTCATAAGTCGCTATTCCCTTAATATTACGCGGTTTCTTTATTCTCTCAGGAATTAATAGATTTTTCATTGTTAAACGTTTGTCGTCGGGTATTTCTGCGATATTTCGCACCTGCCAACGTGTCAATAAAGGTAGTATTTTTGCGTAGGCGTATTCTGGTTCCCAGAGGACGTACATTTCCATAAATGTCTGTAATTATATATAAATTTAAATGTAGATATAATTTTTTATAAAAAATTAAATTTAAAAGGAATAAAGATTTTATATGTAACGAATTAGTGGATATAAGAAATATCAACTTACTACAAATTTGTGAACATCGGGTATTTTCCATTTCAGATTTAGATTTGTAGGCACTGTATCTTTATGTTGCAAAAATTCGTTAATTAGCTCTTCACTTGGAAAGTCGTCAATAAGAAGGGTTTTCTTCCTTATCGAGAGTTCATTCGAAATTAAAACTCTCTTCTCTCTGAAATTCGAAAAGAAAACCATTAATTTCCTTAACAAAAATTTACAAATTTTTATATTTATTCTTCGGATGTATTTACTTATAACCATCATTGCATTTTGTCAAGGTTCCACAGTCGTTACATCCAGACTTAAGATGTGATCTCATTTTTCCACTATGTCCACATGTTGTACAGATATTCGGATTCGCCAATTCAGTTTCCATTCTTGTGAATAAGTAATCAGTTTTCCAACTCTTCATTCTGCGAAAAAAGAAAGAAAAACTCGAATAAGAAAATTATTAATAAACAATAAACAATAAATAATCCATTTACCTTTCTATTACATTAGTTTCATTTACAACTTTAAACAGTTTGAGAGCTGCTTCCTTGCCAACGCCATTTATTCCATCATCGTAATCACAGCCACAAAGTAGAGCCAGTGCTATCATTTTATTTCTTCCTAAATCGAAATGTCGTTGGATTTTTTCAATAGTATACTCGTCAATAGAACCACCAGTAGCACCACCTTTCCCTTGAGCACTTGTGCAAAAGTTTCTGTAGACAACTTTTGCTCCATAGAGAAAACAATCGCTGTCTTGACTAATACATCCGTCTACTAGCTTTAATTTAAAAAATTATTATATTATAGTTGAATTGCAATACAGTTTTGTGCAAAAATAAAGAATGTATTTTACCCCTTCTGCATTTAGCAAGGCACACATCGCTTCAGCTTCGCCTTGTCCACGAATGCACGATATTCCCATATATTTTAGCATACTTTCACATTCTTTGAGAATTTTATTAAAATTACCTCGTCCACCTTTTCTGTTCGATTTTTTCTGTGTAGGACCATTTCGAATTTCATTTCTCTTTGCAATTGTTTTGTGTTTTAAACTTGGCGCTGTTCCTTCTAATACAAAAACAGGATACACATCATTCATCAGCAAAAAAGCAGTTCGGAAAAAGAGATTCCTGTGGAAAAAAATGTTCAACATTCTGATTACTACAACGAAAATTTATCTTTAAATTAATTCTTTAAATAAAAGTGCTTTCATTTTTTAATTTACAGTAAAAACACTCTGTAAAAGTAGCTTTTAAAAATAGTAAACAAAAACAAAACCGACGAATGTCAAAAGTAGGTTATGTCATTCAAATGCCGGTTTCGTGCATATTTTGCAAATTAACTGTGTCTAATATGTCTAATAAAATAGCAAACTATAACATTCTCAAGATGCCCTAGCAATAAATAGATAAAAATTTAACTTACCTGAGGTGCATTTTCGGTTGGATAACATTGTCAACAATACTTTGAGAATCAACAACCCAGCCACTTAAATCAATTGCAACGACTTTTCCCTGAAGTTCATATAATGGCTTTCTCTCGCAAGACGGTGAAATAATATTCCACAAATCTTTAACACCCATTTTGGATTTATATTTTTTAAAACACTTTTAAATCATCACAAGTATATCACAAACATTTTAAACCTTTTAAACTTGTTTTGTTTACTAACGATAAAAAACAACAGTAAACCTCTAACGACAGCTTTTGAAATTATATATACATTCTAAATATCTGTTTTACCGACTTTACCGACAATGAGGAAAGGTAACATAACCTAAAAACCAGCCATCTTGAACGTTCATTCATCTTCGTCGTCAGCGGTTGTCAATTCCCAGGTAATACACATTGGTGTATACACATGCCTACGTGGAAGAGTGGAAGTACCAGAGTATTGTGAGGGAAAGTAATTTCACTTTCTAATAATTTGTGATGGCTGTGTTGATATTTCTGTAACTAAAAATATCGATTTTCAACATGAGTGACACAATTCGAAAAGTGAAAAATCCTCTGCTTTCCGCGGCAGGACAAGGAAATCCTTTTGATAATTTTGGGGAAAATGCATTACTTATGCCTGTAACACCTACTACACCAGCTGTTTTAAGTGATGGTGAGATTTTTCGTTTTTGTACATTTTATATTTTTAAAGTTTACTATATATATACAAAAAAAACATGAAAATATTCTATTGTTATAATAACCTTCGTGACCAAGGATATTTATCATATAGCGGAAAAAATGGGGTTTTCCACGTCTATTGCGCAAAGTAAAAACGGTAAAAGCAGATGGAAAATAAATCTGTCGGTACTGCAGCTCTGGTATTTAAAATTTAAAATCCTACATTCAATTTAGAAAGGAATTAGAACGTGTTTTTATTTTAGTGTCAACATATTTTATGCTTATATGGAATTTGATAGAACTGAAAAATCCCATTTTCTGTTATTAATTTAAATTAATTTTACTATAATCAATCATATATTTTATTAAATATTTTAAATACAATATTTTAATAATAATTCAATGACGTACTTATATATAAATTTATGTTCTAGACTTGAGATTACACATTTCATTAAATATTTTCGTTTAATTACTTTAGGAAGAAAATTCAGATTATAATTCTTCTAAATGATACAAAAGTCTAAGTGGTACTTTGAAATACAGTAATTTGTATTCGTCGTTTCGTATAAAAATATCAAAGAAAATTGGCACGGCTATTTACAATCGTACATCTGAAAACGTAGGAAAATTTAAAATCTAGTTCTTTCTGGCCTTTGTTCAGGAGATCCAGATCCGTATCTTTGTGTATACGGTAAATCCCTGCTTTTCGTTTTCTTCAGACAATACATAATCAGTAAGATAATGAAGATTATCAATAATATCAAAAACAAAGCACCCATTACAATCGCAATGATTTCTCCATCGTTCAGGTTGTCCCATTCTGGAAAAAAAATATTTTATTTTAAAATATCAGAAAAGTAGGTCGTATTTTTGATAAAAAGTGTTTTTATCAACAACAGCGACTAAACGTAAAACTTAGAAATATTTTTTTTTCTACCTGTAACGTCTATTCTGCGATTATTGTAATTGCCATACATATCAACGGCAGATATGTCGACAATTCGATGACAACAGGTTGCATAATAGAAAAATGTTACTTGATTGGTTGTTCCACTGATATAATCCGTTTGTGTTTCAATTCCTGATGGAGATGAGGTCACTAGTTTTAGACCTGGATTTATAAAAAAGAAATGTTTTATTTCTCTAGTCAATGAATATAGTAATTTGTACTCATTAAAGTAAGGGGGAAAAATTGAAATACCTGAATCAACATCTTGTACAGTTATGTCTACGCTCCAAATACTCTTCGAGCATCTATCTTCTCTCAAATATCCTCCGCAATTATTATTGAAATAGTATTTTATAATTGGTCTCGTATCGTCAAATTTCTGAAAATATCTTTTTTATATTCAATTGTCCAAATTTTAGGGGGAATCACAAATGAGAACAGAAATTTAATTATTTTCAAAATTCTTTGCAGAAATAAAAATGTTAAACAGTTTTTTAAAATTCTCGTCGAAATTTCAATTATCTTTAGAAATAATTAAATTCTTCTCCGAAATTCAATTATTTTCGAAAATTTTGGTAAATAAAATTCTTGGAAAAATTTCAATTATTTTAAAATAAAAGAAACTTTTTCTCTATTCAATGATTTTCAATATTTACTATTTTAATGAAATTTTCCCAAATAATTCAAGTATTTAAAAAAATTTTTAATAAAATTGTAAGCAAACATTTAATTGTTTTCGTAAAATAATAAAAATTTCACCCGAATTTAATTATTTACAAATATTTTAATAAAATTATAAGCAAACATTTAATTGAATTGCGGATTTCGAAAAGGGCTCAACTCGGTTTTTTTAAACTTTACAGGAGAGACAAAAAACTTTTTATTACAAACAGCTTTAATTAAAAGAGTCTGGTTTTTTTCATAGTAATTAGATGTTATTTTGTGTGAGAAAATGACAAAATAATTGTCTTAAATTAAAGTTGATTGGAGAAAATTGATATAATAGTTGTCAGAGCTGAGCCCTTTTCGAAATTCGCAATTCAATTGTTTTCGTAAAATAATAAAAATTTCACAGGAATTCAATTATTTACAAATATTTTATAAATTTCTTCCCAATAACTCAATTATTTTTATAAACAATGAAATTTTTATAGGGATTCAAATATTTTCGAAAATAATAAAATTCTTTTTAATCATTGCTAAATTTAAATTATTTTAAATATAAATTTAATTAAATTCCTCGAAAATTGTAATTTTTAAAAAATATTTTTTTAAAATTTGTCAAAAGAATTCAATTACCTACTTAAAAATTTTTTGGATAAAATTCTTTCTGAGAAAATCCAATTTTAAGAAATATTCAATTATTCAATAAATTATTTTGTTGTATTTAAATAATTTAATTCTAGTAGAATATTAAATTTTTTCATAAAAAATGATTTAGAAACAAAAATTTTTCGTTCTATTAACTAACAATTCTGTGAAATTAATTTTTTTGGAAAAGGTTAACTGCGGACTTTTGTTGTTGAACTTATTCAAAGCTTATATTTTTTTCAATATTTAATGAATGAATTTTGAAATAATTTTAAAAATTTTGTAAAATTAAATTCTAAATAAATTAATCTGAAAATTTCAAAATAAATTATTAAAAATAATAAATTTATTAAACAACTTTAGTTAAAACCGCTAAAAAATATTTTTAATTTTGGAAAAGTTATACAAATTATTGCAGACATTTAATTATTTTCAAGAGTAATAAAATCCTTTGCAGAATTTTAATTATGTTAAAAAATAATAAAATTGTTCTTAGGGATGCAATTTTTTTAAGAAAAATAAAACTCATCTCAGATTATTATTAATTATTTATTATTGCATTTAAATAATTGATTCTAGTAGAATTTTCTAATATAAATTAATTTCAAAATAAATTTTAGATAATGTTAGATAATAATTTAATATTAATATCAATATTGTGGGGATTTTTGAAAATAATTTAATTTTGAAATTAATTTTTTTGAAAAAGTTTCATTGAATTTTTTAATTTTGTTTGAAGTATTTATTTTTTAATATATATTTTTAATTGAAAAATTTACGTATAGTTGAAATTTCGTAAAATTGAATATTAATCAAATGGATTTGAAAACTCTCAAAGAACGTTTTCGAAAATTATTAAAAATAGATTGATTTTATTAAAGAAGAATTTTAGTTAAAAATTCTTGAAAATAATAATTGAATTGATGTTTTTTATCACTCGGTTTGGTTATATTTTTGTCAGTAATTTATACGTAAAGGCCGCATTTTTAAAATAATATTTTCCCAGTGTTTGAGCCCTGGGAAATTATAAAATTGTCAACTTACCCGGAGATTTGAATTTTGAATGAATAAATTAGCTGTTTTTCGTATTGCTTTTGAGTCTGAACCATCAACCAGAACAGTAAGTGTTATAGGATTAACGGTGTCCGATATTCCAAGCGGTATGAATATTTCTGCTGTAACTGTAACTATTTGTCCTGGTGTCGCTAAATTGCAGTATGGACTCACCGATAAACGTGGACTGAAATAAATAAATTTGAAAATAAATAAACTTCGAATTTATGGAGAACATTCTTGTTTGAGAATAATTTTTTTTCTTACTTTGAAGGATATACTTGAACTACTTCGATAGGTGAACCTACGGCTCTATAACATAAAATTGATTCTTTGATCTGATTATTTTTGACATCGAAATTTATTCTGACTCTTCCTGTTCCTGTTCTTATGATTAGATTACTGTCTGAGCTCACGTCAACAGTAACTAATTTCTTTTGAAAGAACCCATCACTTGTACTTCTCGTGAGATCATCAAGTTCCAAAGATTCGTGTTGAATTCGATTTTCTATTTGTGGACCAACTAATACTTTTCTGTTATTATTAACAATTTCTTCTTTACTGAAATCTGGAAATGCAATTCTCGATTCTAAATTTGTCGATTGTGACAAATTGCCCGGAATCCATTTCTAAAAATAATTCATTCAGATTAATCATTTATTTTTATTCTGAAATTTTATTTTTTCTTCATTGTCTCACCTCGTTTTCTTCATTGTCATCGAGTTCAAATGATCTCGAAGATATTTGAATCGATGATGCATTATCACCTTCCATGTAATTCCTCGGTTTTTCGACTAGTTTCTGTAAAAGATATTTTTTCTAAATAATCGAAGTAGCTTTTGTATAATTTTCTACTTATTTCTACAAGAGAAAAACAGTACGTTTCAATCTTGAGACAACATTTTTGTTATTGTTGAAAAAGAACGTCACACATTTTGTTTACCTCGTTAAATCTGCTTTCTGCAACAATTTCTTCTTGTCGCTCTTCCTTGAACTCTGTAAATACAAAAAAAAATTAATCTACATTATAAATTTGTTGCTGTTAATTATTATCTTTATGTGGTGAAATTTTTACAAGGAAAAGATTTCAGAGAGAGAGAGATGATTTTTTCTTTTTTTTTTGAAATTTGAAAAGTGGGGGAATAAATTTTGCAAATAATTTCTTGTGAGAACGTCAGAAATGAATGCATTGCAGTTGTACGTCAGTTTAGTGTGCATAACAGTGGCCAAAGGGCAATACTACTTCGCATAACAAAACGAGTTTGTAGGCTTAGTGCCAAGATCATAGCAGTTTCTTGTCGGATTTAGCACTGTCAAGAGTACAGTTCCCGCGCTTCACAATAATAACAAAAGTTGATTTATGGAAAATTGTCACACGCGTGTGATACGAAAAGTTTCAAGTCTTTTTCCAGTTGCGTAATTCTTGAAATGGACAACAAAGTGTAAAGTTCTTAAGATCTTTTTTTGTAAAAAAAAAACCTGAAGCGTAATTAGTAGAATATTATTTTCTGTTTGATTATTGTAACTATTGACCTTGAAGTTTCGAAGGAAGTTAAATGTTTTGTTGTGTAAAAAGAAAATAATTTGAATTTTAAATATTTGTTTCGATAATATTTTGCTAATGGAGTCAAATAATTATTTCTTAATAAAAATTGTCTTTAAATTGTTCTTTTTCATGATTGACAAATTTTTTAAGGTTGAAATTAGCGAAATGTTTTTGTAAATTACTCATTGCTAGGAAAGGTAAAAACTTGAATTTTCCATTTAGAAAATTTACTGTTAATTAAAAAAGAATTGGAAAATAATTAAATAACATAAATTATCTCACCGTTCGTTGCATTGTCATTGGTTTTGAAACGATTCTCTTCTTCTGTTTTCGAATCATTGAATACTGTGGCGATAATAAAATGATAATTTGAATTTTCACCGGGTGTAATTTTAAGAGACCAGTCACCCGGTGGAGGATTGCGCACATTCAATCGTAACCCCATAGTTTGAGTCATGCGCTTTAAGGAACGTATTATATCCGATATTTTTCCATTTTCATTCCATTGGAACAGTCTTTCTTGATCAACTGCAAAGTAATTGTTTTTTTCTTTTACAAATAGTTAAAAAAAACATTCTTTCAAAAATATATTCTCTGTTATTTAAAATGTCATTGATTATTTTTAGTTTTAGGTAAAAGTGGACCATCAAGGATTATATTCACATATCTAGTTAGTAGATGACGTGTCCTACTTATTTTCAAGATCACTTAGTGCTTTTATTATTAATACAAAATAGCAAATTGACCAATTGTGGAAAAGTGCCTTTTCTTGGGGAGAATAATTTGATTTTGTACGAAATTTATTTTCGGTAATAGTGTCTTTGATAATTATTGATCGGTTGGAGATTATTTTTCTTCTGTTAAATTTCAAGGTAGTATATGGACGTTGGAGTATGTGTACTTTCTGTGTAGGATAATAGATGAAAAAAAGATAATGTGTGTTCTCAATTACGTAAGACATTTGGAAGATGACATATCGGGTTTCACTGGGAGTATTTTTTTTTCTTTTTCATTATTTTCCTTTCAATGAGTCAATGGTGTACTTCGTAAATAAGATTGGATTCAAAGAAAGATTGGAAACGAATTGTCTCAATTGTTGTGATTATATTGTCCAAAAAAAAGTATTGTAGTCTTTTGGCATCGTTTGCATCTTTTTTGACATGTATATTCAAAATAGAAATTTCTCATTGTTGTCAAGAGTTGAAAATACGAACTTTATCGACAAAATAGAACTTCTTTTCTTCTAATAGAAAGTTTTGGTTACTTTTCCGGAATAGAAAAAATTTGTTTTCTTTTCAAGTAACAATAGTTACTTAGAAATTCGATAGAATGTATTGAGTTTTTGTTTCCATTTTTTTGGAAAATAAATTCAATCAGGAAATGAGCTATGAATGTGATGAATAGCAATTAGAAACTATGAATAATTCTATTCATAGTTTTTTAGTTTCTATTATATTGAAACAGGTGGTTGCTTGAAAATTGAACTTTGGTTTGTTATGTTAACAATGTTGTTTCTATCTAATCAACGAAAGGATTGGTTTACAACATTAAGAAATATTAACTTTTGTTATGTAAAAACTGATAAGTAAAATTTTCATTTTTATTGTTTGTTTTTTTAATAATCTTATAGTTCGGCTAGTTACTTTCAAGTTTTTATTATTATTTTATCGTCATTTAAAGAAAGTGTGAATGTTTGAATAATTCTTCTTTAAACAAAAGAAATTCTATACGAGTAGAAAAAAATTGTATTTAAACAATTTCTACTTTAAATGAGAAATATATCTATGTTTGGAATTTTTCTAATTTTGTCAGAAGAGAATAATCTTCCCTCTTGAGTATTTGCTAGTTTCTAGATTTAAATTTATCTAGATATGTGCAGTCGATATATTTATTTTTAGAAACAACCTAATTTGCGTATACGTTCAATGAGAGAAAATTGCATCAAGACAACAGTTACGATATATTTTTTTATAAATTTTTTTTACTTTAATAGACTGAAATATTTATTTTTCATTAATTACCTGGAATTTGAAGATCAATTTTTGAAATGTTTCCCAAAACAACTATATTGAGATTGTCCACGAATTTTTTGACAGAAAATTTCTGTTCCAGTGATTTCATCAAATTTGTTTCATTGACAAGAATTTCCTGAAAGAAAACAATTTTTTTGAATAATTTACAACTGAATTTTATAATTAGAAATTAAATTTGAAAAAGAAGCATAAGAAGAAATGAACATTTGAAAGATAATTTTTTTTAATATAACTTTGAACAAAGAAAATGACATTATTGAGAAAAAATAAAGGAAAAAATTGCAGTTCACAGTGTGAAGTGACAACAACTCCTTAAATAATGTAAACAAACATTGATTACTTGTAATATTGATTGTGAAATTATATTCTAAACAATTTGCGGATTTCTGCGTCATTTCTTTGACTGTATATGAAAAAAACAAGGAATTCCGTTTCTTGCACAATTTTATTGAAAATCGATGAATCTTTTATTTTATATTTCAAATTGCTTTTCTAAATTAAAATTTTAACTTACGTGAGATTTGTGAAATTGTCCAGAAGTGTTTGTAAATGCTTTAAAATTCGAATTTGTCTCATTGGCGAATTTAATTTCATTGGTTAAATTATCTTTGTCCTCAGGTATATTACAGTGAACAACAAAATAATACTGTAAAAAATATAATTTGAAATAAGACTGTCTTTTAACGAAAAGAAATATAAAATTTTACCTCGCTTCCTTTTTCATCCAAATTTGTAGTTTTTGTGACAAATGTGCTTCTGTTTTTGATGGGAATTGAAACAGTAACTAAAAAATTTTTTTCAAATTTATTATTTGTTTGGTAGTAAAATTTTAACACTTAATTAATTTATTATTAATTTATAAACTGGTAATAAATATTTTTAAATATGATATCATGAAATTATAAATTATAATATAATTATAGAGTGTGAAAATTTACACTGAATTACTATAAATTGTACTTTTTATTCACTTCAAATTGATTCATGATCTAATATTAGATGAACGATGAACTTTTCTAACTTTTCTAACACAAAGTGAATAAAAAAGTTAATCGATATCTGTAGAGATGATTAATAAATAAAAATGCTGTTGAAACTTAATTTTTTTTTGTTATGTTGAACTTATGCAATTTGCAATATTTGTCTTAACTATCATAATTGCTAATAATATTCATTTGAATCATTATTATTCTCTTCGACTGAATGTTTATTTTAAGGAAGTGATTTATGATTAACTGATAAACTTCTTTTCTTTCGGGAGAAATTGGATATAATCGTATTATTTCATTCATTGATAAACGTTCATTATTAGATCGCGTATTTTTCAATTTTATTTCTATTATCACCTGTTGCTTTTTCTTCATTCATAAATGTCCACACGAAATTCATGAAACGTTTATTTTCTTCTTCTGAAACTTTCACAATTTTCTTCTCGATATTGTACCTTAATGGAAAAATTTTCGTTTTGTGAAAATATTCTAAAATGAGATTTATAGGCAGTATATTTTTAATTCATGGTTATGAAAAAATTGACAAACCTCCAACATTTGATATTTCCCAAATAAAATTCACTGTCTTCTTGAATACCAAAATTTCCCTCATTTTCCGATTTTCGAAGTAATTTCCCGAGTGGTGTATTTTTATCAATTTTGTTATTATTTTTCAAAAGGGAAATTTGTTGACTTACGAATCTCTTAAATTGCAAATAGTCTACATCATTAATTGAGGAATTTATACCCTGAGTAATACACAAATTCACTGTAAAAATCAGGAGAAAGAAATTCACTATTCGCACGAACATTGTGATTATTCCGAAAAAAAAATGAAACTGACTAGTTATTAGTTATGAGCTCCTACTTATAAAGTCCATAGTTAAGTATACAAAAGACAGGTCGTGTTTCATTGCGATTCTTTGACGTAAAAGTAAACCTGGGTGTCGACGAATTGCATTGCACAATTGGTCTTTTTTCATTTCTTTGTGTAGTTACGTGTACCAGATTGTAATGTGTAAGTTTGACATAAGACAAGCATCAAAAGAAAAGAAAAAAAAGAGAAGAAGGGATACAAAATTCTACAAAAGGTGTTTGTTATCTCATCCTGTTATGATTGTGTCTTGTCGAAAGTAGAAGAAATTTTCACTTTATGGATGTGCCTTTTTATCAGATCAATGTCGTTTCCCATAAAAACGTCCGGTTCAATATTGACTCTCCTCGATGAAAGATTCTTGAGGAATTTAGGTTACAGAATTGTCTAAAAATTTGTCACGAATAGGTATTGTTTGGAAATTTTATTTCATAATTAAATAATTTGACAAATGGGTATTGAGGAGAATAGTCATTTTCTTTTTTGTTTAATTTAAGTAATTTAAAAAAGAAAAATTTCAACTAAACTTTTATTTTGAATGAATCATTTATTGGGCGATTTTATTTACAGATTTAGTACCAGAGGGACCGGCTGGACCTATCTTAGCTAATCCATTGCCTGCGACGATAAATCCAACGGTGGATTATTCATCTGGAAGCACGATTTCTGCAGGTTCTTTTCAAGAAGAGCAGAAAACATCGACGCCTCAGGGACAGAAACAAAGTTATTTTACTTCTATTCTATCGTCACTGCCAAATTTATCGTTGTCATCGATTACGGGCGATAATAGTAAACAGGAAACTCAAGAAGCTCAACAAGTTGTACAACATGTGGATCCTTATGGACAAAATCCTTATGGACCTCTCGCTGGTTCAACAAATTTTGTAACTACAAATCCATTCGAATCTTGTCCACCGACGTTCGAACCAAATCCTGTTGCTCCCCAGCAATTACCGCCCCTTGCGACTCTTCCTCCGAGTGGTGGTTAGTATAATTTCGGTTTCAATTTGTTTCTGAAATTTTTAATGCAGGCTTCGCACTCATCTACTAAAAAATACTATTTCTTATAATTTATAACACTTTTTTTTTACGATTTGCTATAATTTTTATAATTTTTTTTACATTTGTAATATTAAAAACTATTTCTTTCTTTTTTTGAAAATTTACTAATAGTTTAAATAAAAAAATTATTCTTCAAAGTTTTAATTAATTTCTTAGAAACAATTAAAAAAATTTTAATAGAACTTTTCGAAACAATATAATTATTTTCAAAAATTTTTCGAAATTCAATTATTTTTCAATATTTTTTATTATTTTAATAGAATAATTCTCCAAAACAACTCAATAATTTAAACAAATTTTTTTATAAACTTCATCGCAAAAGTTTAATTAATTTAATAAATAAAAAAGTTTCTTATCAATTTAATTATTGTTAACCAAATTTCCATAAAATTTGGCAGAAGAATCATTTATTTAAACAATTTTAATAAAAATTTTTGCAAGAATTAAATTGTTTCTATAAGTAACAAAAATTTCTCAGGAATTTATTTATTTCAAATATAATTTTAATAAAATTTGTCAAAAAACACAATTATTGAAAACAAAAATTTATATAATTTACAATTAATAGAAATTTTTATGGGAATTCAATTATTTAAAACAATTTTAATACAATTTTTCGCAAGAATTCAGGTGTTTTTATAAATAAAATTTTTTCAGAAATATAATTATTTCAAATAGAATTTTGATAGCTAAAAAAAAATTAATTGCTTAAAAAATATATTATAAAATCTCAAATAATAAAATTTTTCACCGGGCTTCAATTATTTAAAAACTTTAATAAAATTCTTTCAATGAATTCAATTATTTTCATAAATAATTAAACCCATAGTAGGATTTCAATTATTTTTAATAGAATTTTTCGAAAAATGCAATTAATAAATTTTTTTAAAAGAAACCAATTTTTTTCACAAATTTTTCTAAAAAATTCTTAATAACAATTCCAATTTAAAAAATATTTTTGTATTTAAATATTTTAATTCTTGTAGAACTTTGTAGTGAAAATTGATTTAAAAAATAAGTTCAGTTAAACTTTTATAGGTTTCATATTGAAATTATATAAATATTTTAATTTCAATGAAAGAATAAATAATTTATTTAAGTATTTATTTAAGAAACATTATTCAAATTTTTAATGTAATTTCCTTTAGAAATTGAGAAAAAAATTTGTAAATTTTGACAAATTTAATTGAAACAAACTTTATATTTTAATTTATTTTTAAAATTTAATTTGTTTTTTACTTTTGAAAATTATTTTTAAATATGATCGTTTTTTTAAGAATTTTGCAAAAATTTACAATTGAAGTTCTCATGAGGATAAGAAAAAAGTAAACATTTTTGATAAAAGTGAGGAAAAAGTCAGAATCAAATGTTTATGGTTTTTGTGAATCATCTATAAAAAGTTTGTTTAGTCGCTAAATTTACATTTTCGATAGCTACTTTTTTTACTACTTTTTTTTATTTGAAGCTACTTTTTTAAAATTAATTATCGAGTGCGAAGCCTGTAAATCATAAATGAATTAAATTTTATGTTTATAAATACTGAAATATTTATAAACACTACAATACAGGTAAAATATTTTTTAGGCGCAGGATCATATCGACTAGGCAATCAAAGGCGACTGAAGTACGCACCACCTCCGGATTTAACATCGAATACTGCAAAGCAATATCCAGGACCAACGGTTCCTGTTTTCCCCCCTCAAGTCACTTCTCCACCTTCTCAATTCTTCAATCCAAACGCATCTCTCCCAAGTGCAAATTTCAATTCACCATCATCGCAAATAAGCACAGAACCTGCCTCGAATCAAGAAAGTGCCATTCAAAATCCTTTTAGTAGCAGTCCAACTGTAACGCCCATAACTTCCGCTAGTTTTCAAACTCCCATTTATTCTCCGCCAAAAATTGGATTATTTTCCTCTGCACCTGAAGCAATTCCCGCACGTATTCCCGAACCTCTAACCCCACAGAATACACCCGCAGGCACTGGTTTTTCCAGTTTTGCCGCCTATGATAAATCCCCGTTCATCTATCCCGGAAGTGGAGTCAGTTATTCAGGACCTGTTTTCGATCCGATAAACACTGAGCAGAAAAAGGATTTCTTCAAGGAAGGATTGATCCATTCTGAAGGACTGCAAAATTCATCTACCACTATTGTCAATGATGATAAGACCTTCACTCCAATTTCTGCCGCTAAAGTTAGTGAGAAATTAGAGCACTTAATAGCCGAGCAAAAGGAGGAATTATCAGCCCAAAAATCCAGTCATCTATCCACAGAAGTTTCGGACATTACGTCACAAATTCTTTCCGAAGATAGATCAACTGATTCCAAGAGAGATTTCACTGATTTGACGAGCAATTTTGATAAAGATCAGAGTGGTCATCAGAGTAAATCGTCAGAAGTGCTAACCGAAATTGATTTAAATGCACCAATTACGGAAATCCCGCTCTCAGGACCTGAGCAAAGTTTCAACCAGAATTCAGTGACGAATTTATCAACAGCTAGTTTTTTCTTGGATGATCATCATTCAAGTGTGAAACAATCAACGACTGTTGAGAGTTCGGAGATACCGACTTTTTTCAATCCTTTGAGTCATTCAAATCAAAGTGCTCCACAGTTGATCAGTGTTGATCAAAATCTTCAGTCTGGTAATTCAGCTTTCTCGAGTGTTTTAAATGAACCATTGGGACAGGTGCCTTCTCATTCAAATTGGAGTATTAATCAAAGTACACAGCCTACCGTGAATCCTACTCTGAATCCAATTTACGGTGGTCCTCAAACACCTTCTACATTATATAATTCAAATCAATTTACGAATCAATTTAGTCAAGCGAGAAATGATCCTTTTGCTAGTTTATCATTTCCTCAACACGATAGCAAGAGTTTGAGTGATAGCATCACTAATGTTGACGTCACTTGTGGTTATTCGCCTTCATCTACAATTGGTGTTCTTCCACAATCAACAGGAACAGCGACACTCAATCCTGTTCAAACGTCAGTGAATCCTATGAGTCGAATGACGCAAGGCACTGTGCCGCCTAGTCTGGAAAATTTGGTGAGTCATGAATCATCTGACAGGGAATTGTTAAATATATTATTCTGCAAATAGTAAAAAATAGTTTAGGGTTGCCAAAAATCAAGGAATTTAGGAGAAGAGTGAAAGGAATTTTATTAAAATTAGTGGATGAATATTAAATTTTTAGAATTCATGAGAAAATTCTGAATTTTGGTTATCACTAGTCTTTGAAGATATTAAAAAGATTTAATTCTTCTTGAATCTCATTTTGTTTGACTCTCAAAATTCGAAATCATCATGAATTTTAATATAAAAACTTTAATTTTGTCTATTTCTGACTAAAATTGAATTTTACCAAATATAAAACTGAATTTATTTTAAATAATTTGATTCCTGGGGAACTAAGTATCATAAAATTATTACAAATTACAATTTTTTTATTTTTAAATATCAACTTCAGTTTTTGAATAATTTCAGATTCAAAATTTACTTATTAACTACATAATTTATTATTATTTATAATTATTTTCTAAAATATTAATAAAATTCTTTCCAGAAATTCTATTATTTTTGTAAATAATAAAACTCTTTTTAAGAATTTAATTATTTTTAATACAATTTTAATAAAATTTTTCGATAGGACTCAATTATTAGTTTTACAAATTTTAATAACATTTTTCATGAGAATTCAATTATTTGTATAAATAAAAAATTTCTACGTATGAGTTAAATTATTATTTCCAATTCAATTTTTATAAAATTACTCAAAAGAATTCAATGATTTTCCAAAAGTTTACTATAATTGTAGGAAAAACTCAATTATTTCCCAAAAAATTAAGAAAAGTCAATAATAAAATTTGTAATTACAATTCATTTAAAAAATTGAAAGAAATTCTTCTTGTAATTCAATTGATTTCAATATTTTTAATTAAAACTGTTAAGAAAACTAGGAATCTACATTATTTTAAAAAAAACTTTAATAAGTTCTTCAAAAGAATACAATTTTTTATTAGAAGATAATAATTTAAAAAAAATTTAATATTAAAATTATTAATTACAATGAATGTGGCTAAAGTTTCGAAGGTTCAAATGAATGAAATTTTTTTTCACCTCAAGTGTTTTTCAAAATTACTACACAAAAAGGAATATAATTGAAATTAAACAATATTTAGTTTAGAATTAATTTATTTTAATCTAAAAAATAATTTTTTTGCAAAGAAATACAAATTAGAAAAAGAAAAAAAAATTGTTGTTCATTTGAACGTTCAAAACTTTAAGAACATCAATGATTAAAAAAATCGATTATATTATAAAAATTAAAGAATTACTTGGAAAGAATTTAATTCAAGCGATTTGAATAAAATTTCTTAAATTAATTCAAAAACTTTAAAACAAATTAGAAATAAATTTAATAATCAAATGTTTAGTTACGATTATTTAAAAAAAATTTGAAAGACATTTTTCATTAGAATACGATAATTACTCTCAATTTCAATTGTTGAAAAAACTATTATTTTCAAAAATTTCGAAGAAATTTTTTAAAAAGTTAAAAATTCTTTTTTTAAAAAAAGAATTAAACGATTATTAATATAGCAGATTTAGCGGATATTAATACTGATAAATTCAAAAATTAATTTAATTTTAGAAGAGTCGCGTTTACAATTTTTATAAATGATTGAATTTCCAAAGGTTTCAAATTAAACTTTTAGAAAATTTAAATTAATAATTCTGAAATAATTAATTTTTAAAAGAATTTATTAATTTAATTATTTAGAATTAGTTAAATTATTATTTAATTTAACGTTGAATTGAAAAATTATTAAATAGTTTAAATTTCAATTTAGGAGAAAGTCAAAATTCTGCCTGAAAATCAGGAATAAGTCCAGAACAAATTTGAATAAATATTTAATTTTTGTTACTTTTATTTAGAAATGTTTCATTTTCTAATTTTATGTAAAAATATTTGTCGTTGTAATTATGATTTGGTAATTTTCAGGCTGTTGGACCAACAGAAAAACGAATGCAGTACAGACCAGTATACCACCATTGGTTTTTCCGAAAGGAAGTCGAATCCAAGGTTCTGTGGGTTCCACTTTCTATGCATGACAGTTTAAATCTAGAGGAGGTACACAATTCAAATGAAATAAGTCCGGAAACTAAGGTAGCAACCGACGGGGGTCGTTACGATGTTGACATTCTGAGACGTGAGAGAATTCCGATTTATTGGCCGGGACCAGCAACGGAAGTGAGGAGATGTTCTTGGTTTTATAAAGGATCTTCCGAATCAAGATACACGCCTTATGAAGAAAGTGTAGCTAGTAAATTCGAGGAGGAATATAAACAAGCGTGCAATAATAATATTTGGAATCGAAAAATCGACTTGAACAATGGAGAGTATATTATTTTCCACAGTCCCACAGTCCAAGTTCATTATTTGGAAACGACCTCACCGGAAATGGCTGGCCCAGTGAGTGGTTTATTGCGTTTTCTTAATTTTTATGATTTAATTACAAATTTAGTAGTTTACTTTATTTGTTTCTTATGTTAATCTTCGCTTTATATCTTATTTTCAAAAAAAATTCGAAAAGTTGAATTTTTATTCCCGTTTACTATATTTTCAGTCTACGTAATTTTGTGCTTGCATTATTATTTTATTTCTTCTCTAATTTTCTCGTTGATCAGAAAGGAACATTTTTATAAGTAACTCTGTAGGAAAATTTTAACTTTCAGATTTAAATTACGTTTTTAGTCTTTTATTTGTTTATTTTATTTTTTGTTCTACTCTTTATTTTATATCATATTTAAAAAAAAAATTTTTAGTTAAATTTTAATATTCTTAAATTCTTAATATATAAAATATTGTTAAATTCAATATTTTAGATTAATTTGAAAACAAGAAATTATTTATAGTACTGATTCACACGACTTAGTCATGCGAATCATTTTTATAAATAATTGCTTACAGGAAATTTTTTCTCTGATTAGAGAGGAAAGTTAAGATAAAAATTAAAAAATAATTTAAGCATAAAATTACAATGATTGAGAATATAATGGACTGATATGAATTTATAACTAATTTTCTTAGATCGGAAGCGATTATTTTTCAAATTTCCATTTCATTAATAATCGTACCTAAATTTTAAATAATAAATTAAAAATTAATTTTAATGATAAGAAATTATATCGACTCAAAGAATATAATTTAATTTCTAATTAAAAAGGATTAATTAGAAAAAGAAGAAAGTATTTAAATATTATGTAAATGGAAAATTACAATTTGCAGGATAATCGAGTCTCTTTTTTGTGACAGTTTAAATTTTTTTGTGAACTTTTATTTTTTTGCACTTGCTTCTCATTTTCATTCATTTTGTTAACTCTTCACTCATCTTTGATGTAACACACGCACGATTCTGTTCGAATCCTGACCTATTCAGGGTTCAGAGGACAGTACATATTTACAGGGAAGCAATAAGAGGCCCAGGGTCGTGAAAAGAGGAGTCGATGAGTTTCATATCGAGGAAGGCGAGCCAGAGAAAGTGGATCACCTTTTATTCCTGGTACATGGAATTGGCAGTGTCTGCGATTTGAAATTCAGATCTGTCGAGGAAGTTGGTGAGTTTACAATAAAGAAAAAGCATACAAAATTTTATTCTTGCTAATAAAATAAAAATAAAAAAAGCTTTGTTATAAATAAATAAATGTAAAATTATTTACAATTCTAATTATCTATTGAATTGTTTACAATTTATTTTATTTACACAGACGAAATGTTTAATTTTTCTTTTGCAGTTGATGAATTCCGAAGTATCTCTCTGCAATTAGTGCAATCTCATTATCGATCAGCGAGCGATCAGGGTGTTGTGAATAGAATAGAAGTCTTACCAATATCTTGGCATGCAACGTTACATTCAGAGGACACTGGAATCGATAAAAAATTACAAGCAATTACTCTCACGAGTATACCGAAACTTCGTCATTTCACAAATGACACGTTACTCGATATTCTCTTCTACACGAGTCCTATTTATTGTCAGACTATCATGAGAGCCGTGGGCAGCGAACTAAATCGTCTCTTCTCCCTGTTCAATGAGAGAAATTCGAATTTCAATGGAAACGTTTATTTAGGAGGCCATTCACTAGGCAGTCTAATTATCTTCGACCTTCTCTGTCATCAGAATCCACCTCCGGAGGAGAAACTCGATGACATTAAAGAAGTGAGTAATAATCTGTAATTGAAATTAAAAAGCTTTTGAATTTGTATTAATTTAAATACAATTGTCAAATTTCTCTAAAAATTGGTTCAAACTTCTTTCGCTTGCTTTAATAGGAAGCTGAGTGTGCCGGATCGGAATCGTTAGCTTCAGTGAAGAAGAAGAATTTGAGCAGAAAAGTGAGTTACGTTATGGGTGCGGCTGGAACCGGACAACCATACATTCACTATCCTCAATTGTCATTTCATCCACAAGCCTTTTTCGCTCTTGGAAGTCCAATTGGAATGTTCGTCACTGTCAGAGGGATTGATACACTCGGAGAGGATTTCACTTTACCAACGTGCCCGGCATTCTTCAACATCTTTCATCCCTTTGATCCAGTAGCCTACAGAGTCGAATCTCTCATTAGTCCTGACGCACATAAGTTCCGGCCTAAACTCATACCGCATCACAAAGGCAGAAAGCGAATGCATTTAGGTAAAAAAAAAGAAAATTTAATTCATTCTCAAATAGGATTTTTTATTTATCTTTAGATTTTTTCTTATATTTTTACCTTTTTATTTTGAATTTTCTTCATTATTAATACGGACGAGCGATAGACTTAATCTTATAATTTGCTTATTATTATTTGTTATTGTTCTTCACATCAATATTTGTTTTTGCTTTTTATATTCATATTATTATTTGTTTCACTTGATATTACAATTCCATTGTTATGTTCGTTTGCTCGAAATTGAAACTAAAGTTTTCTTTAGTAAAATTTAATTAAATGTTCAGAATTAAAAGAAACAATGGCACGAGTTGGCGCTGATTTGAAGCAAAAGTTTTTGGACTCGGTCAAAAGTACGTGGAACTCGGTCTATCAATTGGCAATGTTTCATAAACCGGATAATCAGTCTCTTGAGAAGGAAATCGATAAAGTCGTTGAAGAGCAATTAATTCATTCACCAAGTGAACCTGAGTTGCAAAGCGAGGACGGCGGAGATGATATTAAAGTGGGAAATCTCAATGGTGGTCGAAGGATCGATTACGTACTTCAAGAGGCGCCTTTCGAGTACATAAATGAGTACATATTCGCACTGACAAGTCACGTTTGCTATTGGTTTGTAACTCTTCAACAATTTTTATTTTCCTTTCTAATTAATCCAGAATTTTTCATTAAGATTATTATTTTTAATTTACTAAATTTAATTTCTTAATTTCCTTAAAGCAAATTATTCGAATTTGATATTAAAATATAAAAATTTTATATTGATTTTATAGTATAAAAATAATTAAAGTAAATTAATAATTAAAATTAGTTTTAATATTAATTTATTGTAATCTTCTAATGTTTCTAATACTTCGAAAATAGAATATTTGGAAAATTAGTAAAAATTGAATTTATTTTGAAGAGAATGTGAAATTTTTCTAAAACTAAAATTCGATCCGCAGGGAGTCGGAAGACACGATGCTGTTGATGCTTAAGGAAATTTACGGCTCAATGGGCATTCAGGCAGATGCTCAAATGCCGCAGAATATTACGATTGAAAGAGTTTCCGCTCCATCGACACCAGGACCATCGAATTCATATCAAAATAATTTAACGTCACCATCATCCTATTTTGGTGTGGATCCAACGGCACCCATGAGCAATAAATCCGTTGGTCCCCCACCAATTTCTGGCTTTGTAAGAAAATCGTGATCGACACCCTCTCAATTATCTCACACCTCGAAATACGCAAAACATTCCTAATTGGCCAAATATTCGAGGACAACTTCACTTTAACGATGAAAATCGATAATATTTCCACAGGTGACTACAGAGAGTAATATATATATATATATTGGAAAAAACGAGATAAGTATCATAACTTGAAGTTAATATTGTGATAAATTGACTTGAGTCATTTAAATATATTCAAAGTGAAACATACAGACATTTAAGTATATTTAAAGTAAAAAAAAGCATAATATATGAAGTGAAATATATAAAATATACTTACTAAATAATAAAAATAGATAAAGTGAAATATATATATATATACGAACTAAAAAAGACAAAGTGAAAAATATAAATATATAAAGTTATAAAATATAAAAAGTAAAATATATAAATCTATATAAAATTTAAATATCAGCGAAGTGAACTATAAGAATAAATCTTCCAAGAAGACACAAATATCGAATTGTGTGCGAGAGAATGGGAAGAGTGTTAAAAATAAGGGAATGCGAATGAAAAAAAAATTGTACATAAGGAAAAATTCTTCAATGTACCATGCTTTTAGTATGTTTTTCTAATATAACTAGCATGGTGTACATATATTTTAATAAATCATTGTATTCTTTTAGATTTCAAGGATTTTGTGTCTCCTTTATTGATAGCATTGATGATTTCGAAGTAATTGGAAAAAATTGTTTGCTTGAGGGATAAAGAAGAGTTTTCTAATTTGATTTACTGAAGGCTGAGTTTCGTGAAAGTGGAATTGATCCGTTCGCGTTGAGATAAAGAACTTAACATCGTCCCATGAGCGGCGTTACGTGTCCGCCCGGATCGTCGAACGGGCGTCACCTTATCGCGAGGGTTGTTTAGCCTCTACTCTAGACTTTTGTGAGGGGGGTAGAAAAAAGAGTAAAAAGAAAAAAATACTTCGGCACATGCACAAGCAGGAGGGTATCACGAAACGCTAATTAATTGCGGTGCAAGCCTCGCCGTTGCTGCTTTGCATTTTGCGTGCGAGCCTTCGTAAAACTACGTGGCTGTCAACTTGAGCGAATTTCATGATGATTTATCGCCTTTGCAAAAGTTACTTTTTCGCGATACTTTGCTACGACTTCGTCCGCAACAGACTTTGACTGCAAATCGAGCAATTTTCTCGTATAATGACAAATAAGTCTTTCTCTGCAACTCCTTTTTTCTTGTTGTGTTGCCTTTGTTTCCCTTGTTTATCGCTTTTTATTTGCTTCTCTTTGTTTTTCGTTAGAATTGTCAAAGTATTATTTTTTTAAATCAAAATTGATTTAATACATTTAATTTTAATTCTGTATTTGTAATTACTTTTGAAGTATTGTACTTTCTGAAAGTGTGTGAAATTTAACAGTCTTCTGCGTTGTAATTGTATTTTGTGGGTGTGACAGATTTTTTCTTTCGATGATGATGATGAACAAAAAAAAAGAATGTAGATGAAAATGACACGTCTTTCCCATTAGGAAAAGTGTAAAAGATCTGACACGGCTAACATTGAATTTTATTTACAATACAGAGGACTTTTGAATAACGAAATGGACATTTACCGCATATCGCATTCTGTTGCTGAACTGGGAAATAGGAATGTTACGAGATTTTACAACAAGCTTTTGCGAAGAGTGATTTATATCAGAGAAAAACTCAGCGACTTTTACGACAGCCACTCGCGAATTATTTACAGCACCCGTGACCGTCTTGAGTAGACGCCGCCGTCTCACTCTCGAATTTCCTTCTCCCATAAATAAAACTCGCCTACAAAAAGCATCTAAATCTTTTCTCTTAAGAATTTAATTTTCCGTCCTGCATAAAACCCTTCGCGATTAATTCTCACCGTTTTCTCGTGTACTCGATGGCTTATTAGTGACGAATAATCTACTATAAAACTGTACCATCTGTTTGTATGCAGTTTTATAACTTTTGAGATTTTACTACGAAAATGCAAATTACTGTTTTAAGGAAGCTAATAAATATTAGAGTTTTTAAGAAGTTTTTAAGGAACGATAAATAATATTTTCTGTCAATTTATGATGACAGAAAATGGGTAGGAGTTTTACTTCTTTTTTTTTTAGAAAATACTTGTTTCTCTTTTTCGTCTGTTATTATTTATTCTTTTAGTCGTTCTTCGCTACTCTCAGTGTCTGAGAACTTCTATTAATATTAATTGAACTTGGGAAAGATAATTTTACACTTTGAGACAATGGAAAGAGTTTCTTGTACCTCAAAAGTTTGTTTCGATGAACTTTTGCGTTTTATGTTTCTTCAATGGGAAAAGTAGTTGTAGAATTATATTTTTTTAATTAGGAAATAAAATTAAAATTAGAATAATATTAAAAATAAAAAAAATAAAGAAAACATAAAATAATCGAAGAACAAAATGAACATCAAAAATAGAAGAAATACAGAAATAAAATAACAATGATGAAGATAAACTTTTTAAATATTCAAACAAATGATAATGAAATGAAAAAGTCCTTACTTGATAAATAAAAACTGACGAAGTTAATTATTATATTTTTGACTTCAGTCAAAAACAATTACAATTTTCAAAAATAATTGAATTTCAAAAAGTTTTAAACTAAAATAATATTTAATAATAATATTAAATAATTGTTTTCAAAAATTGTTATAAATATTTAAATAATTTTGTTTAAAATTCTAAAAAATTAACTTTTAAAAACGAATTCTATTCATTAAAATTTTCTAAAGAAGAAGGTATACTTGAATTCACAATAATAATTTTAACAAATTGAGATAATTGGAAATTATGGAAAAATTTATATTTTAGAGAATTTTATTTTTTCCTCTTTAAGGGCATTTGAACCATCATGACGTCCCAATTGATGCAAAGCATATATTTTAATGCTGTGACGTCATAAAGGTTCAAATGCCCTTAAGAATTGTCTATAAATATAATTATGTTTTTGAAATTATATCATTTTATGAATTTACAAAAATTATTATTTTTTTTAAAATTAAATTCTCGTAGTTGAATTCTGATAGGAATTGATTTAACAAAACTTTCAGTTAACAGTTTAAAAAATAATTAAATATTTAAACCGTTATAACAGGAATTTTAGGAATGAATTAAATTTTAAAAGGTTTTTATTAAATTCCTTAAAAATTTAAGGGAAGCAAAAGTTTAAAAATCTTTAAATTTTTGTTTTAAAAAATTATTAATAACATTATTTTTCTTTAAAAATTAATAAAGTTTTTCCATAATTTTATTCAAAAATTCTAAAAAAATTGAATTTTGGATGAATTACAGTTGCAAATTTTAGAAATAATTATATTTCTTGAGGTTTTTTATTGAAATTATTTGAAATTTTAATTCCTCATGAAAAATAAATATGAATAAGTTTTTAAATCTTTAAAGAAGAGGCCCAACGTTGTCGGGCGAAAGCTAATGTAGAAAAGAGATATAAATAAGTGGATTTTAAAACAAAAACATCATATACTAAATTTAATTAATCTAAAAAACATTTACATTTTTTTTAAATTTTTGTTTAACAAAAAGTATTAAAGTTTTGAAAAATTTAATTCACAAATTTCGTAAAATTGTTTCTTGAAAAAATGAAACTAAAATTTTTTAAAAATACTTCTATTTCCGAAATTAATTATTATTTTGGCATTTACTACACGAGTTGTTCAAATAATTACATTTAATGAAAGACCGTAAGAAAAATTATATTTTTTAAGAAATTTGGTCAGGTTAAAATTAAAATTTTTAATAAACGGTTAATTTTAAAAATTTGTTTTAAATTCAACATTCGAAAATGTTTTATTTAACGGTTTAAAAAAAAATGTTTTTAATTATATTCTTTCGATTCTAATGTTTAGAGATAATTGAATGTTTATAAACAAGCTATTGGATATTTGAAATTTCCTAAAATTCTATTTATTTTTATTTATTTTAGAATTTTAGAATTTATTTTAGAATTTTGTTAAAATTTTGAAAATAATCGAGAAAAGTTCACCTCAATAATTTTTTAAAGTAATTCAGTACAATTTTTTCAAAGATAATTTAATTTCTATATAAGTAAGTAATTGAAATTTTTGAATTAATTGAAAGTTTCTAAAATTCTATAAAAAAATATTTAATTTAAAAAAAAAGCAAAAAAAAATTAATTTTATTGTGTTTTATGAATTGTTTAATGAATTTTATTGAAACTCTGGAAAATAATTAGGTTCATGGTAAAAATGAAAATTCTATTTCTAAATCAGGAAAATGTTAGAAAAAAAGGAAAGTCGAATTTTTTTAACAATTAAAATAATAATTAAAATAATAATTAAAATAATATTAAAATTTGTAAAGAAAATTTTTTACATTTCATACATATTATATACATTTTTTATCCAACTTTTTTTCCCCCTCATTTAATGTATTTTTCGTGTTTCACCTTCTTTTTTTCCAGGGGTATGATAGAATTGCATGCACCACGAGATGATCAGAGGAAAGTATTTCGTGCAGCGTAACAAGTAAATATATTTCTCCCTGTACCTGCTGCACACACACCGCAGGGATGAGCTTTCTTGTTCTTCGTTGATGTCTTCATATCGCGAGACGAGGTGAATTAGTGCTCGTTCGAGGAAAGTTCACCTGACGCTTATGAGTTCAATTTCTTCCTCTTTTAAGAGAGATAGTCAAACTTGTTTTTTGCAGATTTAATCAAAAAGACGTCTCATCAATAAATTGTAGGGATTTTTTTTTTTAAAAAGAGGAACGAAAAAAATCAAATTATTCAATTTTTTTGTTAAAATATTAAATAGAAGGGAAGAAAAAGCTTTTATTTTACGATTGCTCTTTTTCTGTAAAATACTAAACTGTTTAAAAATGCAAGTGTAAAGTAGTAACGAGCTCGATTTATGAATTCATTTTCTTTTTAGAGTTTTTTTTCTCTTATACTAATAGTTTCATTGAATATTTATTCTCTAAAGTCTGCGCTATTTAGTTTTTATGAGAGTAATATTTTTTCACTCTATCTAAATGAGATGAAAAATTATAATGTGTATCGAAATATAAAAATTTCTTTTTAAACATTGAAAATTGGTTCGAACCTTTTTAAATTAAATGGTTTTTTTTAATTAGTCTAAACTAATTTAATTGATTTTTCTTTCATTTATTGATCGATTTTACATTATTTTTTCACATATTTTTTTACTTCCTTTACAGGGCGAATTTCGACGAATTTCTACAATATTCAACATTTAGCGATTTAGAAGAACGATCGTAAATTAAAAAAACATAGAAAAAAATAATTTAAAAATGGTTTTTTCTAATCGATAAATGACTCAAGAGCAAAAAAGCCTTAAGAGGAAAGAAGATATAAAAAGAATATAAAATAATATGATTTTCTACGTAGGTGAGAGTCATTTATTTTCTACATTATGATTTGTTAATTTGTGAGAAGCCTGTTATAAATTATATTTCCTCGCTTTAGATGAACTCTCCAGAAAACTTGAACTGCGTGGGTCTTGAAACTCTCGCGGTTTGATTATGTCATATTATAAGAATCGAAAACTGTAGGATGTTTAAAAGAGATGCATATAAACCATAATCGCACCTGACATTCATCATCCGTTTCCCACGAGAGAAACGATAAAATTATTATCATTATTATAGGAGGCCCTGAAATCCGTAAGTGTTTTATATAATTTTTCCTTCCTCTCTGACAATGAGAGGAATTCTCTTACCTTTTGTTCTTTTTTTCACAAAAAAGAAAAATAAATATGGACTTTATCTGCGAAATTTCTAAAAAAGGACTTTCCTCCTCTGAATTTTACCACAAATGGTAATTTTCATTATTTATCGAAGCAGGTGGTAATTTTGAATCAGAATAAATATTTCTATAATTATATTATATCGCGTGAATAAAAAATATTTACTGATAAATTTAACTGTGCTTTGTAATTTTTATTAATTCATAAGAATTTATTCTCGCAATATTTACTGTTAAATTTAACTTCTTTTCAAAATTTTGTTTTATTCATAAGAATTTATTTTCAAAATTCTTAATATTTATTATTACATTGAACGTTTTTGAAATTTTTATTAATTCATAAGATTTTATTTACTCAAAATTCTTACTATTTATTATTAAATTTATTTCTTATAACTTCGCTTGAATTTTTATTTTATTCACTAAAAATTTATTTTAACAAAATTTTTCATTTTTAAAATTTATCAATATTATACAATAATATTAAGTGCATTTTTTAAGCGCAAAAATGTATTTAATATACTGACACGCGGCTAAATGATTCATGTAAAATAATATTTTGAAAATAATCTTTTAATTTTTGACATTATAATTTTATAATTTAATTGTGTTTTAATTAAACTCGTTAAAAAAGCAGAAAGTTATTAGAGAAAATTGCATAAATTTGGAAAATTTAAATACTGAATATTCATTATACGCAAAATATATCTTAGGATCGATGGATTCTTGAGAGGATTTGCGTTTATTACCACGAAATGCTCGCCCTAGTACCAAAAAGATTTATGGGTCACAACCTCTTTCATAATGTAAAGTCACTTTTTTATAGAATAAACAATAAATTGTTTTTTTTTTGCTTGGAAAACAAATTTTAGAAATATTTTTGAATTATTTAAAAATTATACAAAGTAATTAGCAGTAAATTAATGAATTTTTGTTTGATGCTAATCACTTTGAAGAATAATAAAAAAATTCTATGAAATATATTTTTGTTTGAAATTTTTTTTTAATATTTGTTTTAAATTCTAGTAATATGATGAAAAAAAGGAAATTAAGAACACTATTAGTTTGTTAATAAAAAAATTATTTTTTAGATAGTAATTTACTTTTACTACCTACAATTAAAATATTTACAATTATTTTATAAATAATTATTAATGTTAATAATAATTATTTATTATAATTATCATATGGTAATTGAATATTTAATTAAATATTATTTATTTAAAGTTATTATTTATATTGATGAAGTTTATTCATTTTTATTTTTAACAATTATTTACATTCATTATTATACATATTTAATTATTATTTATTATTATTTAATTATTAATTTATATATTTTATTTTTCATTTATTTTATTAATCTTTATTATTATTATTTAAAAGTGAAAAATATATTTTAGTCACTTTTTTAAATTATGAATTAAATTTTCGAATTTTTCTCCAACAAAAGAAAGTCTTCTCATTGGTCTGAAATTTTGGCGGTAATTTCTCTCGGCCAATGAGATAGTTTGGAAATATTGGCGGGAAAATGTGGCGCTAGTGTTCCTTCGTCGGGAACCAATCAAAAATGCTGTTTGATATAGAGGTCAACAGAGTTCAAGATTTTCCATGCGGAAGAGGAAACAATGCATGTAGCTCTTTGTTCCTGATAGGAAAAAAGGTATAGTTTTTATTAATTTCTTCAATATTTTGCTGCGCAAAGCTCGTCGAGAAGTAAAAGAATCCTTTGATCATTGCCAATTTGTTAATCGATTAATTTTTCCTGTTTAAATATCAATCTGAAAAATGACAATGTTATTCCTGCTGTGGCATTTGCGCCATCTTTTATTTTCGTCAATATTTCGTAGAAATTACTAACAATATAAGAAGCATGTAAATTTGGTGTTTTTTTTTGGCAAAATGTGTTGAGAAAAACAATTTTTGACACAATTTTGTTAATTATGAACTAAATTATCTCGATTTTTCTTTGCATCAATTCACGTTTATGGCGCGTTGGTGGAAACATGCGGATCCGATCAGCTCATTATTTTTTTTGGTAAAAAAGATATAATTATTATTCAATTTATCATTATTTTGCTATTTATTACTCGTGGAGATAAATAAAACATCTCGATATGTACAAATTTGGATAAAATAGCAACTATTTGAAAGTTAGGAATGAAAATTAAAATTGGCCAAAAATTGAGGTTATGACACTCGCGTTGTACGCGTGCTGCTTATTTTCATCAACTTTTCTTACAATTTTCTTAAAAATTAGGACAAATTTGATAGTTTTTTGGCAAAATTTGTCGAAAAAACAATTTGACTATAAGTTTGACGATTATAATGTTGCTATATTCACTCAGTCATTAGCTGCAGCAAATCACGTTTGTGTCGTTACAACTGAAAACAAGTGCCGCTGTTTAATTTTTGGTTTAATTCTATATATATTTATTGTTAATTAATTTTACAATATTTTGCTTTTTATTGCACGTCATGAAAATCAAACATCCATGTCACGTAAAAATTTTGACAAAATAACAGATATTTCTAAGTTAAAAATCGAAATGAAAATTAGCCAAAAATTGAGGTTATGGCAGTCGGACTGTTTATTTACATCAAAAGATTGACAATTTACTTGCAAATTATGCACTAAATTTGGTACTTTTCAAGCCAAATATGTAGAAAAACAATTTCTGACTAAACAATAAGTGCATTTATTCGGTTTTTCTTTGAATATTATTTGATTTTTGCTATATTGGCAAAGATCGAGGAGACAAAAACTGTTCCAATCATCACAACAATTTTTTGTAAAAAAGGTATTATTATTTCTTAATTTTTTAGTTTTTTTTATTATTTATAGAGAGCTGAGAATATCAAAATTCTTTGTTTCGTAAGAATTTTTAAGAGACAAATGAACTATTTTTCGGATTAATTACGTAAAAAGATCAAATATTGATTCAAAATTTTTTGCATTTTAATAATTTTCCCCTTATTATTTTAAATGTTTATTGCTGGAAATGGAGACAGTGCTGTGCAAAAAGGTATAATTTTTATTAATTTCTCCAAATTGAATATTTCAAAATAGGCAACAATTTTTCCTTTATTATAAGATTTTTCTGAAATTTCAAATTTATCATTTGGAACTATTTATTTTTATTTAGAAAATAAAATTACTGTGTTAATTGTCAATAGTTTTTTTATTTTATAAATTAATAATTTATCTTTCATTCATTGTAAGAATTAAGTTTAAAAAAATAAATGTTTAATTTCATTTAAATAGCTCACAAAAAAGTGCGTTAAATAAATAAATTAATAAGCTTTCGTGCTTTCTATAATTATATAGATAAAAGTTTCTCATTTTTATGTCAGTTTTTAAGCACCCGTATATGAATGCATATAATGATAAAATGATAACAATGCAGGGTGATTCGTCTTCGTTATGTAAATAAATTCCGCGTGACTTGTATTGCACTCTCAAGATGAAAGTAAGTCATTTCGCATAAGTGACTGATGGAGAGATTTCATTACACAAAAGGGTTGTTAATATAATTTTGTTGGATCTCAGTTATTGCCACTTTATACATTAAAATTTTTAGATAAACAAAAATTTACAATTTTTAAAAAGGATTCCAGAATGAAAGAATTTATCTTTATTCTAATATACTTAATAAAGTTTACAGCTTAGAAAAAATTTGAAATTACAGAAAATATATTTGTGAGCTTTAATTATATATGCAGTTCAAAAAAATTTGTTCCGCTAATGGACAAACCGTAAACAATTTGAATTGTAAAGTAGTTGCTCTCAAAGTTAAAATCTTTGAAACAATTTTACGTGTAGAGAATTTTTAATGAATTATTAAAACGATACATTCGAAGAAAAAAAAAGTGGAGATATAATTTGATTTTTAATAGAAACTTATATTTCGAATAAAGTAGAAAATTATACACTTGATAGTAAACTATAAAGTCATTTTAAAGTGTAATAGAAAATTGTAAGTAGGATACATTATTTATTTAACGCACTTTTTCGTGAGCTATTTGAATGAAATTAAAGATTTATGTTTATAAAGTTAATTACAGAATGATACTCGAAAATAAAAAGTAAAATTTCAAATGCAATAAAAAAGGAAAATTCTTTTTAAAATATGTAAATGAAGAACATGAAAAAGTAAAATAAGAAAATGTTGGTAAAATTTAGTATGCAAATAGAATTAGCTTTCTTCGTATAAGGAAATTACTGACAACGGTAACGGGTATAGCGGTTTTGAGAATCTGGTAGAAAACTTGGAAGTTAAAAGCAATGGGGGAAACTGAAATTTGACGACTCGGAGAATTGAAATTTTCATGTGCTATTTTCGGACGTTTTATGATCGGATAATATAGAATCGGCGTGAATAGTAAAAATTAAGTGAAATTGCTTCAAATTAATCGGATTTTGTTCGCCGAATTGCAATTACAATTTATTTCGCAAAGCTAGTTCGCAGTTGTATTGTTACGGGATTTTCCCTGTGTGACTGCTGTGGTCCATAAATGTGGCAGTAGTAATGGACGATGCGGGCAAGACAGGGTAAAGGCAGACTCACCAAACTACTCAAATAATTCTCATTTATTTTTATTGCACTTTGTTCTCACACTACTCTTCAATTTAAATTCGTTCATTTATTTAGAAAAGTCTTCAGAAAATTCCACAAAATAATTAAAAAAAAGTAAAATTTGAAAATCATTTTTTGAAACTGTTTAATATTCATATCATTAATTTCATTTATTTTAAATTAAATTATTCCGTCGTAGACTTTTTATTAATTATTTATATTTCATTTTTCTTTTGTAGAATTCATCTAGAAAGTTTGGATAATGGGATAAAATGTTGATCCATAGATGTGATGAGGACAAGAACGTAGATTTGCAAATGAGGAGATGACAGTGATAACTTCAATTTCGTTAATCTAGAACTGAGTTGAGACAATACTCAGTTTGACAATACAACTTCAAGTTTGTTAATTTGCCAGTGAGCTGAGACAACAAAGACAAATTCCTCTTTGGAAATCTGCGAATGAGTGAGTCCCTTCTGTTTCTAGAGATTTAGTGTAGACAGGTTTTAACCTATTTGGAAAAATCAAATTATAACTGACTATTTAGAACAATTAATATCCTCCGCTTATACTGAATTTAATTACTTAATTAGCTAGAAAAGTTTTTTAATTTATTCATTTTTAGCAAACTGTTTGCTTTTTCTTGGCACAAAATTATTTCAATGAATTATTGTAAACTTTGGAAATTTGGAAATTATGTGAAAAATAATTTATCTAATTTATAAAGTTTATAATTTAACTTCTGTCGTCTAAATATATACTGTAAAAAAATGTTTTTGATTCAAATAACCAATTACTTGTGTCTTATAAAAAATAAATATATACTTAAATCAAATAATAATTTTTATTTAAATCGATGAAATGATTGAATTCATATTTGCTTCAAATACTGAAATTATATTGGTTCAAATACAATTTAATTGATTTAAATATTATTTCATTTAAATAAATATTTATGTGATAATAGATAAGTAATCGGTTTATTAAATAAATTCAATTGTTTCCTCATGTAGAGGAAGTATTGTGATACAAAAATTTTTCGACTTCGATTTTTTAACATATCATTATGTTATTTGACCTCAGGAGTTCAAAAATGTCATTTTTGAAAAATGTCATTCCGTATGTGTGTGTGTAAACATCATATTTTCATAAATATCTCCAAATTATAGAGAGCTTTTAGGCTGAATTTTTTTTAAATTGTAGGTTTCACCTGCGGACATAAAATGAGAGTACTTTGAGACAGATTAATAAAGATTAACTATCCTCAATGAACATTTTTCGTTCATATTTACCAGAGATATTAAACTTAAAAAAAAAATTTTGGAAAATAAATAAGAAAAATAATAAGACTTTTTTGAAAATTTTGTTGAAAAATGTAGAAATAACATTGAAACTAGCATTATCATCTTGTAGAGCATTAAAAAACGCTTCAATTGACCTATTTTTGAAGCTAATTCGATTAGAAATAAAGAAGTTATTCATATTTAAAAAAAAACAGAAATTGTGATGGAAATTTAATAAAAAAAAATTTTTAATATGGAAGTAACATTAGAAAGTGGAAAAATATCATTTCTAAAATTTTAAAAAATAAAATAATTAAAGTCATAATATACCATAAAAATCAAAATCGCTTATGTATCGAAACTGAATTTTTAATCAAATGAAGAGAAAAAAATATTACAGCAATTGAGAATAATTGTTCAAAATTTATACCTTATTATTATTAACATCTCTATGAGGAAGCAAAGTGTTCATGAAATGAACACAACGAGATTTACGAAAACGAATAAAATGAACACCAAAATTATAACAAAAATATATAACTTGACAGCGGTTTTTTGTATTGTAATTTGGATGACAAATAGATTAAATTAATTTTATTAATTAATAAGTAATCACATAAATACTTTTAATTATTTAACATATTTCCAAAAAAAAATATTCTGATTCATTGTGAGATACAAAAAAGGTTTAATTTTTTTTTAATAAAAGTAACTTATAATTATAATAATATAATTATAAAAAAAATTTATCTTTAGTTAGGAACGTGAAAAATAGAACTTTAATATGATTACTAATGTTTCCGACATTCAATTAAATTGAAAATTTTGTTTATTAGTAAATTCGGTTCAGACTAGGATGTTAATAATCTGTTTTCAATTTAAAGAATTCTTTTAAATATTTTTATTTGCATAAAGAAAATAAAAATGAAGACATTCGTAATTTTTATTTTTTTGTGTTATGAAATTACTCGAACATGAAAAAATGATTTAAAGACGTTTATAACGAAAGTTTTAACTAGCACAAATAGCAATTTCGCTAATATATCATAATTTGGAAATATACGCAAATTTTTAATTTGTTCTTAAGGGGATGTAAAAGTCGATGCGATTTTCCCATTGAAGCTCAATGTAAAAATCCAATCGACATTGACATCTTTTTAAAGGCTATTATTTTATTGAAAATGTTGAGATAATAAAAATTATATTTATTTTATGTATAATATAATTATTGTTTTATTATTTTATTTGCAATTATTGTCTAATTATCAATTTTTTAAAAATGTTTTAGACACTTTGTCCAAGGAATAAAATTCTTAGAAGAGAATATTCAGTTATTATTATATTTCTGACACGATGTGGAAATCGAAAGGACAGGAAGGATATGAAGAAAAAGAGTGGCCCCTACACATTGAGGAAATTCACAAAGGATTTAATAGACCAAAGAGACGTTTTAAAGAGTGTTTTGCAGTGAGTTATTTTTTAAATCAAGTCCTTCCCTATTTGACACGGTTCATGAATCAATTTTTGTTATTTTTAATTAATTACAATATAATCAGAAAAAATTAATTTTTCTTTACTGTTTTGGACTTTTAATTTTTCAAGAATTAAGTAATTACATAATTCAGTAATTTAATAATTCAATAATTCAATTACATAAAAAAAGCCATAATGGTCTAATTGAAACGTTAAAATTTCATTAAAACAGGGAAGGAACCCTAACAACATAGTGACAGCATTGGCAGAGTATATTGTTATTATTATCATAATAGTAGTTGTTACTACTATGTAACTAATATATTCGTAAGTAGTATTTTTTACTATTACAAAAATTATATTTTTTTTGTAATGGTATTTTTTACTGCTTCAAAAATAATATTCTTGTCAATGTATTTTTTATTGTTTATCTGTCTACATGTATGTATGTTATTTGTAATTTCAGATTTGATTAATATTTAGTATTTTCTAATTTTTCGTAATAATCTAAAGTAATATTCTCTTTTTATAAAAGTAATTTAAAATAAAATATTCCTAATATTTCATTAATTTTAAAGTTTTTTCTATAAAGTTTTCTATTTTTGTTTATTAAAGTTTTTAATTAACCATTTGTTAATACACTAGGTAATTTGACTCGGATTTAGAATATATTCAATAAATTCAAGTTTAATGAATAAAAAATTGGTAAATTAAATTATTATTATTGATTATAAAAATGTTTTACTTACAATATTATTAATAATAATCTATTGAAAAGATTATTTCGTTTTATTCTCTTAAAAGTTAAATTTTAATCCCTTCTTTAAAATTTAATAACAGAATTGTAGAGTTTGTTATATTAATTTCTGTACAATGTCAATTTATAAACAAATTTTTAAAATACTTGAAATAAATATCTTTAAATTGAAGCGTTTTTTGCAGAAACAGCATAAGTCCATAAATCGAAATTGTTCAGGAATCAATAAAAACTGTTTGCTTGTAAATGTTGAGATTTTTTCTAATTCTGCTTTTTGCATTTTTCCAGTAATTAACATTTGTTCTTATGATGTTTCTGCATAAATTGAAATGAAAAACACATAAAATTTATTGAATCGAGTAAAGTATCAAAGTTTTATTAAATATTTAATAATATTTATTTAAAATATTGAATTCGGATAATTTTTAGAAAGATTTTATAAATAATAAAATTGTTTCAAGAATAAATTTAACCAATTTTCAATATTTTTTAATTTTAAAATAATTCAGTCACCATTATCAGTTTTTGCTTTCTTTAAGTGAATTTCATTTATAATATAAATTATTCAAAAAAACGCTTCAATTTAATTTAAAACAATAATATAAAGGATAGTTTAAATTATAATTATTAATTTTATTTCAAAAGATCAACTGAAGTGTCATTACAAAAATGGCTTGATGATAAACTTTCGGTTAAAATGACCCAGTGTATTAAAGACATGGAAAAAAATAAATGTGTTAATTCAAGGTTAATTATACTACAGTCAAAATTTAATGAATGTAAAATTTGAAAGTTAAAATTTTTATTAATTTCAATTAGGGAATTAATGAAATGTTTCACTTGCAGGAATTTTGTTTCCCTTTTTTTGAGTGATTTTGAGCTCAGGTGACGGATGCGTCCCGGGACGTATGGGTGAGCCTAATGTGCCCCTTTATCCCTAGAGTAGGACTTTTGCACCTGGGCGGTATGTGAGAGGATCGTGGAGTGTTTGTGTGTGTATGGCTTAAAAGTAGGTTTGTATTAAATAGTTAAGGGGGTAGGTAGGAGTAGTTTTTTTTGTATGAACGGGGTAAATTGTACTTTCGTTTAAATTGCGACCTTAGGTAGGGAAGTCGGTAATTTTTTTCAAGTATGATTAAAATAACTGGAGTTCCAGTGTAACCAGTGCCGGCCTCAGCCATCGTCAGCCACATCGGTGTCTTGTGTGAAAATTTCAGGTTCGCATCTTCCCCCAAATAGGAAAATATTTTTGCACAGGCATCGTCGCGGCGCTCCCTAATGTGGAGCGCAATCTCATGAGGTTGGCACTGAAGAAAAATGTATTTTACTTGACATTTTTATTTATAACTTTTTGTCACTATGTTGTTTTTAAAAATTTTGCATGGTTTTATAAATTTGTGAATTGTATTCTATTCGGTCAGACCAGCTCAACTGTGTTAAAAAAATTTTATTGATTTTCTAAAATATTAAAACTTTTACGAAAATCGGTAGTTAACAACAAAACAAAAACACATTTTTAACCGTTTTTTGAAATTAAAAATTTTTGTTATTGTTTTTGCATTAACAAAATAATACAAAATTAAAAAAAAATTAATAACTCAAAAAGCCGTTTACAATAAATTAATGAAATTTACACTGATTATACAAAATTGTTCAGTCTTTTAAAAGAAAATATTTGCAAGATTGTAAATTTAAAAATTCCATATTTTTAATAACAATTTTATAAACAATTTTAATTATTTGTGTTTTCTACCCTTCCAATTGCAATGAAACTCATAGGAAGTGTACTTAGTAGGCTCGTCTTGAAGACCCAAAAAAAAATTTTTGTATTTTCAATTTGGAATATACATAACGAATTTTTTATTAAAAACGCGCGCCAACTCCACAGAGGGAGAAAGTTAATTGTCATTAAAAATTCGGTCTAGAGGATATAAATATTATTTGTTTCTAATAATTTTTTATTAAATGAAAGTTTATAATATTGCGCACCGATCAGATCAAATCTGATATCTTAACTTACAAAAATGTGAATGATACACATTTTTCTTTTAAAAGAGTGAACAATTGTGTGTAATCAGTGTAAGTTTCATTAATTTATTGTAAACGGTTTTTGAATTATTAACTTGTTTTTTAAATTTTGTATTACTTTGTTAATGCAAAAACAATAACAAAAATTTAAAATTTCAAAAAACGGTTAAAAGTGTTTTTTTGTTTTGTTGTGAAATACCGATTTTCATAAAAGATTTAACTTTTTCGAAAATCCATAAAATATTTTTAACACAGTTGAGTTGGTCTGACCCTATTGTATTTTTTGTGTTTCTGTTTAATGCTTTTAAAGGTGAGCAATTATTTTTTATTTTTCGAGACTTGAATAAGGAATTTCGATAAGGACTCAACTGAATTATTTTCTTTTAAAAACATAAGGGTTTTTTACGATTTTTCATGTTGAGTTCTTTTCGAAATTGGCGATTTAATTATTACATTCGTAATTTGTCTTGAAAAAATTAAATTTTTCGCAAACGAAAATGTTTTTTTTTCGAGACTTTTTATTTCGAAAAATAAGATTTTCACTTTTTGGTTGTTAATCATTCGGCTTATGTTTGCTTGCTTTTTTAAAGACTAATTATTACTTGGACAATAATTACTATTTGTCAATTAAAGTGCTTTATCGAAAAAAATTAATCTACAGCAATTTATACAATTTTCTATGGAAATTATATAAATTTGGTAAAGTTTTTGTTCAGATTTTTTGATAAGGCAATTTTTAACGGAGTTTTGCAATTCATTTAGTAAATTTATTCGGTCTTTACTTGCAGTAATTTGAGAGTTTGCTCTGCTGCGTGGATACAAGTATACATCATATTTTATAATAAAGGTATTATTATTATTATTTTTGTAATAATAATAATATAAAAAATAAAAATAAAATTTTGCTTTTTAATGCTCGTGGGGACAGTTGAAATTATATGCTATAAACTATAAAGTTTTTGAAAAATATTTTTTACGTAATTTAATATTTATCTAATTGAAATAACAAAATAAATCAAAATGAATATTGTTTAGGAATTAAGCTTTCTTGTTCTGACATTATCTATTTCGAGAGAGATAGGTTTTTTGCTTTTTGAGTCATGTACCGTCATTAACGTGACTTGAGACTTATAGTTTAATTTTTGGTTTGTCATTTATGATTTGTTTGGTTTCTTCAATTATATTTTCTTTGTTTGTTATTAAATTATTATTAAACATATGGATTTAATTAAATAATTGCTGGTTTCAAGTGGAATTTTATTGATAATTTTACATATTAAACTTTGAGGATTAAAATGGTCGATTGAAAAAAAATAAATTTATGGGCAGTAGTGTGCTCGTTTTTCTGTGCTGGAAACAATGACGCGTCCATTGTTTATAGAGGAAGGAAAACGATAATAGAAATTTGTTTTGTACATTTAACTTTTTTGAGATGGGTGTCGACGAGAATGTCTCGAGTGAAACAGACGGCAAGAGGCGCAGAGTCTCTTCTGCTCCTCTGGCTGGAATTTAGCCAGAAGGCAAAAGCGAGACTTCAACCTCGTAACCTTAGACTTGCCTTCACCACCAATACATAAAGTATAGATAATGCAAGTCGTGCATCCTTCTGAGTTTGCGAATAGAATATCTGCATGTCTCGCCGTCTCGCGATATACCATAAAGAATTCCCTCTCTATATTATACGCTAGAGAGATGTTCGCGCAGAACATTTAATATACCCATTTTAAATCAAAACTATCAATAAAGTCTGAATTGAATTTCAGTTTTTATGAAATTTATTTTAAATTTATATTTCTGTATGTATTTTACACTTGGATTTAATCATAGTTTTCCCAAGGATATCAGGGATATGACTATGTACTTTTGGGTGACTACTTATTTTTGGTTTATAAAAACTCTTTTCTCAGCGAATTTTAATTTTAATTTGTTAAAACTTTCAAGGATAAAATATTTTATGCATACAAATTTTAATTATATTCTTTAAATTTGAGTTGGTACAAAATGTTTACTAATTTGAATTAGTGACTAATATTTTGCTTTGGAATTTGTATTAAATAGTTTTTTTTACTATTTTATTAGTAAATTTCACCAATAAATAGTAATTTCTACAAATTTATTAGTAAAAACGTCAGTCACTAATTCAAATTAGTAAATATTTTTTCTAACTTAAATTTAGAGTGTAGAATAAAAGTTTTAAAAATATATTTATTAGTTTTAGTAAAATTTACTACGCTCCAAAAATTGTGATCGTTTAAATGAAGGATATAATTTTTTTTTTATATAAATATCTTCAAAAAGTTATTTGATTTAAATAACTGGTTACTTGTCTACTATCAAATGAATATATGAATCAAATAATTTTTATTTTAATTAAATAAATAGCACTTGAACCAGTAAAAACTATTTTATTCTAGTATTTAATTGATAATATAAGATGCTCGCTTCAAGTAAAACAATAATTTTAAGTGATTTTGTTTCATTGAAATTAGTTTGTAAGTTTAATTCCAATATATACAAAATATTTACTATACTTTGATTTAAAAATAATTTTTGTTTGAATAATTATGTTTAATTCAAACATATTTTCTGTTTTGGTTTAAACAAAAAATATGTTTAAAAATTTTATGTTTGTTTCAAACTTAAAAGTTGATAATAAATAATTTAAAATCAACGATAAATTATGTTTGAATTAAATATATTATTTCTATAAATGAACGAAAAAATATGTTTGAATTAAATTTAAATTTGTTTGACTGTATAGCAAAGAAATTTTAAGTTTGATTTAAACAAAATATGTTTGAATCAAATAAATCGATTTATCAGTGTGTAATTTTTTAAATTAATTCATTTAATTGTCTTTTTTAATTTAGTTTAAATTTAATTTAGTTTTCTTCAATATACTTCAGAATCACAGTTTTTCTATGGATATAAAATTGAGACAAAAACAAATCAAAATTGCATGCGAAGCCTCGTTTCGATTCGTTTTTTGTCCCAGTTTTTATGTCATTAGAAAAATGTGATACAATTCCACATATTTCTTTAAAATATCGTCCGCAAAATTTGTGACTTAAAAATTTTGGAAATTTATTATTTTTACTATTATTTTAGGCGTTTCTTTTATAATATGTGAGGACTTTTGTCAATTTAAAAAGTAGTTGACTTTCATATTTTATATATGGTTATATTTTTTGAGAAATTTCTGGTATATTATATATAGATGTGTTAAGTTTTTAAAAATTTGCAATATTTTGAATATATTTTCTAAGAATATTATTTTGAAAATCATTTCTCTTCAGTAGGTCTTGGAAAGTGAAAGTGGTTTAGAATAGATTTTACCAGATCCACTGAATAGTTAATCATTTTTCAATGATGGCATAATGTATTATTTTCATAGGAGTAAAATATGTTATTATTTTTGCCCCTGTTTCGTAAAGAAATTTATTGTGTTTTTGATTATTCGTAAAATTGGAACATGATTATTATATGATATTCATTCACCATTGAGGTCTGTTCTCTTTTTCTTTTGCTTCCGGAAAAAGTGAATTTAAAATACTTTGTTTAGAAGGTGTAACAATTTATCTAAATCTTTTTTCTGATTAATTTCTTTAAATTTGATTCTCTTTTAATTATAATAAACATGACTCTATTTTTTATAAAATGTGTATTAGTTACTATTAAAAATAATAAAAATTCTTTATTTTCTTCACTGACTTGTCTGACTGAATACTACTTGCTCTACTTAGAGGTAAATATTTAACCTTTCAATGAAAATTTTGTATTATTAATAAGTAATGCAGCTAATAGAATAAAGGTTGAATTGTTAAAAAAATCGATTTTCTTTAAAATTTTTTGAGCAAATTTGTTTTTCAAAAAATTATTATATAATTAATAGTATTACAAAGTAGACAATTTTTGCAAAAATTAATTATTGGAGTGGATTGAGTGTTAAAATTATTATTTTATATTATAAAAATATTGTTACTATGTAACTTATTAAAAATTATTTTCATATTCTATTATTCTCCATAGTTTAAACTAAATTAATTTTCAAACAAATTTTTATTAGAAAATTCTACGAGAATCCAATTATTTAAATACAAAGGTTCCTTGAAATATAATTCTTATAAAGAATTTTCGTAACAAATTTTTAAATAATTGAATTCTTTTTTATTAAAAATGATTGAAATTTTGTGATGAGTCTTATTAATTCATGAAAATAATTGAATTATTGCGAAGAAATTTCTACAAAATTTTTAAATATTTCAATTCCTGTGAAATTTTTATTATTTATAAAAATAATTAAATGTTTGTGTATAATTTTATTAAAATTGTACTTTAATAATTGAATTTTTAAAAAAAAATTTTAATTTTTTATTTTTTATTAAAATTGTTCTTAAATAATTGAATTCTTTTTAAAAACTGTAATAAAAGATTTTGAAAATCTTTGAAAGTAGAAAATTTGTTTAAAATAATTGAAATCTTACCAAGAATTTATATTATTAAAGTTTTTAAAACTAATTAAATTTTGGAGAAGAATTTTATTATTTTTAAAGATATAGTTCAAATTTTGACAATAATGTTAAAAAAATTGTTGAACAGAATTGACATTTTGCCAAAAATGTTATAAGGTAAAATAAAAATAAAAAATTAAATTTGTGCAATCATTTGTAACGTCTTTTAAATTCAATTTGTTTAGTGTTTTTAATTATAAAATTCTTCAATAAATCCATTATTTTTAATAATTAATTAAATACATGTTGACAAATTTAACGAATTTTAGAAGATTTTGAATTATTAAAATTTTTCAAAAATCTAAGTTTATTAAAATTTCTAATTTAATTTATTCAACATTGGAATTTTCTAAAATTTAAATTTAAAACCGTCTTTGGAGTTAATTTATTTATGTTAATTGTAAACGCAACTCTTTTAAAATGTAATTCATTTATTTAAGTAAAATTATGCTTTAAATAATTTATTTACTTCATGATGATTGTTCAAGATTTGAGTTATTTAAAATGAAATTGGAAAAAGGAAGGTTTTGTATTAGAATTCGCTGTTATTTTATAGTTTATGAGTTAAACAAAAAAGACAAAAAAATTTAGAATTTTCTTATGAATTTTAAAAATTTAATTTTTTTAGTATAAGGTAAATGTACATATTTCCGTGCTAGAACCTTATTCCGTGCTATTTTTTTATTAATTAGAATAAGGAAATGATAACATATTTTAGCAAGTGGAAAATTGTAGAATAAATTTTGCTATTTATTAAATTAATATTATGGGTTTTATTTTACTAAAATATTTTATTAATTTTTTATATTAATTAGTATTAAATGATAGCACGGAATAACGTTCTAGCACGGAAATATGTACATTTACTTTACTTTTAGTAAAAAATTACAGAGTTTTTCCTAATTTCTCTATTTCAGAATATGATTATCTTAATTAGAATAATATTAAAACTATATTTTTCAATTCCCATTTTATTATTATAAAAAAATTTGTTTTAAAAATTTTAATATTCTGTTATTTTTAAAATTGTTAATTGTATTTTTAAAAACGAGTGAAAAATCAGCCGCGCGCGTAAGAGCCCTAATATTGTTGCTTGTAAATCTGTTAAAGTATAAACAATGTATAGAAACTTGATTTCTTTGGGGATTTTCGTGAAAAGTTTTTTTTAACATAAAGAACGAAACGAACATAAAAAGCGAATAGAATATATTTCATATTGGTTTATGTAATGTATAAATTTTGTGAGAGATCACTATGAATTTCGTTTTGTAGAGTATATAAGGCAGCGATCTTTGTTGCTGGTCAATTACACAGTAATTAATGTTGGCGTACTGCACATACATCCTCGAAGGACCAGGAACATCAGGAGTTATTACAAAGATTTACGAGGGAGACCGCACTTGTCCTACGTGTACGTACTCAGTGTTCACGTAATCGTGACGTGTTCGTGTTAGTGAATCTGTGTTTGTACGTAGTCATGTCTCGACATGGTATAAATGTGGTATTGGTCTCTACGCGCGTTCTCAGCGCCTCGAGCATCCCAGCTATTTTCCCGGATGATGCATGCTCCGAAACTATCCGGGTCGTTCGCTAAACGTGATATGTTATCACAGAAACGCGATAAGCTCACCGAAAAGATAGAGTGGATTATACTTTCATTTTTTCCTTCTCCCTCTACATTTGAATTAAATAAGTACTAACTAAAGCGATAGAAATCGGTTTCGTTTTCCGAGGCTTTTATATAGGCGAGTTATAAAACGAGAAAGAGAGAGAGAGAGAGAATGTAGAAAGTATTCTTCTTCATTTACTTTCGCTTTGTGGTCCATCCTTTGGCTGACCTTGCGAGAATTTATTTCATTTCCTCCTGTAATATCTTTTAGTCATTCTGCTAAAAGATATTATAATCTTTAAGTTTCAAGTTTATTTTCTATATAGATAGAGAATTGTTTTTATTATTTTGTTTTTGATTGTTTAGACGTGGAATTGTTTGGTTTAATTTATAAAAGCTTTGGGGAAAATGATTTTTTTCAGAAAAATGATTAGATATAGAAGGAAGAAAAATTGAGTCAGTTGAAATAGATTGTCCGACTGAATTTACTGCAAGCTTGGTTTGATTCGCAGGACCTTTATTTGAGAGACGCTGATCAAGAAGTATGAAGGCATCCCCAGAAGCCACATTGCCACAGGGAACAACTGCACGCTCTTCCTTCTGGCTGTCTTCCAAATCTACTCTGCGAGCTTTTTCTATTTTACCCCTTATTTTTCTGTTCGACTGATTTATCGTTTTATTGCACGAGCCTTTTCCTCTCTCTCTCTATAGCACAGACCTTGTCTCCAATCATTTTCGTTCATGTCCCGTGGCGAGGTAAAGATTTTTCGAATATCTTTATTGTCATTATATTTTTATCATTTTTTCCAGTATTTTTCTTTTCAATTGTTTGCCAAATATACGATATCAAAATTCATTTCAATTTTTGGTGGTTTAGTTTTAAACTATTTCACGTCTTTTAGAAAATTCTATAGATTTTGTTATGAACTGTTAATCCTTTGTGATAGTTTGAGCGACAACGACGACAAGAGAATAAAAATGCTCGAGAAACTCTCTGTGGAATTTACAAAGAGATTTCATCAAATTCCTCGGGAAATTCCGGGAAAATCTCTTGAAATTTTGGTATTTCAATGATGAAATTAATTTATTTTCAGTCAGTACTTCTATAGAGAGATAATTTGTGATCAATTAAAATCAACCGCTAATGTCGAAAATTTGCGATTGTGTTTAAAGGATTTGTTTAATTAAGAAAATGCCTTTTTAATTGAAAAAATATTTTCTTAATTACACAGTAAAACGTGAGGTGTTAAAATAACGCCAGAATGGATTAAAATAATCTGAAACAGTTTGATCCCTCTAGGATTAAATTAACACCAAAGAGGATTAAAAAAATCTATTTTAGTGTTATTATTAACTATAAATTAAATTTTATTTTAAATAAAACACCAAAGTCAACGATTTGTAAAAATTCAACGAATTTAGCTTCTCCAGGGAGAATAGTAAGTTACTTACTAACTAACATAGTAACATAGTTACTAAATGCAATTGAGTTCAAAAATTTTAAAAAATTCTCGTCAAAATTTCAATTATCTTTATAAATAATAAAATTCTTCTCTCATATTCAATTATTTTACTAATTTTTTATCAAATTCTTGTCAAAATTTCATTTACTTTCAAAAGTTTTCTAAAATTCCATTATTTTCAATATCTACTAGTTCAATAAAATTTTTCAAAAGAATTTCATTATTAAATAAAATTTGAATACAATTCTATGCAAACATTCAATTATTTTCATAAATAATAAAAAATTTTACAGGAATTAAATTATTTACAAATTTTTTTTATAAATTTCTTCGCAATAAATCAATTATTTTCATAAATAATAACATTTCTACAGGGATACGATTATTTTTATAAATAATAAAACTCTTTTAGGAATTCAATTATTATTATTAATAATAAAACTCATTGCAGAATTTCAATTATTTTTTATGCAATTTTAATCAAATTCCTGGAAAAATTTAATTATTCTTGAAAATCTTATTAAAATTCGTCCAAAGAATTTAATAATTTAAAAAATTTGTTGAAAACATTTTTTATAAGAATTTAATGTTAACAAACATGAAATTAATAAATTATTTATTTTTTTATCTAAATAATTGAATTCTCGTAGAATTTACTAATAAAAATGGTTTTAAAAATGAATTTCAGTTAAAATTTTAGATTATACTTAAGTATTAAAAGCATTATAACGTGTATTTTCAGAAATAATTAAATTTTGAAAAAGTTTCAAACTAAAATCATTAAAATTCTTAATTTTTCATATTTTTGACAAAAAATTCTGTAGAATTAATTCTTTTTAAAAGTTTAAAATAGGATATTTATTGAAATTATTTTAAGTTTTTATTTTTCAGTATTTATTTAATTGCAGAATTTCCGAATAATTAAAATTTTTGTAAAATTGAATTGTAAACGAATAAATTTGAAAATTCTAATAAAACTCATCGTAGCGTTTCAATTATTTTTCATACAATTGAGGGGCTGGATGCTATAACGTGTTACGTGCCATGTTAAGTAAATGGCGCGTAACACGTTATAGCATTCAGCCCCTCAATTATAATTGAATTCCTTGAGAAAAGTAATTATGTTCATGCTATAGTTTTAATAAAATTCGACAAAAGAATTGAATTATTACAAAAATTTGTTACCAATATTCTTAATGGGAATTAAATTTTTAGAAACATTCAGTTATTCAATAAATTATTTACTTTCGCATTTAAATAATTACATTTTTGTAGAATTTTTTGATAAAAATTGATTTAAAAATTAATTTAAGTAAAATTTTTGGACTATAATTGAATATTAAAAGAAATATAGAGTGAACTTTTTGTAAATAATTGAATTTTGAAATTTATATTTTTGAAAAAGTTTAATTGGATTTTTAAAATATTATTTGAAGGTTTTATTTTCTAATATGTATTTAATTAAAGAATTTAGGAAGAATTGAAATTACGTGAAATTGATGAATTAATTATTATTAAAAATAATAGATTAAGAATTTTTGAGAATAAGAATTGAATTAAAATAATGAAAATAATTTTGAAGAAGTATGATATTCTTACAATATAAAATAATGATTTTATTACTTGGTCATCTTTAATTATTATAAAATATGAAGAAATTATATCTTCATGTTTTAAAGTTATAAAAAAATTTAATAAACTAAAACTTCATTCATTGTAAAAAATAACACCAAAATTGATTATTTTAATCTTTTTTGGTATTAATTTAATCTGCAACACTTTTTAATACCTCACGATTTACTGTGATAATAAATCATTTTTTTGTAAAAAGGCAATAGGATAAGAATGATATGGTTATTGTTTTAAAAGATTTTTTGTTGACTTTTTAGTTAGGATTCTTCTGATACATATACAGCAGAAGAAATGATAAACATTTTAATGTAAACCAGGTAAATTTACGATCAATAAAATGGGTGTCGATAAAAAAGTAAAGAAAATGCGGAAAGTTTGAAAAACGCTGGAGTAGGAATAATGTCTTTATGCCCGATCCGTTCTCGATCAACCCCCGATTCCCCTCCGTAAACTGCATACCTTTTTACCTTGAGATGTGTGTGTATATATATATACAGAGTTTTCTGATTCTCCTCATAAATCGTACCACCGCAAATAGTTCATAAATAAAAGTCAGGCCTCTGCCGGCTCTTACTTTCAGAGCTTCTATATACTGGAAATAGACACCTCGTAGAGTTTACGAGGTTTCTTCAGTTACTAGAATGACGCAAGGATTTCTTTAGATTACTTTCAAACATGTACATCAATATAAAGTCAGATTTTTCAAGATTATTTTATGTTTCTATGTTCTTTTTTTTATGTTTTCTTAATGGCCTTTTAAAGATTACTTTCAAAGATTTCATGTTTCGGAATAATATACAGTGTTATTAAGTGCAACTTTTTCGCATGAGTTTATGCAAAAATTTTTATGAATCTGAGTAAAACAATGATAAATATTTATGTAAGTTTGGATTATATATTGCATTTTGTAAATTTTTTTATAAGGATCGTTATAAAAGTTTAATTTTGTTAATTTTTTATTGATTAGGCAGGAATATCAGAAAAGTCAGGAAATGTAAAATGTCTGGAAAATTTTTACTAATTTGAATCAGTCTTTGACTTTTTGCTTTTGAATTAGTAAATTTTACTAATAAACAGTTTGTTATACTAATTTAATAGTGAACTTTACTAATTCGAATGCAAAAAATGTAATAAAGAAAATTTTTTAATTTCATTTCTAAGAGCAATTTTTAAGACTATAAGGTTTTAATAGTTGAGATGCCTAAGATATCTACAGAGATTGCAGGAAGAAATTTCACAATAGTGACTGACGAATTTCACTCCAGGGCAGCGCTCTTTTTTTTCTTTCTTTTCCAATCCCCCTTTTCATCCACCTTTTTTTAGATGTATATACGTTTAAACTTTTTTGTCTACAGGATTTGTTTTATCTTTCCTTCGTCTTATGTATTGACTCAAAGAACATTCGACTCGAAGGATAAGATTCCTGAGAGTGCTATATAGAGGTACCAGAAAAACTCAACTCTCTTCTTTACAAGACGCGCACGTCGTCAATCGGAATTTAATTTCATTTAGTGAACTTTTGGCTGCCGGCAGCACAACCTCTATTAAACTAGTTATTGCAACAAAAAAAAAATAACTTTTCCTACCCCCAAAAAGAACTTAAACAGAATAAATTTAATATAAAGAAATAATTTTTAATACGAATTGAAAAAAAATTTTCAAATAAATGAAATGCCGAGAGGAAAATTAAACACCATTCTAAGAAAAAAGCTAGATCCAAAATTGAAGGAAGAATAAATAAAAATCCTGTTGAGTAAATTTGGGGCCTTTTTGAAAATGATCACATTCATAATCGACACAGTCAAGTGCAACTTTATCTCATATACACTTGACGTGACAGTTCAAGGTCAAAACCATGTTGCACACCTGAAGTAAAATTTCTTCGAGGTTGATGATTCGAGAAAGTTGGATCGTCTTAAAACCGGCTTTCGTACTTTCGAGGCGGGCTCCTCGCCCTCCTTTTCCGGTTTGGCAAACTTCCAATACTTCCCGATAGATTAATACCTCTCATGATAAAAATTCGATTCCTGATGAATTTAAATCGAATACTTTCCCTGAAAGTATGTCAAAAATGATATGGTATTCATGATCTGAGGAAATATTTTTCGATATATATTAAGAAAGAATTTCTACGAGAATGTGAAAAGTGTGCAATAGAAAATTGAAAGTAAGAAAAATCCCAGGTATAATAATGTTTATAGCTTCACATGACATTTTTTTTCCTGAGTCTCTTCTTCATAATGTGGAAAAAATTTAGAAAATATTATAAGCGGTAATATCAAGGAGCTGAATGAAATGTCAATTATTGAGACAGTATTCATTTTTCCATTAGTTCTTGAAGATGAAAATCTTTTAGAGAAAAACATGAATATAAATTTATAAATTATTTCAAACTTCAAAGAGAAGGAAAAAATTTCAAGAACTTTACATTTTGAAAAGGAAATTAAAATTCGAAAAAAAAATTTTCAATTAAACATTTTTTTTCCAATTTCTGTATAAAGTTTTACCACTATGCAGTGATTAAGTGCAACCGTTAATTTGTTAATTAATTGTAGAAAAAATAGAATGAAAATCAGGAAGAGAATTCCCTAGATTACAGTGATTGTTTTCAACCATTAATTAGTAAATCAATTGACGAAATTAATTTAATTGGAAGTCATGATAGAGGTTCGAGAAGAAAGTGAATTTTAGACAGAAAGAATAGTATCCAATTTACAGTGTGATTATTTACGCAATCATTAATTAATCAATTAGTGGGAGTTAGTGGATCAATTTTATTATTTGAAATAATTATGTTATTATAAAATAGTGATTGTTCAGAAATCATTATAAAAGATTAACTTTTAATTAATTGTGGTCAATTAATATAATATACGTTTATTGTCCATGAAGCTTTTGTATAAACGTTGCAAAATTATTAATTAGTTGATTAAAGTGTCTCGAGTTGGTTTATTAAATATTTTAAATTTTTATAATCTCATATATAATATTGATAATTTCCACAATTTCCCTAATTTAACCATAAAAGTTTAACTAAATTAGCAATTTTCATTTCTGATTGTTTCATCATTATTTGTGAAAAAGAGAAAAAATAAAGACGCATTTACTGAAATTAAACTCGGAAGGAAAATAATTTCAGGTTTGTATATATGTGGGAAAGGTGATAAAGCAATAGTTTTATTTTAGAGAACGAGAAAACGGTACAGGAAACGTAACCAGCTGAATTCGGATATCCTTCCGCGTCAACGCGTTTCCGTTGCGATATCTTCTTGCAATTTTCTCTTGACTGCCAGGGCTGCTACTCAACGTCCAGTCCATTCCAAAACCCAAGCGAGCCTTGTCTAGTTGAGAAGGAAGTCATATTGTTCTTGTTGTGGCTCGTTTCTTCTGGTAAATGGTTGTGTTCTAACTTCTGAGTGAGGTCATGAATTTATGGCACCAAGGACAATGAAATTTTCGCTCTAAATAGATAGATGGACATCGTTGCTTTTGAAATATTAGTCCATTTGTTCCCAAGTTTATTTATATTAGAAAAAAATATTTGAAATTTATACAGTGAATAATAAGTTTAATATAAAATTGAAAAAAATGATTTGAAATTATTAAAAATAATAATATTTGAGTAATTTTTAATTCTTTTGAACGTTCAAACAAGGAATTTTTTTTAAATATAACTATTAACAGCAAGTGTTAACAATGAACAATTATCTATTATATTATAATAATCGACATAATCTGTCCTCACCTGAAGTTGGCGTTGTTTTATTACAATGTATTGTTTTGTAGTTTAAATTGATATGTCAAAAGATGGAAAGTTAATTTGTAGACTGTGTTTAAAAAAGTGTGTTAAATGTGTAGTGCTTTAATTTGTTGACTTCCTTAAAAATTAAATTTTGAATAATACACTGAAAAAAAATTTATTTGATTCAAATAACCGATTATTTGACTATTATCAAATAAATATTTACTTGAATCAAATAATTTTTATTTGAATCAAATATTTCAGTATGTAAAGCAAATACTATTTAATTGATTCAAATAAAAATTATTTGATTCAAGTAAATATTTATTTGATAACAGTCAAATAATCGGTTATTTGAATCAAATAATTTTTTTTTCAGTGTATGACTCAACAATTCTAGGAAATTAATTGTATTTTTGAAGACTTGCAGTTCACATTTTTAAGTATTTTGAAATTTTAAGCAAATAAAGATGAACAATAATTAGTTAAATATTTATTTTACAAAAGTTATTAAAATTTGAAAAATTTAATTTGGAAATTTTTAAAAAATTAAGTTTTTGAAAAATAGTAATTAAAATTTTTTAAAGCAAAAAGTACTTGAATTCACAATAATAATTTTAACAAATTGAAACAATTGGAAATTCTTTAAAATTTTATATTTTAAAGAATTTTATTTTTTCCTCTTTAAAAATTGTCTATAAATATAATTATATTTTTGAGGTTATAATATTTTATGAATTTACAAAAATTGTTCTATTTAAATAATTCAATTTTCGTAGTTGAATTCTGATAGGAATTGATATAACAAAAATTTCAGTTAACATTTTAAAAAATAATTAAATATTTAAGCCGTTATAACAGGAATTTTAGAAATGAATTAAATTTTAAAAGGTTTTTAAATTAAATGCGTTGAAAATGTAAGAGAAGTAAAAGTTTAAAAAATCTTTAAATTTTTGTTTTGAAAAATTATTAATATCATTATTTCTCTTTAAAAATTATTAAAGTTTTTCAATATTTTTATTCAAAAATTTTTTAAAAATAATTGAATTTTGGATGAATTACAGTTGAAAATTTTAGAAATAATTGTATTTCGTGGGGTTTTTCATTGAAATTATTTGAAATTTTAATTCCTCAGGAAAAATAAATATGAATAAGTTTTTAAATTTTTGATTAACAAAGAGTATTTAAGTTTTTAAAAATTTATTTCACAAATTTCGTAAAATTGTTTCTTGAAAAAATTAAACTAAAATTTTTTAAAAATACTTCTATTTCCGAAAATAATTTAGAAAAATTGAAAGTAAAAACGGAAAAGAAAATTGCACGCGCGCTTGCGATCGTTTAGTTTTGCTACACTGAGAAAAGGATTTATTTGATTCAAACATATTTTATTTAAATCAAACTTAAAATATCTTTGCTATGAAGTCAAACAAATTTAAGTTTAATTGAAACATATTTTTTGGTTCATTTATAGAAATAATATATTTAATTCGAACATAATTTATAGTTGATTTTTAATTATTTATTATCAACTTTTAAGTTTAAATCAAACAACATTTTTAAACATATTTTTTGTTTAAACCAAAACAGAAAATATGTTTGAATTAAACATAATTATTCAAACAAAAATTATTTTTGAATCAAACTAGTAAATATTTTTTATATATTGGAATTAAGCTTAGAAACTAATTTCATTGAAACAAAATCGTTTAAAATTATTTTCTCCAACACTTGCTCTGAAAGAAGTACTTTTCTTGGTAGAAAAGTGTGGCGAAAGTAGAACTTTTCTCAACTGCTCTGAAGAGCGTGGCGAAAGTAAAATTTGGCGTGGCGAAAGTATTTTTTAGCGTGGCGAAAGTAAATTTTGGCGTGGCGAAAGTAAATCATGAACTTATTCTTTTTTCTTTTTCTTTGACCGAGATTTATTTTCTATCTAACTTCTTCCCCACACAAAACATTCGTCTTTTATTATTTTAAACATAAGCACACGTTAAATTAAAATTATACGAAACTCACGAAGAAACCTTTCCTCGCAAGGTGTTGGAGAAAACGTAGTGCACAACTCGTGGTGAAAGAATGATTTTTCGCCACTAGTTGTACAATGTACTATTTTTACTTGAAACGAGTATAATGTTTTCTCAGTGTAGTTTTCAATAATCAAAAAAATTAATTATTATAAATCGTGACTTCTTTAATAAATTTAATAACATCTGAAATAAATTGTAACAAAAATAAATTAATAATAGAAATAAAAATAAAAGTTCTATTTAGTAAAATTTAAATTCTGTAAATCGGTCTAAGCTTAATAATTCTTAGAATTTAAAGTTAAAAAAAGTAAAATTTTTCCAAAGTTTGCAAATTACTGAGAATTTAATTTTGTTTAATAATGTAATTTAGTTTAATAATTATCTAATAACTGTTTTGTATACAATTATTATGAACACTTTTTTTTGTTAGAATGGATTGATGATAGGAAAGAATTAGAAAAGAGACAATTGAAGATTAGGTAAAATTAATTTTTGCGGTATATTTTATTTACATTGTAGTGCAGTAAACAATTTTCAGTGACATTTTATTACTTTATATATACTCAATTTAATTCCCTTCGCTCACTGATAATTAAAAATCATAATTTTTGAAAGTGAGAGAAATTATTTACAACATTGCGTATTGTTCCCACAAAGATATTATATGCTATTATAAGAAATTGCAACTGATGATTATTATTGTTGTTACAACAATCACTCTCAAGGAAGATCAGAGTCTCTCTCTCTCTCTCTCTCTCTCATTTTGTTTTATTGCTCTTCTCATATTGTGTATTGTGGCATAACAAAGTTAAGCGAATTATTTTTTATGGGTTTCACCGCATAAAAATAAAAAAAGAATCAGATACAATTTCTGCTTGTTCTTCTGGAAGTTGAAAACCGCATAAAGTCGATTATCTTGTGTTAATTTTGATTTTGAGACAACAGGAGATATTGTCAGTTTGTAGTGTGGAAGAATCTCGTGACATGCGGAGAAAGTATTTTTCACTTGCCCCTTTCTTGTCTCCTTTTTTTAAACCATCCTCTTGATGTAACCCTTTGCTCAGTCAATCAAACTGCCCATTTTATTTGCTTATTCGCTTTTCATCCTCTTCGCTCTTTAAAGAGAATAAGTTTCATGTAATCAATTTTGCCTTCTCGAGTTTCCCGGATGTTTGGTACATGGCAACTGAAATTGCGCGGAAGTAGAAAAAATTTGTTTTCAAAGGATTTTTTTGTATTTATTTCTTTGCTGGAATATGCTGAAAAAATGTATTTGTTTCAAATATCCGATTACTTGTCTATATTTTGAATATTTACTAGCATGAAATATCTGTTATTTAGATCAAATCTTCAATTTAATAACAAAATACTTCATTAAATTAACGAATAGATTAAAATCTAGTAAATAATTAAACACATAAATTGCACTTTAATAAATATTTGAATAAATAAATTACAGTATAAAACGTACTCGAATAAATAAATTGTAACCTAATAAAAAATTAAAAAATTAAATTCCGGTTTAATACATAAACAAATAAATAAATTAAAATATGAAAATAAGAATTAATAAATTGAAATTTAATATAAATATTTTAATAAATGTACAGCATTATAATAAATAAATTATTGTATGATATTATCACTCGGTTGTTTTAAATATTTACTAAACACTGAATTTAACGATCATTCCGAGTAAGGTGTTCAAAACGTTCCTTTGGAACCTTTCCAAATTTTCTTTATTTTTTCCTTAAAAAAATTGTTTTTATAATTATTAATTTTATGTTTTCTAAGAATGTAATTTAATTTAATTATTATTTTTGTTAAATAAATTATAGTTTCTGAAGAGGGCAGCCGCGCTGTCGAAACGTTAAACAACATTTGTTGTTTTATTTTGAACACCTGACTCGGAATGACAGTTAAATTCAGTGTTTGGTAAATATTACAATAAATAAATTGCGAACTTCAAAATAATTGAATAAATAATTTGCAGTCTAATAAATACTTTAATAAATAGATTATAATTTAATAAATAATTTGAATAATTAAATAGCAGTGTAATAAACAATTGTACAAATAAATTATTGTAAGAGAAACATTAGAATAAATAAATTGCAATTTCATAAATGATTCAATGTTAATAAATAGATTGTTATGTAATATTTAATTAAATATTTTATATGTAGTTTAATAAATAATTGAATAAATAAATTACAATATGAAAATACTAGAATAAATAAATTTCAATCTATTACATAATTCAATATATAAATTGCAAATTAAGAAATTATTCATTCAATAAGTAGATTGCGATCTAATAAATAATTGTATAAATAAATTGCAGTATGAAAAATACTTGAATACATAAATTACAATTTAATAAATAATTTCCGTAATAAATAGATTGCAAACTAATCTCTCTAAATCTGAATTAGTAGAAAGTTACTAATGAAATGGTGAAAAGTCGTCCACTAAATGATTTAGTAATAATTCTACTAACAATTAGTAAAATTTTACTAATTGTTAGTAGAGCGTTACTAATTGATTAGTAGAATTCTACTAACAATTAATAGAACTGCTTTATTAATAGTCGATAAAACAGTTTCACTAATTCATTTAGTGAAGAAGTGATTTTACTACTTCTACTAAAACATTAGTAGAATTTTCTAAAAATTAGTAATATTCTACTAATTAAAAAGGTGAAAAGTGGTTCATGAAAACTACTAATTCTTAGTAAAATTTTACTAATTCTTAGTAGATTTCTACTAATTCAGATGTAGAGAGATAAGTGATTCAATTTGTAGATAGATTTAAGTCAAATAAATAATTAAATAAATTACTTTTTATCAAATAAATTGAATTTGAATCAATAGTTTTAGTATTTAAAGCAAATAGCATGTAAAGTAAAAGTTATTTGATGCAAAGAAATATTTATTTGACAGTAGAAAAGTAATTGTTTATTTAAATCATATCAATTTTATTCAGTGTAGAAATTATTTAAATTTCTAAGGCTAATGAAGTTCTAATTAATATGTAAAATACAAATCTGGAAAGGTTGTAAAATAATAAAAGAAGCAAATTCGGTTCAAAAGAAAAAAGGAGTAAAATATTGAAAATGAATACAATTGAATAAATAAATAAATAAATAAAAATGAGTACAAAATCTTAGAATGATTGAAGGAGGTGTGATGAGGAGTATTATGAAACAAATTAACGAGGAAAAGTGACGGTTAGGATAATTTTACGCGCCTCCGTGCATGACAGTAAAAGTACCCGGATAATTATATCGAGTATCTGTTATAAGCTAGAAAGCTCATTTACATATGAGTGCAAACTTAAGTATTGTGTGGGTTCGTCCTTTTTTCAAAGAGATAGAGAGCGAGATAAAAGAATCATTCAAGTTGAATGCGCTTATGAATGCAGAATCATAAGTGACGATTTGAATGAAATGACGACTGTGGATTATTCCATTTTGGTTTGCGACACTGTACATAGTTGAAACACGCATAATATGCATAGAAACCACAAGTTTTTAAAACAAAATAAATCGTTTCTCTTATATGCTTCCACTGTGGGTACACTTAAATGTATAAATATAATTACTAGTGTTGGCCGAACAACTTGCGTATAGAATGGCTTTATTTTTCATCAGTAGAAAATTTATGACCAGTTGCCGTTTTGTAAAAAGTGACTGTAAAATGTGCTAGAAATGTAGTTTATACTGTTTTTATGTTACTACAAAAAAATATATGTTCTTCGGTACCTAAAAGTTTTAGTTTAAATATTATTTATTTTGGTCAAGTGCAAGAAAAAGAAAAATGTTTATTAGGAAGTTGCGGTGTACGTAACGTTTATTTTAGTTACTTTACTAAAGCGATTCAATTTTAATATAAGGTATAAATAAATGAATTTGAATAATTATAATAGTTTAACACTTAGCGAAGAAGAAATTTTTCTCTAATTTGTAGTCAATAATTGACTACAATTAGAGAAAAATTAATATTGTTTTTATGTTACTACAAAAAAATATATGTTCTTCGGTACCTAAGAGTTTTAGTTTAAATATTATTTATTTATTATTATTTGATAAAAATTTAAAATTTAAAATTTTTTAAATTTTAAATTTAAATCTTTAGGTATTTTATAAGAATATGTGATATAAGATCTGAATAATTCATATTTAATGTAAATATTATAAAGTTTTTAATCAATTATTTTTTCGCTTAATATTAAAGTTGCGTACTTCAACGTTTTTTTTTTATTTTGAATAGTTGACAATTTTATTTTTTTGATGTAAACATTGAATAGTGTGGAAGAGTAGCAGGTGCAAAATTTTTGAGAAAGTACAATTTTTTATTAGATGATTCGAATAATTCATCATGTATATAAAAATGTGAAGGAGAGAGAGAGAGAGAGGAAGTCGTTCGGGGAAAATCAATTCATGTGATTCCTTAAATAAAGTACCTCTTTCTATCGTTCCCTTTTGAAATTCAGTTGCATAAGACGCACACGCGTTACCGAGCATTGAACGATGAATCCGATTTCACGCTCCGTATCTTCGAGAGCGGAAGGGCCACTGGAATCTGAACCCGTCTGCTTATAATGTTACGACTTTCGGTCAACTTTTTCAATGGTCAACTCCACTCCTTCATCTTACCGCGAAACACTTGTTTCGATCTCAACGGGAAGATTGTGAAAAAAGGGACCCTCTCGAACTTGTAATGAAAGTAAAAGAATGTTTTGAGTTGATTAAAGAAAGTGGCACACATCTTTCGATCGAAATTTCTTCTCCATTCATTTATCATAGTATTAAAATCATTCATTTTAATCTTTTTAAGCTGAGAATAAATATGTAATGTCGAAAATTAGTGTATTATAATAATTGATCGATTAGAACAGGATAATTTTTGAATTGTATGTTTTTTTTTATTCTTCAATTATATATGGATGCTTGAGTTCTTTTTAGTTTATTTGAATATTTTCAAAGAATTCGAGTATTTTCGATTTATTTATTTTCATAAAATGGGATTTCATCGATTTTTTTTCATATTGTAAAAAATACTACTTTTTAGTATAACAATACAACTTTATTTTAATATTCATATATTGAAATTTTAAATCCTCGAAAAAATTTGTGAAAATTATTAAAAATAATAATTAATATAGAAAATAATTTAATTTTAGTTAAAATTGTCATTAAATAAAAGAAAATTGAGTTTCAGTCGTACCTACTTTTAAAATGGACTTTTCTTGAATAATTTTAAATTATCGAAATTTTTAAAAGTATAATTGATTTAGACAAGAACTGCAGTTAAAAATTAAAAAAATAAATAAAATTTAGGAAATTATACACTGGCACTTTTAAAAGCGTCTCATAAAATTCTCCAAGTGACTGTTCTAGCAGTTACATTTAATTGGAAATATTATTTATAATTAAATTTCTAAAGAATTCAAGTTGAAATAATATTTAAATTGAATTAACAATTAAGATATAATTAAGCATTCGAGACTATTTTCTTTTCTCAAGGAAAAATAATTTTAAAAGATTTAACGATACTATACTTTTTTTAGAAATGAACCCTTTTATCAAAAAATGAACATTTTAACAAAAAAGTGCCATTTTTTAAGATTAAAAATAAGGATGAAATTAAGAATCGAGACTATTTTCTTTTCTTCAGGAAAAATTATTTAATATTTCAGAAATTAAATATAAACTTCTTTACAATACCTCACCTTTTCGGAAATGAGTCATTTTCTAAAAAAATACCCTTTTTTAACCAAAAAGGACCTTTTCTAAAAAAATACCCTTTTTTAACTAAAAATGTCCGTTTTTAACCAAAAAGTGCCATTTTTTATTACATTAACAATTCAGATATAATTATTGAGCATTGTAACCAGTTTTATTATTCTTAATATGAATTAAAAACATAGTTTCATAGTACCACAATTTTTTGGAAGTAAGCCCTTTTACGAAGAATGGCATTTTTGACAAAAAGTGCCTTTTAATAATAGAACTACAAATTCAGTTGAAATTAAGCATTAAGGCCATTTTCTTTTCTATATTATTATTAAAAGATGAATTATAAACTTCTTCATTGTATCTCACCTTTTCGGAAATTAATCTCTTTTTTTAAAATGCCTTTTTAACAGAAAAGTGACATTTTTAATAAAATGATCAATTTCCATCAAACTAAGCATCGAGACAATTTTTTTCAAGAAAAAATTATTTTATATTTCATAAAGTATTGGCAAACAGTTTCACAATACCATATACTTTTCCGGAAATGAGCCCATTTTTAAAAAAAGTGCCCTTACCTACTAAAATCAGTAATTCGAATTTAAATAAGCTTTAAGACCAGATTATTTTTAAAACAAAATTTCTTTTTCTATCTCGGAGATGAAATATAAAAAGTTTTTCCCTACCGGAAATTTTCGGGAAAACGTCCTTTTCTCAAAAAAGTCCCCTTACACTGTAAAAAATTTAGGGAGTTAACGGTTTCGAGAGTTGGGAGTGAAATTTTTGGAGTCAATAATCAACTCCAATAGGTGGGACTTTTATAGAATCCCCTGGGGAGTTAAAATTTAACTCCCTTTTTTACAGTGTATTCAGTAAAATTAATAATTCGGCTTCAACTAATTATCAAGACCAAATTCGCCTTTTTATGAAAACATTTTTATTTATACCTGAGATATGAATCATAAATAGTTTCAAACGATAAAATCATATTTTTTTAAAAATGTCTATTATCCGAAATTATGTTTTAAAGTATGTTTTTAAAGAAAAATATGAAAAATAGTAACAAATATTTGAAAATAATTAAATATTGTAAACATGTATAGTTAAAATTTTTATCAGGATAAGGAAAAAAACGGTTGTTCGATCTTGTTTGTAATGAATTATAACCATTTTTTGCTGCTTAAATTTGATCCGAGGCCTAAAGAGGTATATTTTTTTAAGTATTGAAAATTAATTTCTTTTAGAAAGAAGTTTTATTTTAATTGTAATTAATAATTTTTTCCTTCTACAAATGTCTGATGTTAATTTTATACTTTAATGCGTTAAAAATTGAAGATGAGTGAAATTATGAAACACTCGCACTTTCATAAAAGTTGATTGGAATAAAAAAAGAATGTTTGTGGATAAAATAAAAAAAATATATATGGGGAAGAAAGGATGCGAGTGATAAATTAGCAAGTGTATGAAGTTTGTTTAACGATGTCTTTACACCTTCTTGATGCCTTAGCATTGCTTCCGAAAATGTGTGTGTGTGTGTGTGTTGGTATATATACGTTTTGTTTGTTGATCCGTGTATGTGGAGATGAGAACTGATGAGAACAGTGAACATCCGGAAGAAAGTGGCCGAGCAAATATCCATTTGTCTTCATTCGCTCTGACAAAATGATAATCTAGTAGGTTTTTTGTAGTTACAACTGTCATAGCACTGCGGTAGCAACGTGTGTCATATTGAGAAGACACATTGGCAAGTAATTTGACATCCTGACCTTTGTTCTCCAACAATCATAGCATTGTTCACGAGGATAAGATAATTATGTAAATGAGAAACATTAAGGAAATAATGCTCGTCATTTTGCACTACAACACAGCGGTTGCTCGAAGAAATATTGACCAGGATTTTGTGTTCAGAATTTAAGAGAATTTATCCGTTCTTCGAATCTCTTTTAGTCAACTTCCACTCCAGGAATTCTTATTTAAATCTTTAGTTTATTGCTTTCTCGTAGAGGAATTTAATTTTTCTTTATTTAAATTTTTTTATATGGTTAATTACCATTATTTAAAATTCAACTCGAATGAAAATCAACTTGAAATTTGTTACTTGGAAATTTGAAAAATCGATGGAAAGTTCTTTAATCTTTTGATTTTTGAGATTTAAAGATTTTGTTTTGTGTTTGACATTTTAAAGGGTCGAGAAATTTACTTAAAAGTACGTGATAGTTATGTAGATTATATATTTTGGATAACTATGTTAATGGGGTTAGAAATTTGTTTTCTCATCTTAATAAAAATGGACCAGATTTTTTGAGGTGTCACACTCTCTAAATTTAAATCGGCGACTTTTCGCTGATTCAAATTTAGAGAGAGAGAGAGAGAGAGATAAAGAGAGTCGTAGAGCGTGTACAATAATTTGGGCCGTATATTTGATGAATGTGGGCCGTGTAGGGGCCTGCGGCAGTGTGTCAGAGTTATAGCCTCTTCATGAGACTCACCAAATAAGAAAGTGGTCCAAACACACGCGGAACATTTAAAAACGTCACTGTTGTGATGACTATTCAATGTGTAAAATTATTTATTTTTCGATCAAGATTACGATTAATTGGTTTCATCAGTTGGAGGAACATGTATTTTTCAACACTATATTCATAACATGTATCAATGAAAGTTATAATTTTCCTGGTGTGTAAATCTATCGTGTATATCTGAATCACTTTCCCTTTAGACAAATTTTACTATTCACACCCGGACGGATGACTATATTCTTTGAGAGTTATTATTAAAATTTTCAGTGAAAGGAATTTTATTCTGTTGAATATTTATTCTTGTCGCAGATTTTGTTAAAAGGTAAAATCTTTATTTATTTAGATTCGAAGAATGTGAATTTTAATACAACTTTAATTTTTTGAAGCATGATTTAAATTTTTATTTGGCTAAATTCTTATTTGATGATTTTATTAAGCAGAAAAATGGCAGAGTTGACAAAGGTCTGAATCATTAAGGAAAATAAAATTGATCTGGAGAATTAAAGAATTGTCAGAAAATTTTATCAAAATTACTGAAAAAATAACAGAAAACTTGAATAATTACAATAAATCTGATTTTTAAAGCAAAACTATTTTTTAAATACTTAAAAAAGTTTCAACTCTTCTATAACTTTGTTTACCTTAGAATATTTTCATTTACAAAGAATTTAAAAACAATTCCTTGATTTTTTTCTTATTTCTGTAAACAATTAAATTTATTTAAAAATTAAATTCCGCACATTAAATTTCTTGAAGTTATTAATAGCAATTAACTTACAAAAAATTTTATTAAAAGACAGTAGCAATTTTCAGAAATAATTGAATTTCAGAAAGTTTTAAATTTTCCATTGTTGTAAAGAATTCACAAATAATTTCAAAATTTATTTTAAAGAAGTTGAGTTTTAATTTTTATTTCGCTTAAAAAGAATTAAAAATTTTTGAAATAATTAAAATTTTTTAGCATTCTGTTAAAAAATAAAGGATTTAAAAATTTTTAATAAATTTATGTTTTAGACAATTTTAGTTAAAATTCTGAAAAATTAAGTTTCTAAATGGAAATTTTACGAACTGGAATTCTTTTCATTGGAAATTGGAATGCTAATGACTTTTTAGGGAACACTCTAACGTCCCTTCACATCAAGAAACATCTGTAAAAAATATTAAGTAATTCTAATATGACAAAAAAAATGTAAAATACTTTCTATAATCTAAATTCCAAAGCCCTTATGCAATTAATAAATGATTAGGCACGATTTTTTGTATAAGATGTTTAAGAATCTCGAGAATCCGGAAGTGGATACGATGACGAATTCATGAATCACGGTTATTTTTCGATTTCGTAATATAGCTCAATATATATTATTAAGAGTACTCTTGAAAGAATCATATGAATATAATATATTGAAAGTGAAAGAGAAACGAGCATCTGAGAGAGGAACCATAAAATATATATATACACACACACACACACACACATATATATGACGATTGTCAGGGAAATAAATATTGCGTCGAAAGAGACTATAGATAGAGAGAAAGAGAGAGAATATAGAAGTTGCAGTTGGGAAAATGGGAATAAATTTCAAGAGAGCACTGAGATGAAATGAACCGGAACCTGGAAGCACTTTTGGAATATGTTTACTTACTCGTGAGCAAAATAAAAATTCACACGTTCATGACACGAGCGGAACCCTTTCACTCGGTCGAATAAATTTTATTTGATATTCCAGTAACATTTTACGTGTCTTGAAATTCGACGTTTCGCCAAATTTTGCAATGTGATTTTCAATAAATTTCTTTCTAGACATGCACTTATTTAGATTTTGATATACTTTTTGTTAATATTGCATAATTTTTCTTTAACTACTTCCTGTCTGGTACTTTTTATATGTATGGATTATTTGCTTATATAGAATTTGAAAATTTGGGATGAAACTTTGTTTTCAATTTAGTCAATTTATTTAGTGTTACTATTTAATTCTGATTTTCTTAAATTTACACAAAGGAAGAAATGTTATATTCAATTGGTGAATGTCAATCGATAGGAGTTTTCAACTTGCTTTTTCATTATATAAATAGTGATTTGATATTAATTAACTTAAATTTCGTTAATTCTTTTCAATGAGCTCAAAACAAGTGAAAACTGTTTCTGTAATTTTTATGTAACATTAAACTGTTAAATGGTAATTCAAAAGAGTTATTAACTTTTATTGCTGAACTGTAAATATTTCTCCAGATCTAAAATAGTAAAAAGTCGAGTAATTTAAATTAGTAAACATTTCTACTGAAAATATTTATTTTACAAAATTTATTAAAATTTGAAAAATTTAATTTGGAAATTTTTTAAAAATTAGGTTTTTGAAAAAAAGTAATTAAAATTTTTTAAGGAAAAGAGTACTTAAATTCATAATGATAATTTTAACAAATTAAAACAATTGGAAATTGTGTAAAATTCAATATTTTAAAGAATTTTATTTTTTCCTCTTTAAAAATTGTCTATAAATATAATTATATTTTTGAGGTTATAATATTTTATGAATTTACAAAAATTATTCTATTTAAATAATTCAATTTTCGTAGTTGAATTCTAATAGGAATTGATTTAACAAAAATTTCAGTTAACATTTTAAAAAATAATTAAATATTTAAACTGTTATATCAGGAATTTTAGGAATTAATTAAATTTTAAAATGTTTTTATATTAAATCCCTTGAAAATTTAAGGGAAGCAGAAGTTTAAAAATCTTTAAATTTTTGCTTTAAAAAATTATTAATAACATTATTTCTCTTTAAAAATTATTAAAGTTTTTCAATAATTTTATTTAAAAATTCTAAAAAATAATTGAACTTTGGGTGATTTACACTTGTAAATTATAGAAATAATTACATTTTATTAGGTTTTTCATTAAAATTATTTGAAATTTTAATTCTTCGGGAAAAATAAATATGAATAAGTTTTTAAATTTTTGTTTAACAAAAAGTATTCAAGGTTTGAAAACTTTAATTTCGTTAAATTGTTTCTTGAAAAAATGAAACCAAAATTTTTTAAAAATACTTCTATTTCCGAAATTAATTTTAAAAAATTGAAACAATTAAAAATTTTGTCAACTTTTATTGAAATAAATTTTGAATTTTAATTCAAGATGCTGTTAAAAATATTTTATGGCATTTACTACACGAGTTGTTCAAATAATTACATTTAATGAAAGACCGTAAGAAAAAATATATTTTTTAAGAAATTAAGAATGTTTATTAAATTTGGAAAAGCAAATTTTGATAGTAACAACTGAAAAGAAAATTTCAAGCGCGCTTGCGCGCGTGTAGTTTTGCTAGTTACAAAATAAAATAAAAACATTTTACTAACAGTTAATAAATACTTTTCCTATACCTTGAATTAGTGGATTATTTAAACTTCCATATAACATTAAATTGTTAAATTTCAGTTTACAAGAGATGTTAACTTCTAATGTTCATCAATAAGTTTTTTTTAAGAACTAAATTAGTGGAAATAGTTTAAATTAAAACTTTAAATTTTTTTAAATTTCTTTTGATTTTTAGTAATTTTCTATTCAAACTTGAGTAAAAAATTTGAAACTTTCTAAAGTAGTAAAACTTTACTAACAAGTATTAGAGATTTTTACTAATTTGAATTTGTTAATTACTTTTTTTACTAATAATAATTTAAAGAGATTCATTTAATATTAGTATTAATTACTCTTTAAATACGAATTAATTATAACAAAGCTACTAATTCATAATAGTAATAGTGGAAGATTTTTTTACTAATTCAGAGAGATCGATTCATTAATAATTAATTTCAATATCTTTAATTTCTTTTCACCAAAGAAAAATAAATAGAAAATGTTAATCTTCTCTTCTGTCAAAAATTTTATTCTTAACTATTAATTCATCAGTTCTGGTTTTTTTTTCTATTTGCATTATTAATGTTGATGCAATGAAACGATTAGATAATAATTAAAAGCGCTAATTGTTAATTTACAATAGTTCTTAACTTTTATTGTTGCACTGTAAATATTGTACAACAAAACGATTAGATTATAATAATAATTAAAATTTATTATCCTGAAATCAGTTTAGTTTGGTTAGAAATTAATATGTATACAAATTTGTCTGACCTAAAATGAAATGTGATAAAAGTTTAAATAGAAAGCATCAGAGGAATTCGATGTTTATGATGTAACGTAACATTAAAGGAAAATTGTGCAAGGCATATTTGTGATCAAAATCTTGATAAACTGATTCAAATGTTATAGATAATAGCGTTTTGGCTTGGATAATAATGCGGTTGTTGCATCATACGAAAGAAGAAATAAGTAGAGTTCATGTGATTCTTTCCTCATTGGAGCAACGACCGCGTGTGTAGGCAAAGTTTTAAAAAAATTTTTTTTTTTTTTAAATGGCATAGACAGAAAACCGGAAGAATGCCAATGAGTGAGTGATAAACTGAAAAAGAAATGAAAGTTATTATCCTTTTAGCAAGAGTGTGCACTTATGTACTCAGTCTCATCAATACGCATGATTTCTCTTATATGGAATTCAACGGATGTAGTACTCTAAGTCTGTAGATTTCACCAGAAATTCTATAACGGATCCACGAAAATCCGAAGCTGTGCACTGCTGGAGCTCTGTTGCGAACAAGAAGATTCCTTCCCGCTTTTTCTTGGTGCTGTATTTCGCTTAGGGAGGAAAAACATTTCAAATTTATGGTGTTTTTATTGCTTTTGATTTTCCAAGCTGAATTCAAGTTACAGAGTTTCATTTTAAAAAAGTTGATGTTTATTTTGGCTTTTGACAATATTACAACTTGGGTAACTTGAAATTGTTGGCATCTCTTGTTATAAAGTGTTTTTTGGAGAGAGAAAAAAGTTGGCAGAGAAAAAGAATTATTTTTCTGCTGTAATTTTAGATTTTGTAGTAATTTAATTGTTAGCAATTATTAAAAGTATTATAATTATTATTCTAAGTGAATTATTTGATGTTAATTTTTATTCAACAATAGACAAGTAATTTGAGATGACTGTCTTGGAAAAGATGTAAAACAAATCAGAAGAAATATTCAGGAATGTGATGTTTTTTGGTTTGGAAAAAGTTTCGAGGAAATTTTGCTATTGGCTTGAACTGTCGTTTCACTTAATTTATATTGATGATGAGAAGACTTTATCTTGGGGAACAACTTTATTTAAGAATTGGTTCATTGATTTAAAATGACGAATGATTTATCAAAAGAAGGATTCATCATGCGTTTTCAATTAGAAAGTGCATTTGATAAAGAAAAATGTGTGTGTGCGCACTTGTGTTACTGTATGACACATTGAGAATTGAGAGGAGAACTCGTTAGAAACACTATACAGTGTCCAGTATCGTAACTTGGACAAGCTTACGAGTTTACTTCCTTGCCTTTTTCGTAATGTTTGTTTTTGAAGAGGTGTTAGAATAGAAATCTTCAGGATACTCAGACGAGTTCAAGCCAACTTTCCTAATGGCTCTTGCGAAATTGAAAAAGGAATTGGGCGAACGAAGGGTAACAGTAAGTCCTCTTCAAAACTCTCTTCTCTTTTAAGTAAATAGTTTGGGGAGAAAAAGTCCAATTCCATAAAATCCTTTACTGAATTCATTACACATAGTAGACAAACTTTCGGTTTTCGATTATTATACATTCACGTGTGTAAGCTGATGGAATTGTTTGAGTTTTTTTTACTGTTTTTCCTACTTTCTCTTGTTTCTTTCTTCTTCTTTCTCTTTATTTCTTCTTTTTTATTTTTGTTTTGCTATAGAAAAATTGATGACTTTAAAACCGTTTGGGAAGAGTCTCGAATTTGGAGACGAAAAATGGTGGTTTGATTTCTCCACTTGAGAACGCTAAAATCGTTACTAGGTGGCGAGGGGTCTAAACTGACATCTAGCGGTGACCTTGGCGTTCTCAGGTGGAGAATATTAAACCACGTTCTATAATTATTTAGAAATTGTTTTTCTTTTCTTGCATTTAACGACAATAAAATAGTTAGTAAATTATTTGTTTAGTATTTATTTAGTAGTCGCTGTAAAATAATTATTGGATTATCTAAATTATTCGCTAGGCTCGAGACAGAATAGTTGATGGTTATTTTGATTAACGATGAATTCAAATTGCGTTGAAATTGTTCTTTCCTCGATTGTAAATTTGCTTTCTTTGAGTAAAAATAACTATTTCATAATACCTTTATGCATAGCTTTCGCATTTAAAGTTTCGTAGGATTTTGTTCTCTCGAGGAAATAAATCAGTTTGAAAAGAAAGTTTTCTTGGTAAGAAAGAAAAAAAAGCGCGCGCGCGCTTTGGAAAATAATTTGCCGATTACTTTCATCGAGTGCAAAACTTTTGTCCTAAAGAAGTCAGTCGTTTCTTGTATATACAGTGAATGTTTGAACGGTGGCCTCGAAAATAGCCAGAGGCTATATCGAGAACGTCTACAAGTTCAAGCGACAAGGACGCTTTCACGGTGAACGTTAAAGGAACTCCCTATCGATGAAGAAGATATCGCTCATGCAGGTGTTTTCTTACAGTTTTTAAAGATTATTTCTTTTTTAAATTTCGAGATAAAAATAATAACTTCCTTATTATTGATGAAAATAAAATTCGATTATATATTCAAAACATTATTTATGATTACTTATAATAAACTGACAAACGTCAAAAAAATATATATGTAAGTCAAAAAAAAAAAAAAAAAAAATGCAGAAGAAAATTGTTGCCTATAAAAAAAGGAAAGTTCCATTGCGTATATTATAATGGTTGAATTTAAATATTTTCTTGTTTTATATTCCGTGAGATAATGCGTGTAAAATTCCACTGGAGAGATACAATTATTACACTTTGCCAAAATGAGATAATTATTCGTGAATGAAGCGACTACAATGATTATTATCACTTCTCGCGAGATGGGTGAAATCACTGGCGCGCACGTTCTGCTGGCTTGAAAATTGCAATTGAAGTACTATATTGAATTTTACCGGAAACGAGATTATGGTAAATGCGCACATCTGGACGAGATAAAAAAAATCGTGCACACAAATGGATTTAAAGTGAATGATGGATTGCCGTAAAGTTGTTGGTTTATTGCAAGGTTACATGAAAAATAAGAAAAGGCAGTAATTGGGAAGAGAAATAATTACACTAATTTGTTGATCATTCAAAAAAAAAAGAATACATACAACTTTTCATATTTTATAGATGACAATTAGCTGTTTTTGAGTATATATCATAAATAAATGTGCGTATTATGACAGCGATATATCATAAGTTATGATATTAAGTGACAGGAGGTGATTGAAATGATCGTTAAAAATTCTTAGAGTTCTTCTGTGAATCAACTATATTTAAGAGTCGAAGAAATTTTCTCTTTTTCCTCGACATATTCAAATGACTTTTCAAGAAGTACCACGATTGTTATTGTATTCGATTTTTTTTCTAATTTCGTTTTTGTGCAACCAAGTTACAAATTTTTATTTGTTTTCTATTTGAATATACTTTTTCGAAAAAAACTTTCTTGGAAGTAAAATAAATTAATGTGAAGAAAAAAAATTATAAATAAAATAATAAAAAAAGTAATAAAAAAAAAATCATTGCACAAAAAGCGAATGGTACTGTTTAGTCCTTTAAAATTTCAATTTTCTGTTTTTTTTTATTATTGAAACCGAGAAAGTGCAGATGCAGATGAATTTAATTTTAAAAATAGATTTTTAATGGTACTTGGAAATTATTTCTGTCGTTAAATATGTATTTATAGTTATGGAAATGTTTTTGTTAGAAAAATTTTATAGAAATAAGTTATAGAAGAGGAGTATTAAAAATTTAATTTTGAAATAAAATTTATTTATCGTTTTATTGCGAATGGGGAATATTTTTTTCAATATCGGGGAATCACAAATTGTCCAGTTTTTAGATTTTTACCTTTTTTAAATTCTGGCACCTATTATATTTGTTTCTTTAATTTTCACACGTTTGGAAATTTTTCGCGAATTTAAAATAATTTTGTAAAAGAAATAAATAAATTGTACATTAATAGAAATTTATAGAATTTTAAGAACAAAAATTACTTCGTATTTCAAAGATTATATATTTCAATTAATTAAAATTTTATTTATTAAAAAATTTTATCAATAAACAATTGTCATTTCTATCAAGAAATTTTGAACTTTTTAATATTTTCAATTATTAAGAGGCATTCAGAAATTATTCAGAAGGAATGAAATTACTTATACTTTCAATAAATTATTTTATATGGAACTTTAATGAAGTTGAAATTTAAGTTATGAAAATTTTTAATTTATTCAATTTAAAAAATATAATTAATTAGAATAGGAATTTAAATTTTCATTCGATTTAAATTTCAGTGGATAAAAATTGCAATTTTATTCAAATTTTAATTCAATTTAAAGTTATATAATTTTTATTTATTTTTAATTTTAATTGTTCTATTAAAACAAATTCGGTACTGCACTTTTTTACTGTCTTTAAATTTAGTTTATAAAAATTTCAATTTATCTGAATTTCAACTTATTTTAATTTTCATCAGACTAAATTTAAATCCAATGAAACTTAAAATTGACGAAATTCGGAAGACTCATCGACTCAATTGTCAAATTGTCAAAAATTTTAAACTAGCTAAATTAATTTAAATTTAAGTTTTAATTATTGGTGAAAAAATTAAAATAATCAAACACAAATTATTTACTTATTACGTTAATTTTTTTATGCAATTTTTTGTCACCTTTTTGACATCTATTTTAGGAAAAAAATTCACCTTTTCACCTACTTTTTAGGAAAAAGGTTTTGTGAAGCCTGAAATATAGACCGATAAATAGATAGATAAATAGAAAGATAAATAGAAAGATAGAGAGATAGAGAGACAGATTGATAGTGAGATAAATAAGAAATCTATTAACACAAAAAATTGTTGAATTGGAGAGAAAAAGATATTTGGAGCGAGAGTGAAAATAAATAAATCGAAATAGCATTTATTTAAATTTAATCCGAAAATACGTAAAAGGACAATTTTCATTCCTAATGCTTTTCCGATATCGTAAAGCAGTCGAAAGTCGCGTTGGGACGTTGAAGGCCGAATCATATCGTAGAAAATATCGAAAGGTCGATACTAGTTTCCAGACAATCCGCCATTGGTGGATTTCAAATATTTCGATTTCCCAGAAACCCATGGGGATTATCCTCTATTACCACTTTCTATGGAAAAGTTGGAAAATTTACAAGTCACTTGTCGAAGGTAGTTGGTTTTGGTGGAAAAAGAAAGAGAGAGAAAAAAAACCCACTTGGCGTTGTTCTCCCACGACAATGTCGAGCTTATACAAGAAATACGCTGCAAAAAGGCGGGATGAATGTGGCAATAATATATTGGCCTTTTTATACTATTTGTGTGAAAAACATCATTTTTTTCTCTCCTCTTTCACAATATTCACACACATCGAGTTAGAATTGTAAAATATTATCAATGACAAGTATATGAGCTTTTGATGTAAAAAGTAATTTTTATTTCTGAGATAAAAAAAAATGTTCATCGCAAGTAAAATGATTTTTTTCCTCTGAATTTAACATAGACAATTATGGCTATAAATTCCGTATACTTTTATGTGCAATGAATTTTTTTTTTTGAAATAAATATTGCTTTTCCCATCAAGATTTCTAGACAATTATACGAATGAAGAGGTGTCCAATACGATTCTGTTTCTTGGAAAAATAGTGTGAGGAATTGTTTTAAGACTGTGTGGTAAAAGTTAATAAAAAAAAGATGTTAAAGAACATATTTCAACATATGTTTATTTTTATATTTTTTAAGATATTGTATTCAATTTTACTCACTGAAAGTTCATCGCTTTTTAATGAAATGTTGGTGAAGAGTAAAAGTTATTATTAAAGGGAAATCATAATTTTTAAAACTAATAAAAATTATAATAAAATTCCAAAGTACGCGAATTCAAAGAGAATAAAAAAGAAAGTGGAGAAAAATTTCGTCGACTGTTAAAATTTAAGAAAAAATTTTTTGCAAATTTATGTGAAAGTGAAAGTATACAAAAATTCGCAATTATTTTTTTGTGTGAAAACATAAGATAAATTATAGAAATAAAAAGCAAATGATAAATTATAAAAAATATTAAATTTAATTGGTTAATGTTGTATTAATATTAAGTATTTATGTCCTAAACAATAGAATTAATTAGCATAATTATTATTATAATAATAATGAAGTGTAAAATATTACTATAATGGTAATGAATATTTTTGTATATTTTTAATTTTTGTAATAAAATATTGCACTTAATTTTAATTCAGAAATTGCGAATATTATTTCCAATATGTTGATGATGAATTTTTTTAGTGTGATTCACTCACAGTGCGAGAATACATTTTTTCAAGCTTTTTGTAAGTCGACCTTTTAAAGACAGATTTACTGTCAATTTTTATATCTATGCAATAAAAAGTCGATAAAATTTTCCTCCACTTGAATTGACCTCGTGTAATCCATAACAAGTAAAGCTTACTGCAGTAATGTGTGAATGATTTATATTTTTCTATCAATAAAAGGGAAATGGCAAACACATCCGCACTCATTCTTTAACGATGCGAGAGATTCTCAATCGTTGATGATTTAAAGATCCACTAAATTTTCAAGTCTATTCAATTTATTTACTATTTTATTACTTATAAATTATAATTCTTATTCTATCTGGAGTGAATGTAAATTATCATTTTCAAAAAATCTGCAAATAAAAAATATTATTATTAAGGGATTTGTAATTTAAACAGACGTCAATTTATTATTATTAAGGGATTTATATTTTAAATAGACATTAATTTATTATTATAAAGGAATTTATAGTTTTAATGGACATAATATTAAATTATTACTTAAATTATTATTATTAATGAAGAAGGATTATTTAAATTTGAAAATTTACAATCCGCTTTTGACTTATTTGTCGATTTGCTTTTTGAAACATTAGTTGGGGTTTATTACAGTCCATGATTATGAATATAATTATTAATAATCAGGACTAGTTTCCCAACATAATTTATTCCTTTGGTTATAATATTGAATTCCTTAAATTGTTTGGAAAATTTTTAATAGAATGACTGATAGAACTAGTATTGTGAAAGTGAAGCCAATTAAAAGTGAAGATTTAACACTTGCCTTGACTGAAAATAAAATCTAAATGTGACAGAAAATTATATTTATTATTTATAGTTGGAGATTAGCATTTGATATTGCTTCTTATGATGGTATTGGTTCGTGAAGCTCCCACGCTTCAGGAATCAGGTTCCGCAAGAGAAAGTGCCGATTGATCAGGTGCCCCTGAAGATGAAGTTTGCTTTCAAGAATGTATGTTAATCACTCGATGGGCGTATTAGAAGCATAGAAATAAACTTCTTCAAAATACTTTTCTTACATCCAATAGAGGATTATTTAATTCATGTTTCTCCTGCCGTAACCGGTTAATATATATGATTATCTTCGAAAAAAATAAAATAACATCAGAGGCTATGAAACCCGATTGGAAAATCAGATCCGACAAAGAGAAGTCTATGATTCCAATTTTTGATACTTGAATTTAAAAATGTTTGGATTAAATTTGCGTGAATTGAAAAAATATTAATGAATAACTTAAAATATTAAACAATATTAATAGTTATTATGATTATTTTTCCATCATATTTATTTATTTTCTATTATAGTAGAAAATATTTTTCGTAATAGTTCCTTTTTTTAGTTCCTTTTATTGCAAATAAATTTTAGTAATATATCAAAATTTTTTTTTAAATATGAATAAATACAAATGTAAATAAAATTTACCGGCAATAAAAATAATTTAAAAAAGAAAGAAATTGTTACGAGAAATGATTTTTTGCTTAATAAAAATAAATGAGAATGAAAGGGAAAAAATTAATAACAAAAAAATTGAGATCCAATCACCAAAAGCATAAATATTCAATAAAAAGTAAATTATAATAGCACATTACTTTTTTAACGTCTCGAATAGTAATTAAGTGAAGTTCTAAACGGTAAAATTTTATAAGTCTTTTATTGCTAACACTTTTTATTACGTAATCTAATATTGGGAGATGAATTTTTCACTTTATATTGAAAGAAGTTGGAAATAAAAATTTTACTTCTTTTAAATAATGAGAAAAGTGTTTATTTTATATTTTATTTGAAGAATTTTCTTTCTGTTGAATTATATATAGAAAAATTCTATTTACTTTGAAAATTATTTGATTGGTGAGAGATGCTTATATTTTTATAGGAAATTATTGTGTAAACCTAACCATCGTAAATATCGTAAATGTTGAAAAAAATATATGAATAGAGGGAGAGAGAGAGAGAGAGAGAGAAAATAAATATATTATGTAAAAATAGACACTTCTTCTCGTTGAAGGGAAAAATCATGATTATGGGAAAGATCAGGATAACTCGAGTTGGTGTTACACTTCTTTTGTTTTTCAAACACTTTTTTCTCTATTGGTTTTGTTAATCGTATCCGCTTCCGTACGAAAAATGAATGAAAATAAGGTGAAATATTGAGTCTTTGTTTATTATCTCTGGAGAAGAAACTTTTCTCAGAATAAGAATTAAAAGAAAAAGTAGAAAAAAAAAGTTTAAGTCAAGATGCTCGACGTAGAATGACTTTGGAAAAAACATCAATTAACTGTGTGAAAGTGAATTGTTTGGATAAAATTCCTTTTTTTGAATAGAAGCCTGAATATAAAAGCGTTTCTATATGTTTGTTTGTTTTCATTTTCCCTTAATGGCTGAAAAGTGGAAATATCTCTTTAAAATGGTGATTTTTGTTTTAAAGGAACTATCCTTCAAAAAAAAAAAAAATTTAAGTATAATGTGAAAGAGAAAATTAGAACGTAGTCTTTTAAAAAAATATCTATTCTTTGGACTTCCTATAGGAAAAAAGTATACACAATTAAAAATTACAAATCTTAATAATAAAATTGTAATTAGATTAATTTGTATTTGCAAGTTTATTTTTAATAACACTAAACTTTTATTCAAATTAAAATGAATTTGATTTTTTTTTAAATTTGCAATTTTTAATCGTGTGCAGTTTTGTTTCGAATGCAGTTTTCCTGTGTGTAGTTTATTGTATACAGTTGAATTATCGGTAAATGATACCGCCCCTTTTTTCCGGCGGAAATAGAATTTTAATTTGATCTAAATTGAATTTATTTCTATCAAATAAATTTTCGTTTAAATCAAATAAAATTTATTCGTAACAAATAAATTTAATTTTCGCTATGAGACAAACTTATCTTTTCTCCATCTGTAAAATTATGGTGATTTTAATTTAAATTAAAAGATTTTTCTTTTTCCACGCTGTCCATATTCTTTTTGGCTCTTGTTATAAAATTAACTTTTATTTGTACTTTGTACGTATACGTCTTTGAAGTTTTACTGTTGCAACTGTCACTTTAGACTGTTTAGAGTAAGTTTTAAAGTGTCTAATTGCCAAGCGTTGTAAGAAAATTATATAGATAGTTAGAGAAAGAAACTCTACTCATTTGTCAACGCTAATTGAAGAATTTGACTATGTCATTTTGTCCGAAATTTAAAAAAGAAAAAAAAAAGAAAAGAAAAAAGATCTGGAATATACATTTTCGCATAAAACCTTGAATTCATTAACAGTAAATGGTTTCTAAGGGGGGGAGTTTGAAATTATTATTATTATTATTATGCTTTATGTAACATCATAAACAGAGGCTGCATTATTTCGTTTTACTGAGTCTACTTAGGCAACTATAAATTTTCCGCCTGCATCTTTTTCCCTTTACTTTTTTCAACCGGAGAATATTTTTTAATGAAAAGAGGAAATAATGGGCTCTAAAAATTTTTCGGTGGTGAAAATAAATATTTTTCTATACCTTTTGTATAGAAAAATATCTCTTTTAGATGAGATGGATATTATTTTTGAATAGGGAAATTTCAATACAATTTTCACGAAAGTAATTATAATTAATTAATAAATTCATTCATTAATCATTTTTAAATAATTTTTATTGAGTTAAAAATATTTTTTAATAATTTTCAAATATTTAAAAATTGTTTTTAATTTTTTAAAACTATTTTTAAAATATTTTTTAATTTTTAAACAATTTTAAAATAATTTTGATATTAGTGGTTAAAAAGGCGAGTGGAGAAGTGAAATAGAATGAATGGGGATTTTAGATTTTTTTTTTAGTACAAAGTTTTTGCTTTCAAGTGTTTCTAATTCGCTAGAATTTGGTAACATAGAGAATTTCATTAAACCTGCTTGGGTTCATCCTTAAACGCATCAAGATGCCAAAGTTTAACAGGAAACGCGTCGGAGGAATGCAACTGTGTTGGGTGTCAAGATTTCACTTTGTGACTCGTCCGCTCTTACACATCGCCTCTTGACGTGGTGAAAACTCTGACGTTCGAGGTTTAAATTGCAAATCTCGAGTTCCGATTCCGGAGACTCTTGGCGCGCGACGCATATTTCCGATTAAGGATTCACATTGCGAAACTGGAAATAATCATTTGTAATAGCAAACTACGTCAGCTCTTGAAACAACACTACATACAACATTGCACAGCCTGAAAAAAAATTTATTTGAAACTAAGAATCGATTTTTCAAAATCACTTTTTAAATTAAAAAAAAGAAGTTCGTTTGAATTGAAAGAAAAATTAAATGGCTTTTATAAAATAATAATTTTTAAATGTTTTGAATTAAAAAAAAATTTTCCTTAATTGATACGTTTAATCTAGATTGGAAAAAAATATTTTTGATTCACGTAAACAATTACACCCAGAGAAAAAATTTGTTTGAACCAAATATAATTTATTCACACAGAGAAAAATCGTATATAAAGCAATTATTATTTATTTGAGTTAAACAAAAGTATTTTTGTCGTAGAACCTGATAAATTATTTATTTATTTTCAATAAACATTATATTTGATACTAGTAAAATGTTTATTTGAACCAAATACAATTTATTTAAAACAAATAAAAATTTTAGTAGGCTCTGAGTCAAGTTATCTTTTTTTCTACATATGCAGAACCGACTAAACTGTTAATTTGTTTCAATTAAATTTTATTTGGTTCAAAGAAATAATTTAATAAGCTCTGAGAAAAATATACTTTTATCTAACACAAATATTATAAAATATTTGCATTATTATAAATATTGGGATTAAATAAATATTTTCTGTCTAAATAATAATAATTTAGTAATAAAAAATTAATAACTTGGTGTATTAAAAGTATAATAAAAAAGAAGTGAAAAGAAGATTTTTTTTAGAAATAAACATTTATGGTTTTGACTTAAATCAAAGATTTTTTAAAACTAAAGATATATTTTTTTAGAAGAAAAATGTAATAATCTAATTACTTTAATTGAAAGAAATTTTTCTTTGACTTTTTAACACTGTGGAAATTTATTAAATTCAAACCAAATTTCTTTGAAACAATAATGAAATTTTTTTCTGGATGCACATTTAAGAAAAAAGTTACTATTCAAAATTATTTTCTCTATTCAATCATCTATAAATGTGAATATAGGTACATCAAGAAAAAATTTTTTGTTGTTTTAAAGAAATCATTTTCTTCGAATTGTTTCTTAGATGAAAAATTACTTTTCTTTTATTGAAAGACAATTTTTTTGATTCATTAAAAATTTGTTTGATTTCTTTTAAATTTAAGATTTAAATTTCTTGGATCCAGAGAAAATTTGTTTAAATAAAAGAAATTGTCTTTAAATCAAAAATATTCTTACAGTTAAAAAACAAATATACTTTGAATATGAAAAACAAAACGAGTGTAAGAATCTGACTTTTTTAATTTCATAAAGACTTTTTTGTTGTGTGCAAACTAAAAGTATAAAATGATAAATTTTACCTTTCTTCTTTAATACAAATAAAATTCCTTTCATTCAAATTCATGAAAATTTCATGAATTAAAAGATAATTGGTTTGAATCAAAGAAAAGTTGTTAAATCAAGAAAGTTTCTTCTAATCAAAGCTTCCCTTTTTGTTTGAAAGAAAAATGTATTTCAAATGAAACAAAAAGAGTCTAAGAAACTAAATTCTTTAAATTATCAAAAATTTTGTTTCTTGGTGTATAAACTAAGAATATGAAATGGAAAAATTTTACTTCATAATTTAAGATGAATTGAAAAGAATGTTTCATCTTCAAAAAATGTTTGGAAAAATTTCCATTTTGTACAACAAGAGTGAATAGAAAAGTTAAATTCGCAAATGAAGGTGGCCCAGAATTTTTAAAGGAAAAATTGAATTAATTACATTGATGTGTGCGAGCTTTGATCGACGAGGGAGAAATTTTGAATTTTTCATGAAATAGTGGTTTTCCCTTGCAAGGGAGATAAATCAAATTTGAATGTAAAACTCGTGAGGCTTTTAAATAAAAAAAAGTAAATGACCTAGCATAGATATAAAAATAAATTTTAACTGAAAAATAAATTTCTCGATGGTAAAAAAAAAGAAAAATAAATGACCTTTATGTAGAGACGGACAAAAATATAATATATAGAACAGATTTTTGAATGTGTGTACAGGCAGGGGAAAAATAAATTACCAAATGTAAATTTAAATTGCAATGAAACGTTAAATTAGGAAATTTTTTTTTTATTGAAGATCGATTTATGCAAAAATTTTTGAATCGAATTATTTACTATCTCGTATTTTGTGATTGAGAGAGATAAAAACATTAGTTCTATTGATAAAAGTGATAGATGGGTCCCTGACCCAGTTGTGCAGAAACGGTCATTTCCATGTATTTAAAGTCGATCAATCCGCATGGTGTCACACTGGATGTCGTACTGTTGGTTTTGATTGATAAATGAATTTCCTAGATTGGGTAAAGATGTGGTCTTTGATTTTTAGTGGACGGTTTAACGATATGTTTGCTTTAGGAAGGCGCGTCGTCGCGGAGTTTTAGTTTCTTCCTTCTCCTCAATTGCGTGTGAAAGTTATAAGGCGTATTACATGTCTATTACAAATTTAGAATGTAAGAGCATTGCTCTATTACGCTCTTATGTTATCATTGCCAGGTAAATATTTGTTTGTTTATTATTTTTATTACAATTGACCCACTTTTGTATTTCTCAATAATTTTTCATAAACAGAACGTTTTTTAGTTTCTTCAATTTTGTTGCAATTATATTGAAAATTATCAGTCATGAAACGAAATATTTATTCTTTGCTACTAGAAATTACAAATTTTTTTTGGACAAAAGAAAGAAAATTCAATCTGGACCACTTTTACCTAAAACTTATGATCGGATGCTGCGTTACAGATTTTTGAAAAAGAAAAACAAAATCCGCATGGGGGTATAATCATTGACCCAACAGTGTGAACGAAGATCTATAATCAAAAGTGGCAAGCTTTTTCTTCCAATTAACAAATGGTGGGTTTAGCTCTTTTTACGAGAACTGCAAAACGAGTGCAAAGCTTTAAAGTCGTAAAAACTTCGTTACGAGTAAACGTTACGTCATGATTAAAAAAGGAAGAAAGGAAGAGAAAAAAAAACTTGTGAACTGAGAATTTTCACTGGTCTCATCCTCTTTGATGTCAAAAATCGCAGACACATGCATGTTATACACAGACACTGAACACGGTTCATCTCGTGTGAAATTTGAGGTCATCCATTGAACATACAGAGAAAGTGAAATTAACATAAGAGACTACTAATATTGACAGAAAAAAATGATTTGAATAAAATATTTACATATTTATGGAAAAATGTGAAAGAATTTAAAGAATTGAAAACTATTTGTACAATTTTGTAGTGATTAAAATTAAAATGACATTTTTAATTTTTCAATGTTGGAATTTAAACTTATCTATGCTTTTTTTTAATGAACGAAAATGATGATGAATAAAAATAATAGTCGAGCAGATGGAAGCAAATTTGAATTTTCAGCAGGTGAAGAACGAAAGGCAGAAGTTGTAAGAAACTTTCTGTTTCCGTTTATTCTTTTCTCGTATAAATTCTTCTTGTACTTAAAAAAAAGTTGAAGTGTTTTGTTAAACCAGAATACATGAATTAAAAAAATTAATTAGTTTTGCTAAAAATGATATAAATATATATATAGTTTTGAATTACTATGTAAAGAGAAAGATGTATGAAAAATGAAAAATCGAAATCAATGACAAGTTTCTCTACTCTTTTACAAACATGAATCGTCTCGTCGTTGTCGTCAACCCGTTATATCGGGTAAATGACGCGGGCGCGAAATTGGTTTGATGTCGGCCATTATCGGAGAAAGTTTACAGCGTTTTCGTGTTTTACCGGAGTTTATCATCAACTTCCTTCCTTTTTCTCCCCGTGCCCCCTCGCCGTTCCAAGTAACCACCCTCATTCTCTACAATTCAAGCTAGTCGCGAATTAGGCTACTACTTCTATATGTGTGCTCCGACGACGTCAAGGAACTTGGCATGTCTCCGTACTAAATACCTGCACATTATACAATTAAAATGACAGAACCTGGCAATACTTGTCCGAAGTAATCAAGGACAACGATTTACAAGTCTCCGCTATGCTAGGACAATTAGTGTCTTATCACAACTTCCTTATCTACTTAAAATATTTCTACTTCTTTTAAGACATATAACTTCTGAAAGCGAGCATCAATTAATTATTATTCGAGACAACTAATTTTTTAAATTATTTTCATATTAAACTGGAAAAATTTTTTTACTTCATTTAAATGCAAATATGTGTTAATACTTTCGTTATTTTAGAGAAATTGATCGCTGTTACAAGTCAAACCTTTTTTTATGTGTATAACTAAGTCCATTTCTGTTAGTTTGTATTTTAAATTTAAAAACAAAATTTTGTTAGTGAAAGGATAAAGCATTTAATGTTCAACATGTAAAATAATTAAAAGTTACATTTGAATAAAAATTAAAATTTTCTATCAATAAAAAACGTATTATAATGGAACATCGAATTTATTGACATTTATTATTTTTCTAATTGATATTGACAAACCGTATTTTTTACTGACTGACAATTTTTAAATTCTATTTCTATTTTATTGTTTAAAACGTTGAAAATTAAATTCTTTCCCTTCACATCAAAATGAAATTTAAAATTTAATTTGTTTTTTCATTTAAAAATACGAAATTGTTTGACTAACTTTTGCTTTGACTGTCCGGTCTGTCAGATTCTTCCTTCATTTAGAAGGATTTTTTATATTAGTTAAAGCAAAAATATATTGAAATTTTTTATAAATTGAAGGATAAATATATATTTTAATTATTTAAAAAATAAATAAATTAGTTTATTAATACCTATTAAATATTTATAAATTTAATTTAATACTAAAGTGAATTAATTTAATTTAACCTTTGATTAAAAAATATTCTTCCCACACTTATAAAAGTCTATAATTTAGAAATAACATTTTTCCACTTCTGATCAATATCTAATTAAACATATTAATTAATTTTTACTTGATTATTAAAAATAATTAATGTCATTAAATGGCCAGCTTCCTACACAGTATAAAAATATTAGATCGGTATTTTAGATGTTCGTGACAAATTAATACGTTCCTAAAACCAATTATTTGTTTTACATAATTTCGAAAGATATACGGTAATAATATAACTATAGGAGGTTTCTTTCATAAACTTGTAAACTTTCTTTGACATTTAGTGTTTTACTGAAACTTTTTATTTACTGTTTTACTGTTATGCAATAATTAAATTAATTAAAAAAAAGTATCTTTTAATTAAGACCTATTTCGTGCCTCATAACTAATAATAACTTCCTATCAAAATAATCTCTTTATTTACAAAAGGTTAAATAATTTCTCTAGAAATCCAAATTCACAAAGTTAAATGTCTACCTGCACTAATTGAGTCTAATTAAAGTCTAATTTACTCGTTAAATTTTTGATCTAATTAATTTTCCAATTAAAAACCAAACGGTTGAAATTTTTAAATGTCTCGAAAAATCAACTTGAGAAGAGAGGAAAAAGCTGAAAATCTAACAAAATTGACAGAATTATAACGCAATGAGAAAACAATCAATTTTAGTATAAAAATAATTTTAGACTATTTTTATCAGTTCTTTATCAGCTATTTATTATTATTTGTTATTAAGTCAGTTTAAACACACACAAACAAAATTTATATTTCACTCAGAGCCAATTAAATAGTTTACATTTTTCAATAAATTTTGATTAGTTGAAATTAAATTTTATTGGAAACAAATAAAAGTTTTATTTAAAACAAATGAATAATTTAGTAGAATCTGAGACAAATATACTATTATTTAATTTAAATAAATTATATTTGATTTATGAAACATTTTTAAATAATTATAATTTCGCTCTTGTCGGTCCAAAAATAAAAAAAATTTAGAAATTTTTTTTTAAATTACCTAAAATTTATTAATTTTTTCTTGAATCAATAAAATTTCTATATAGTCAGCTAAACATTTGCCTCAAGTGCACAAATTATTTTAAATATTTAATATGGTTGCCACAGAGCTTGAAAATTCGGAAAAACCTGGAAATAGTATTGAATTTAAAAAAATTTCTGGATATTTACCTGTTTTTAATGAATTTAAAAAAATAATTTTTTATTAACAATTGTTTATAAACAATGTGAAAAATTCTTTAGTTTTTAATTCGTATTAAGATTTTGGTATTTGGAAATTTTTAAAAATTTGTAAAGCTAAAGCTGTTATTAGGCCAAAAATGTTGTTAAAAAATTTTGACTTTAATTTTATAAGTATATTGACCTGAAAAATCCTGGAAAAAGCATGGAATTTTAAATTTATCATTATTTGGCAACCATAATTTAAACGAAGTATAATTTATATGAGTTAAGTACACCCAGAGAAATATTGTATTATAATAATCGACATAATCTGTCCTCACCTGAAGTTAGCGTAGTTTTATTACAATGTTTTGTTTTGTAGTTTAAATTGATATGTCAAAAGATGGAAAGTTAAATTGTAGGCTGTGTGCAAAAAAATGTGTAGAAACTTGTGTTAAATGTGTAGTGTTTTAATTTGTTAGCTTCCTTAAAAATTAAATTTTGAATAATATTACTCAAAAATTCTAGAAAATTAATTGAATTTTGGAAGACTTACAATTCAAATTTTTAAGTATTTCGAAATTTTAAGTCGATAAAGAACAATAATTAGTTAAATATTTATTTTACAAAATTTATTAAAATTTAAAAAATTTAATTTGGAAATTTTTAAAAAATTATGTTTTTGAAACATAGTAATTAAAATTTTTAAAAGAAAAAGGTACTTAAATTCTCAATAATAATTTTAACAAATTGAGACAACTGGGAATTATGGAAACATTTATATTTTAAAGAATTTTATTTTCTTCTCTTTAAAAATTGTCTATAAATATAATTATGTTTTTGAAATTATATCATTTTATGAATTTACAAAAATTATTCTTTTTAAATAATACAATTCTCGTAGTTGAATTCTGATAGGAATTGATTTAACGAAAATTTCAGTTAATATTTTAAAAAATAATTAAATATTTAAACCGTTATAACAGGAATTTGAGGAATTATTTAAATTTTAAAAGGTTTTTAAATTAAATTCCTTGAAAATTTAAGGGCAGCAAAAGTTTAAAAAACTTTAAATTTTTGTTTTAAAAAATTATTAACACTATTTTTCTTTAAAAATTATTTAAGTTTTTCAATAATAATTCAAATAATTACATTGAATGAAAGACCGTAAGAAAAATTATATTTTTTTAAGAAATTAAGAATTTTCATTAAATTTGGAAAAGCAAATTTTGAAAATAACAATGGAAAAGAAAATTGCACGCGCGTTTAGTTTTGCTAGTTTTATTTAAAATAAATACTTTTTTTATGAGTTAAGTAAACGAATATTTGTCTCAGAACCATCTAAACTTTTTATTTGTTTTAAATAAAAATTTTATTTTACATAAATGAAACATATATATGAGCGAAATAAAATTTTATTTAAACTGCATAAAAATTTGAAACAAATACAAAGTCCAATTGGTTCTGAGTCAATTATATCTTTTTTCGGAGTATAAAGGTATATTTTCTTAGAGCTTACTAAATTATTTATTTGTTTGAAATAAAAATTCAATTTGATGTAAATAAAATTTTTATATTTTATCAAATAAAATTTATTTGAAACTAATAAAAAGTTTAGTAAACTCTGAGCCTGTGAGTAAAAAATAACTTCTTTTTTAGGTGTGTCAGCAAAAATATTGTTAAATAGAGTTAAAGTTAAATAAAATGTTTGATACAAATAAATAGTTCTCTCAGTGCAAAAAAAAATCCACTTCTTGAATCATCGTCATAAAAAGAAAAAATATACACCCAGAGAAATGGTATATTTGGCTCAGAACCAATTAGACTTTTTATTTGTTACAAATAAACTTTATTAGGTTTAAATAAAATTTTACTTTAAAGAAATAAAAAATAAAGTTGGTTATGAGACAAATGTACGTTTATTTAAGTCAAACAAAATATATTTGGTTTAAATAATATTTTTCTCTGGGTGTAACAAACCAGATTGCTATTCAAAAAAATTCTAATTATATTCGCATCAATAAAGATCTTCTTTACGTCTAATATTACGTTAATTACGTTCAAATATAGCCACTTTCATATAATTTACATCTCAGCAGATTATATCCTCCTTTCAATTTGCGATAAAACGATACAACAACTTGATGGTAAATTTTCCCTTTCGTTTGATTTCATTAGGCGACTTAATGATCGCGCCAATCCTCATCAAGCGAATCAGGAAAAGCATATAAAAGAGATGGAAAGTCAAATGTTGTTAAACGCAAATTACATCCTTGCTATGGAGAAATAAGAAGAAGAAGAAGAAGATAGGAAGTCGCGGCTTTAGCTCGTGCACATGAAATGCGTCAATTATTTGCTCCCATTTATAAAATTTCGTTCAATTTTAAAATTTCTCATTACTTTTTTTCTCACCACAAATTATATATGTACAAAGAAGAGTAACACTTTAACAACACCCAAAGAGTAATGGAATTTTCTAAATCGCCTATAGTCACGAGAGTGGAAAAAAAGAAATTTACATAAAATTTTCATATTCATAATAAAAAAAAAAATGTTATTTATATATACAAAAGAATTGTTTACGTTCTCCTGTTGTATCGTTGAAAACAAAGGATTTGAAAGTGTCCACAAATATAAATGTTTTAACTCACATGTCATTTTAAAATCCTTTCACCTCTTTTACAGTGACACCTAATTAAATACTTACAGACTCTTCTTTTTTGCATTTAGAAAATGAAATTACGTGCAGAAGCATACGCATTTTTGTATAATATAAAAAAATGGTTTGCTCTTCTGCTCTATTGCGTCTAGGCAAATTAAACGTGAGTTAAAATGAAATTCATTCGACCCTGAGAGTATTTCACACTTTTGTAAGAATCTCTGTCTCTTCGAGATGGAAAGTTGTTCAAATTATCATGTTTGCTCTTTATTATGACTCGCAAATATTGTTGCACACTGGAAGGTCAATGTATAACGATTCTATTATGTGGAATGGAACGAAAGTATAGAATAGACATTTACATGAATTTTTAAAGACTGTTATTAAGTTTTAAAAAGAAATGTTTTCTTTTTAGTATTTTTAGTTGAAGAAACAAGAAATTTTCCTTCTTAGCTAGTTTCTAATTTCAAAAAATTTCCCATCTCAATAAAAAGTAGTTGAAGCAAGTAAATATTTTACAATGTAATTTGAGTTACTTGAATTAAATTTTTTTTGAGTTTTGTAATTTTGAGTAAATTATTGCTAAAACTTTTGAATATTCTGTTGTTTACTATCTTAGTTATCCTGTCAAGAAATTTACAGTTTTTGCAAAAACTTTAAATATTGTTAAAGTTTTTAACAATGTCCTGTTATTACAGGGTTCGAACTAGGTTCGTAAATCCCGTAAAGGTCCGTAAATTTGCTTCAAGTCTTTAAAAATCGGTTTAAAAAAATGTCTGTTAAGTCTATAATTGGATAAAAAAGAACAAAAAGTTAGTAAATTGTACGATATAATTTGGAGAATTTAAGAGAAATTTCAAATTATCATTACAGAAATTTAATTAATTTTAAAAGTAATAAAATTCTTCCCAAAAATTCAATTACGTTCAAAAATTTAAATAAATTCACGTCAAAATTTCATTTTTCTTTAGGAATATTAAAATTCTGCTCGGAAATTCAGTTCTTTTAACAAATATCAATACAGTTAAAAATTAAATATTAAAAAAAATTTTTTTTTTAATATTTATTATTTTAATAACATTTTTCAAAAGAATTTAGTTATTCTAAAAAAAAATTCAATTATTTTTATGAATAATAAACCTCATTATAGAATTTCAAATATTGTTACTACAAATTTAATTAAATTCCTCGAAAAATGTAGTTATTGTTAAAAATTTTAATAAAATTTGTCGAAGAAATTCAATTAATTAAAAACTTGTTTTAAATTTATTTATAAGAATTCAATTTTAAAAACATTCAATTATTCAACAAATTATTTATCTTCGTATTTGAATAACTGAATTCTATTAGAATATTCTCTGAAAAATTGATTTAAAAACTAATTTTAGTTAAAACTATGGATAATAATTGAATATTAAAAGCATTATAGCGTTATGTTTTAGAAATAATTGAATATTTAAAAAAGTTTCATATATTAAAATTTTTGAAAGTTTTAATTTTTCATACTTTTAACTGATAATTCTGTAGAAGAATTAATTTTTTTGAAAAACTTTATTTGAATTTTACTTGAAAGTACTTTTTTTGTTTTTATTTTCTAATATTTTACTTAAGAATATCCGAACAATATTGGGATTTTTAAAAATTGAATTTTGAACAAATGAATTTGAAAGTTTTCTTTATGGGAATTAAAATTTAAGAAACCTTTAATTGTTCAATAAATTATTTCTCTTTGTATTTAATTAATTTGAATTCTAGTAAAATTTTTAAATAAAAATTGACTAAAAATTAATTCCTGTTAAAATTTTAGATAATTGAAATAATTGAATGATAATATTTATGAAAATAATTTAATTCCTGTGAACAATTTTATTACAATTTGAAAAAGCAGTGATAATTAATTATTTACTTAATAAATAATAAACATTAAATTTTCTTAAGAAATTATAAATATCATTTATTTGAACATTCAGAATTTTGAAATTATAAGAATTTAAGAGAAGTTCAATAATTATAACTATTGAATAATAATAGAATAATATAATTTTTAGAAGCAGAAAATTGATTTAAAACTTTAAGAGGAACCTTATATTTTAAAAATAAAATTATAATTACAATGGAATTGAAAAATTTCAACAATTTTAATTTTTAGAATGTAAAAAAAAATTTGCGAGAATTTAATTTTAATAGAAAATTTGAAGTGCATATCGGTTTTTTTTAAATTAACTAATAAAAATTTTAATTATTAATCTTCCCACTAAGAAACAGGAATTCATTAAAATGTGACTATAAAATCCAATTATTAATTATTAAATTAAAATACTTTGAAAATTTTATTTGTTTAAATTTCAAAAGTTTCTAAAGAAATTCTTTAACAAATTCAATTACATATTTTTAGTCGAATTTCACAATATTTCTATTAACTCCATAATTTTTAAAAATTTATTTACATAATCTGTTTGAATTAGTGCCTAACTTTTACTATCAAATTAATTTTTTTTAACTAATTCAAAGTTAGAGAAGATTATAGATATCTATAAAAATTGAAATAAAAAGCAATTTAAAAAAAACAAATTAAAATAATAAAACTTTTTTTAATTTTGGTGAAAAAATTCCCTGTTTTGTATGAAAATCCCGGTTAAATTAAATTCCCGGTTATTTCCTGGATTTCCCGGTTAGTAGACACCCTGTAAAATTCCCCTAAAGTTTTGAACATTGAGTAAGTAAAAAAACATCAATAATAATAAATATTGTTACATTTTTTTTCGTTTTGATGAACGTTGCGGACTTTAGCCTCATGAATAATAAGAAGCGTGAAAGAAAAGAACAAAATTGTATAGAAATGAAAAGAAATGATTTCAAGTTCATTGTTTACTTGTTTTAGGAAGTATAACTATAAATAAATAAAAAGAAAATACAGAATAGAATCGAATGGGAAAGTATGGTAGTGTTACTTTCATTCATACAGTGAAATGATATTATTTTCCGAGATCAGAAGATAATTGACATAAGTGTTTAATTACGTTTCTCGCACGCAATCCTTCGCATGAAGTTAAAATGAAAATACAATAGGATCAACTGACAGTAGCTGCGCGCTGCTTTCATTTTCTAAATGTCGATCTTGATCGCGCGTTCACTTAGCTTTAGCTCCAGTGACTCGTCTTGTCAGGAGTATAATGGAGCAACATCCATTTTTCGTAGTTAACTTTTGATGCAACATCATAAATAAGCGACAGGCTATCTCAGAATACATAGTGTTATACTAGTATAAGTAGACACTTGAAACATGCAATTCACAATGTTACATTGTCATTTTTCTCTCTACCTTGTTTCCTCACCTTATATATATATATATATATATCCAGTAGCACTAAAATGTTACGAAAATTGGCTTCTCATTTCTTTTGCAAAAGTGACAGATTTATTGAAAACAAACTCAATTCAATGGTTCCCAAGTCTTTATTTTTTATTGAAAAAGAAGAAAGAGGAATTTTAAACAATAATAACAAGAATTTTATTATTCAATTTTTATATGGTTTCTTGAATAGCATTTTTCGCATGTTCTAAATTTTATGGTGCGCTTGAAATATTTACTTATTCTTTGGGTTTTTTATTTTCTTTTCAATTCTCAGCGCCGGGTTTGATTCTTTAAAAAAAGTTTTACTGAATTTTATTGAATTAGGAATTCGCGTTCTTTATATTATTATTTTACTGAAATTTCCTAAACTTTACTAAATCTTATCGTTCCATAGTTTAGGCCAAAAATCTAAATTGCTTCTTTTTTTAACAAAATCTTTAAGACATTTTAAAATTTGTCATCATATTTATTATATTTTAATAATTTAGAGATTCACATATAATAATTTTTGTAGTATAATAAAATTATTACTCAATAAAGACAAACATATAATAATTATTTTTGTATTAAAATGAAATTTACTACATTTTATTACATCTCAGATCATTTACTTATTCTTTAAGATTTTTATTCTCTTCTTAATTCTCAGCTAAATTGATTCTTAAAAAAATTTGATCAAATTTAAGTAAATTAGAAATTTAATTTTTATTATACAATATTATTACACTGAAATTTATTATCAAGTGAAAAGTAGTTTGTATTAAATAATTTTTATTTTATAGTCAGTTAAAGGGTATTTTCAGAAGTAATGAAAATTTTTTTAGTGTTTAATAGAAAATAAATTAGAGATTAAAATTTACTAAATTATATATTACTTAAAAATTTGAAATGTTTATTTAATTTTTAGAATTTTTTATTTCTTGCGTCAATTCTCAACTTGATTTATTCTTTAAAAAAAAGGGGCTAAATTTTATTAAATTAAAGATTTACATTATTGTAATAAAAAATTTATGACTAGAATTCACTATATTTTACAAAGTTTTACTAAAGTTTACTACATTTCACTACTTTTAAAATAAATTCTTTTCTTCGGGTGATGCTTGAAAGATTTAATAATAATTCATGCTTATTAGCGACGACTAGTGAATGTGATAAAGCTTTCAATGGATTAATTGATGCCTGCTTAGAGATTTATTAATTATTCATAAATTTTCATTACTATAATGCAACATTTGAAGAATGGTTAGGGATTAATTAAAGATAAAAATCTTAATCGTTTCTTTAATAGATTTCAATTTACTCTAAATACACGGATGATTTGAAAATATAGTGAATGAAATTTTAAAAAGCGATAATTAGCTATTACGCATCAATTTATTATTTTTCAATTTACGACTATAAATATTATGCAATATTGGAATGAAGCTTATGATTAAAGTGCAGAATATATAGGATTAAAATAAAAATAAATATATGTGTGTGTATGTGTTTTAGGATCAGATGGGAAGTCTGCACATGATTAGATATATTAAAATCACTTTTCCAATCTTTGATGAATGAACACTCGATGAATGAATTTATACACTTATGAAACTGTTAGGTAACCTAAATTTTTTAACGAAGTTTTTCAAGCTCTGATAAATTGCTTTGAAGAGTGTTAATTAATTAGAAAGTGGGAACGTTAAGAAAAAAAGTTCAAATAATGCACTTGATGGATGGGAACGTATTTGATGATTTGTAAATTTTCTCGAACATTGATTTGTTAATTTCTCGAAATAGAATTTTTAGAAATAGCATATATGTTTGTCAAGAAAAGCTTTAGAAAAAATTTAGAAATAATTTATTGAAAAAATTGATTTAAAATTTTTTTGAAAATCGGTGAGAATTTATATTTATTAATACCAAATCAGGGAGTCGATTATGTAGTTTCATTTCTACTTTGACTTTCGTTATCACTTTCACTTTGATAGATACTTTCATCATAGTAAATCGTAAGGTATTAAAAAGTGTTGCAGATTAAATTAAAACCAAAGAAGATTAAAATAATCAATTTTATTGTTATTTTTTACAATGAATGAAATTTTAGTTTATTAAATTTTTTTATAACTATAAAACATGAAGATATCGATAACAAAAATTTAATTATTTAAATGCAAAAGTAAATAATTTATTGAATAATTGAATGTTTCTCAAAATTCAATTCTTTTGTCGAATTTTATTAAAACTATAGCATGAACATAATTACTTTCCTCAAGGAATTCAATTATAATTTTAAAAAAATAATTGAAACGCTGCGATGAATTTTATGAGAATTTTCAAATTTATTCGTTTAAAATTAAATCCTACAAAATTTCAATTATTCGGAAATTCTGCAATTAAATATACACTGTAAAAAAAAGGAGTTAAATTTTAACTCCCCAGGGGATTCTATAAAATTTGCACTCATTGGGGAGTTAAATAAAGGAAGTTAAAATTTAAAACCCTAATGCCAACTCCTCATGGGAAAAATAACTCGCGCGGGTGTTAAATGAAGGGAGTTAGAAATTAACTCTCTTTTGGAGTTAATTTTTAACTCGAAAAATTTAACTCCCAACTCCCGAGTCCGTTAACTCAATAAATTTTTTACACTGTATGTATGTTGAAAAATGAAAATTTGAAATAATTCCAATACAAATTCTATTGAACTTTCAAAAAGAATTAATTCTACAGAATTTTTTGTCAAAAATATGAATAATAAAAAATTTCAGTGATTATAGTTTGAAACTTCTTTAAAATGTAATTATTTCTAAAAATTCACGTTATAATGCTTTTAATACTTAAGTATAATCGAAAATTTTAACTGCAATTCATTTTTAAAACCATTTTTATTAGTAAATTATTTTTTTAATAATGGAATTCTTTTGGAAAATTTTATTGAAATAGTAAGTAGATATTAAAAATTATGGAATTTTAGAAAACTTTTGAAAAGAATTGAAGTTTTAACAAGAATTTCATTAAAATTTTGTAAAATAATTGAATTGCACAAAAGAATTTTATTATTTATAAAGAGAATTGAAATTTTGATGAAAATTTTTGAACACAATTGAATTTAGTAGGGGAGACCGGGGCTAAACCGGACAAGTCAAATATTTCCGAAACCGTGAAGAATTTCAAATCGTGTAAATAACCTATGAACGCACAATTTCGTGATGCATATGCTGCATGAGGTTTTAGGGACGTGTCATTTTTCTTGTAATAATAGTTGCCGTTAATATGTGAAAATGTCATTTCTTGAGGTAAAAGTAAAAAATTTTTTTCTTCATTTTTTTGGGTTTTTATCGTTAAAATTAAAGTGCAAATATCATACGGCCATTTTTCTTTTAGCTCAAGGTGTACTGAGTTTAGTAGAAAAAAAGTTTAATGGAAAACATTAAGAAGAAAAAATATATTGCAGGTTAATTATTAGATGACGGTGTGGGGCTGAATCGGACATCGTGATTAAAAACAACCAAATCTTTGAATTCTTTAATTTATTTTATATTAATTGACTATTTTATATTATATTCTTTGCTTAGAACCACTTTATAAAGAAATAAATAAAGAATTTATTTTAAAACTCGAATTCGCAAGCGAGTTGCTACAAAGAGACAAGCCTGAAAACTGTAATTCATTTTATATTATAATTATTACCGATTTTACATATTATATTATATTTTTTGTATAGATTTTGTATCTCAATGGTGGAAACGCTTAAAACAACTCATTGTGAGACACTTGTGAGATATCAGTTTTTGCAGTGTAAGTTAGTCAGTAACTAACTTACTATTCTCCCTGGAGAAGCTAAATTCGTTGAATTTTTACAAATCGTTGACTTTGGTGTTTTATTTAAAACAAAATGTCTTTCACAGTTAAAAATAACACCAAAATAGAATTAGGTGGAGTCTCGATAAAAATTAGAAAAAAAATCTTGATAAAGTTCATAAATATTGTACTTGAGCATTCTCTGAAATTTCATCTTTCGCTTTTGTTCAGTGCGGTATTTTATCATTTACAACTTTTGTGCGGTTCAAATTACGTCTAATAAATTACTCACAAGGGAGAGCACGTCTGATGATCAGCTTTAAATATCATTTCGCTTTCTGACGAGATATACCACACAATATACCATTTGAAAACGAAAGATACACTCTCGTGAATATATAATTAGGGGTATTTTTTCTTTTTAAAAAAACTTTTAATGCCATTGGTGGCTTTGATGGAGTCTGTAATTGAGGAGCAATTTAGAAGAGACTCTCTATCTCTCTCTCTCTCTTCTTCACTCATTCAGTGAGTGTGCACTTTCATTTTCTGGAATTGCCTTTGCACTGAATAGAGAGATACATCTGGCAGAAGAGACTACATATAAACGAAGAAGACGTAGAAGAAGAGAAAGAAGAAAGAGTGATAGCCAGGAGCATCAAGATTTTTGCCGATGATTTCTCCAACCACACGCCATCGGATTGACCCCGGGAAAAAGAAAAAAGAAAGTTGGTACCGCAGCGGTTGAGATGTTGCCGCACCTGCGCACATTCCAATCTACGTTGACCCTAAAACTTTAATGTTCATTGAAGTAGGAGGAGGGGAGCGTTCACCTTGACCGTGGATATCGCGTCTCTTGGCGGGACTCGACTCAACTCGACGCAACGCGCGACGTGGCCTTTTACATGGATCGGTAGCACGTTTTGAACTTCACAGGTGAAAACCATCATCATGTCCAATCAGCAGAGACAGTGGTTTCATTGTCAATTATTATTATGGATCTAATTTCTTCTTGTTGGGTTCTCTTGCCCACCAAAAACTTTCTTTCATCTTTTATTCTTTCTCAAAGTTTAATAATAACAATAATAAAGATTTCAGCAATATAAAATGATTTCTTATTTCCACGTGATTCTCAATTTGTTATACTCATTATCATATATTGCTTTCTTTATGGGAAGGATTCTTTTGTCGTAATTTTTCATTTTTGATGTGTATTGTCTATTATTATACTTTAGAAATTGAAAAATCATCGAATGTAAAGACAGTGAGGGGAAATAATAATGAGATAATTTTTTTGTTTTTGTTTCTGTGTACTGCTGTCTAAAGCTGAATTGGATAAAATTTTTATTTGTTTGAATTAGTCAATGAACTTTTGCTTTCAAATTGATTAGAATTCTCAGATCTATCAATTGAAAAATTTTTGTCACTTACTTTTTCCTTTCAAATCAGTTAAAATTGATTAAAAAACAGTTTCTACTGATATTTTTCTTTCAAAATTAATTGCAATTTACCGATTTATTAAGAGAATATTTTTCTACTGATTTTTTGCCTCCATAACATTTAAAATATGTTACTTATTTTATGCTTTCAAATCTGTTAAAATGTACTAAAGAATTTTCGTTACTAAGATTTTGCTTTCAAACCAATTAAAATTTACTAGAAAATTTTTTTTATTGATATCTGGTTTCAAATCAGGGTAAGACACCGTTAGAAAATATGCGATTTGCATGGGGTCCTTGGATTAAGTTGTAATTTAGTGAAATTGTAGTATTGGATACTAAAAACTAGTGCGCCAAAATTTTTTTGAAATTTGTTGAAGTTACGCCATTTTGAATTTTTTTGTTATAATTTTTTTAAATCTATTTCCGAAAGTTTTCGATGAAATTTAATAAAATTTGTAAGACTTATAATTGAAATCATGTTTCTTCTGACTATCACATAACAAAAAAAAAATTTTTTTTTGCCTAAAAGAAATTAAAATAAATTTTTTGAAACTGTTTTGCCCGAGCGGGACCGATTTTTGAGTTTTCTTGTTAATTAATAAAATTTTTTCTTATAATTTTACCTTTCATTTTTCCATTCCTCATGATTAAAATCAATTTAAATTAGTCTAGTATAACCACCCGATTAATAATAATGCATAATTCAATTTATTGAAATAATTTCGTTAATTAACAAATAGATAACTCTGGTCCTTCTTTAAAAAAATTGTATTTTTTGCAGACAAATTTATCTTTATTTAAGTAATTTATGTCTATTTTGTTAAATAATAATTTTAAAGTTAATAATTACACAGGCCAACAAAATTTTGTGGCCTAACCAATAGAAGCTGATTTTTATAGGATTTTGTCCATAGAATACGAATTTGACCTTGAAAATATTGGATTGGCTCCAGTTTTTAATCAATTTACGTTTCATTATACAAAATATGCATTTTTGGCATTTTTTGAATGATTGTACAACAATACACAGAAAGAGTAAATTTGTCCGCATAACACCAATTGAAAGCTTAAACACTGCTCTTGAATATCCAAAAACAAAAAATGTAATTTATGTACACTTTAATCTATAATGTCCAAAAAAACATACGCTGTTCCATAAACGTATTAAAATTAATATTACTTTTGACCATGTAAGGTAATTCAAGTAAAAATTAGTGTCTCTGGCGTTTTTATAATCGCTAGTTACAAATATGCTATGAAATATAAAAATTACAAGTGGCGGACCAAATTTTTAAAGATAATTTACGCCTTTTATGATAAAAATGTAAAATTTAAAAAAAATTCTGCCATATTGGATTCGCCATTTTGAATATTAAAATCTAAATACAGATCAGTAAGCAGCGACCATAAAAACCCCTAGAGAGACTAATTGTTATTTAAATTACCTTACATGGTCAAAAGTACTGTTGTTTTCAATATGCTTGTGGAACAGCGAATGTCTCTTTTGACATTACAGGTTAAAGTGTACATAAATTACATTTTTTGTTTTTGGATATTGAAGAGCAGTGTTTAAACTTTCATTTTGTGCTATGTGGACAGATTTACTGATTCGGTGTATTGTTGTACATTCATTCAAAAAATGCTAAAAATGCATATTTTGTATATTGAAACGTAAATTGATTAAAAACTAGAGCCAATCCAATATTTTCAAGGTCAGATTCGTATTCTACGGACAAAATCCTGTAAGAATCGGCAGTAATATTTTAGGCAACATGCAGTTGATTAAAATTTGTCGGCCTGTGTTATCAGTGTTATTAACAATTATTTTTAAAAAATGTATTTTTTAGAGACAAATTTATGCTTATATAAATAAAGGTATAAATAAATTATAAGGAATATTTTATTAATTGACAAGAAAACTCAAAAATCGGCCCCGCTCGGGCAAAACAGTTTCAAAAATTTTTTTTTGACTTTTTATGTTATGTGATAGTCAGAAGAAACATGATTTCAAGTATAAGTCTTACAAATTTTATTAAATTTCATCGAAAACTTTCGGAAATATTAAGATTTAAAAAAATTATAACAAAAAAATTCAAAATGGCGTAACTTCAACAAATTTCAAAATTTTTTAAAAATTTTTGGCACACTAGTTTTTAGTATCTAATACTACAATTTCACCAAATTACAGCTTAATCCAAGGACCCAATGCAAATCGCATATTTTCTGACCCATCAGTTAAAATTTACTGATTTAGTAGTAAACAAGTTTGCTATTGATTCTTTGCTTGAAAATTAGTTAAAATCTGAGGATTTATCAGTAAAAAATTCTACTAGTAAATCAGTAAATTATGTGACTAGAAAGCAAAAGTCAGTAAAAAATTTTTTTGTATATTTTATTTTATTTGATAGTGAAAAATTAGGTATAAAATTTTTTTTACTGATAAATTAGTAAATTTTATCCGATTTGAAAGTAAAAAGACAAAAACAAACGTTTACTGACACTCTCTAAATCTGAATTAGTAATAATGCTTACTAATTTGAATTAGGGACTGACTTATTGCTTTTGAATAAGTAAATTTTACTAAGTAAATAGTAATTTCTACTTATGTATTAATGAAATTTAGTAATTTAAATAAAAAAGTTCGTCACTAATTTAAATTAGTGAGCATTTTTACTAATTCAGATTTAGAGAGCAAATCAGTAAATTACAATTGATTTTAATAATTGTCAAGTATTCGTTTATTTAAATAAAAGAAATTTTTCTTTAATGTACACTGCAAAAATAGGTGTCTTTTTTGATATCTTAAAATAAGATGTAAGATGGCAAAATGGTGTCTTACATCTTAAAATAAGATGTTTTCTAAAGCGTCTTACTGATATTTAAGATGCTTTATACGTTTTAGTAGTAATAAAGATATTTCTTCCATCTTAAAAAAGTAAGATACTTTTGTAAGTTCTTTAAAGTATCTTAAATTAAGATGTTTCTGTTGCAATAAGATGTTTAGCGATAAGTTACTTGAGAATCGTAAGATGCGCCATAAGTGTAAGTTACTAAAAATTAAGATACATAAAGTGTTTTCCATAAGAGCCCATAGTTAACCTCAAAACTTTTTGCCCCAAAAATACCACAGAAAATGTGTACGAAGATACTTTTAACATCTTAAATTAAGATGTTTCAAGTAACTGAAAAGTGTCTACCAAAACATCTTAGAAATGACTACCAAAACATCTTAAATTAAGATACTTCTTTTTGCAGTGTAAGTAAAAAGTCGTAATTCAACATGGAAACTAAAGAGAAAAGTTAAAGAAAGAAAATATTTTCTTTCGGCAGCCCGGAATACAGTATTTTTTTATTATACTAAAGTTTGAAAGAAATAGAAGTACAATTTATTTTCAACAAAACAATTGTTTTTTATCATTTTAAATCCAATGTTCATCAAATTTTGTCCCAAATGAGTACTAGGGTATAAGTGTGGGTATTCCTGCGAGTGATATAATTATTGCGATTTTTAATAAATCATTATTTTCATTTTAGAATAAACACCTAATTTTTTCGAAATAATTACAAAAATTATTTTGAATTTTATTTGATGAAATAGCTAATAAAAATAGGGTAAGTGTTGGTATTTCTGCGAGTTTTTAGTATAGGTTAACTTTGCGAAGCTAGTCCAAGTTTATGAAAACATGAAATTTAGTTATTTCAATTACAAATGAAAATTTGTTTATTATATTTTCCAAAACATTAAACTTAATCCAATTTCGTTACTTATTTGTATTCAAAAAAGTTAATCAAAAATTAATTGTAAATACATGTATTATTGTTGACACGCGAGTATTATTGTGTGACATTTATAAACGAAATACCAATTATTGTGTGAGTATTACTGCAGAAAATCAGCTGTCGCATACCGCGCTGGTTCTTTCTCCACACTTACCCTATCCGAAATAAAGAAGAGAAATGATTTTTTCCCCTATAAAACTTATAGTCTAGGAAGAAAATGTTCCATTTTCAAATTGAGATCATCAAAGTTGTGATGTCGAGACTGTTTTTTTTGCACTGCAGGTAATTATTTTTGTAGCGGAAATAAAATAAAGTTTATATCTCTCATTTTCTCAGTGTGCGTTAATAACTCTTTTTTTAATGACGATTCGCACAGTCGTTGAACTAGGGTCATAAAATTTTTGGAGAAAGTATAGTCCATCATGATGACCAACATATTAACTTTTCAGCAAAAACAGATACTCGATCAGATAAGAATTAACATGTTTTTATTATTAATTTCTATAAATTTCTTTTTAATATCAATGCTCCACAATTTTTTAAAAATACTTTCTATATTTTTGTCTTCTCATTAAGTCTTCGATTTTTTCACACCAAATGCAATTCTTCAAATTTGTAAATTTTTACCCTCTTGTAAAATATTCCCATTTTGCTCATTAGCAATTTAGTTATTTATTATTTTTTTGCCTAGAAATCTGCAAACGATTTTTCTGCTTTTTTTGCAAAAATTTCCATATTGCGGCTGTAGTTAAAAAAAAGTTGAAAAATGTTTGAAAGAATTATTTGTCACGTTCAAGATGTTTGGAAGCACACTTGAGCATTAGAATATCGTGAGAATCGCCTTAGGATGACTTATCCGCATGCGAATATTTTAATTTGAAAGTAAAATTTATTAAAATAAACAGACCTGAATTTTTGCGGATATAAATAAAGAGAAGAGGAAGAAGAATAAAAAATCGCATTGTGCTCCTTTCTGATCCATTCTAATGAGCGGGTCAGTAAGTTGGCATCATTAACTCCCTGTCAGTATAATATGCGCTTAAAAATTTCAAATAGTCATTTAGGTGAAATTTACTAAAGGATGAGATGTTTAAATGCTTATACACACATCAGACTCGTTTTGTACTGGAATGCAATGTAAATTTCAAAAGTGAAATAATTGGACATCGAGAAATTTATTTAATTTTTCAATGATCATGCATTAGAAATTATTACAACACTTTATATTCATCTTAATCTTGATTAGAGAGAAAGAAAAATGTAGTTCCTTCAATTCTTCGTGTGCAGTCAAAAAACTTTTTAAAAAGTTCTGAATTAAATAATTTACTTTCACGTGTTGAGATTCCAGTCGTAGAAAGATGAAGTATTCATTCATGGATTCGAAACAAATTCTTCTTCTTCTTTTTCTTCTTCATCTTCTTTTTTTCTCTTCTTGAAGAGGAAACTGATTTAAGCGAAGAATTTTTGGGTTATTTATTACAAGTGCGTCTTATTAACATAATTGTTATATCGTTAAAAGTATACATATGCTTTTTTTCTTCTCGATGAATATTTTGTGACTTAAACTTTCTGTAATTATTAAAAAATAAAGAAAAAAAACTTGACCTACATGACTGGTGTTATGGAAAGTTTATTTTATATATAAGTTTCGCCACTATAAAGGAATTCGAATTTCTCATACGGAAACAATACGGGATTTGAATAAAAGTCCTTGAACATTCCATCGGTGTGCATTGGAAGTTCCTGCCTCGACTACTTACTGCCTTCTTAAGAGCACTGCATCTCAATATTGTTCCTCAAAGTGCCGAAAAATAGACGATTTCTATGCAATTTGATACTCGTGATTTATTTTTCGACTGTTTTTTGAATTTTCATTTCGAAATTCTTTCGATATTAAAATTGTAATTTAAATTGGCGTGCGCTTTTTTTAAAAATTTGTTGTACACAAAGAGAAAAGAGTTATTGAACTTACAAGACCCATCAATTAAAACTATCGTTATTTATGTGTTTAATTTTTTTATTATTAATTAATTTTAATTATTTAATCATTACATCCATATATTACTTACTATCAGTAAGCAGGGAAATCAGAGAATTTAGAGAAAAATCAGAGAAACTAGAATTGTTCAGGTAAATCAGGGATTTTTATTAAAATAAAAAATATCAACTATTTAAATATTTGAAAAAATTTAATTTCTTAAAAGAATTTAGATTCTTAGCAAATATTAAATTATTTTCATAAATAATAACAATTTTACATGAATTCAACTATTTACAAACTTTTTATTAATTTCTTCGCAATAATTCAATAATTATTTTCATAAATAATAACATTTTTACGAAAATTAAATTATTTCCATGAATAATAAAACTCATAAAAAAATTAATTTTTTTAAATATAATTTTAATCAAATTTCTCGAAAAATGTCAATATTCTTGAAAATACGACAAACAATTTTATTATTTAAAAATTTGTTGATAATATTCTTAATGATAATTTAATTTTGAGAAACTTTAACAAAAGCGTGAATTTTGAAAAATAATCGATTTCTTAAAAGGTTTCATATTCAAATCTTTACAAATTCTAATATTTCATATTTTTAACTGATAATTCTGTAGAATTTTTTTTGAAAGTTTAATTGAGTTTATTTGAAATTGTTTGAAATATTCGTTTTCTGTTATATTTCTTTATCTGAAGAATTTTCGAAAAATCAAAATTTCGTAAAACTGAATTGTAAAAAAATTAATTTGAAAATTCTCAGAAAACTTTTGCAAAAAGTATTAAAAACAATTAATAATTTAATTCTTTCGGAGAATTTTAATTGGATTTTTTAAAACATATACATTTTTCAAAGAATTTTCTTAAAATAATATTACAAATAATGAAAAAACCTGCGCAGAATTTTATTCTTACTTTTAAAAATAATTAAATTCCTGCAACGAATTTTATTAAATTTTGTTTAAATAATTGAAATCTTGTAAAGAATATTATTATTTTTGAAAATAATTGAATTCCTGCAAATAATTTTATTCCATTTTTTTAAATAATTAAATTCTTTTGAGAAATTTTGTTAAAATAGTAAATTTTGAAAATATTTGAATTTTAGCAAAGAATTTCATTATTTGTGAAATGTAATTGAATTCTTGCAAAAAATTTTGAAAATAATTCCATTTTTCGTGGAATTTCGTTAAAATTAATTTAAGAGTAATTAAAATCACATGAAAAATTTTATTATTCATGGAAATAATTGAATTCATGTAAAAAATTTTATTTAACTTGTTAAAATAATTCAATTCTTGCGAAGTATTTTATTAAAATTTTTGAAATAATTAAATTTTTTTGGAAAAAATGTTATGGAAATTAAATGGTTATAAAACATGAATATATCAATCTTCGATCAATCAATCGACATCTTCATGTTTAATAATGATATTCTTATAGGCTGTTGAATTTAATAGAGGTTCGAATTTGAAATTTTTCCGCATAATCAATTATTTTCATAAATAATAATATTCTTTACAAGATTTAAATTATTTAAATAACAAAATTTAATCAAATTCGTTACAAGAATTTAATTATTTTTACAAGTAATAATAAAATTTTGCACAGTTTTTTTCAATAATAATAATGATTCAATATTTATTTTAAAAAAAATTTATTCATTTTTTCGAATAATTTTACAATTAAAGAAATTCGTAAAAAAATGTACATTTTTTTGAGTATTTAATTAATTTTAGATTAAATCAAAATATACTTCAAGGTTAGGGAAAAAATCAAAATTTTGTCTGGAAATCAGGGAGAAGTTAGGGAAAAACAAAGTTAATTTTTGTGACAATCCTGGTTAGTCATCTTTATCTAATTTACATTTAGAGAGTGCCAATACTGTAACTTTGAAAGTGTGGAATTTTGATAGAATTCAGTTTTCAAGGATAAAAGGACCATTTTTCACTAAAACAACAAAATAATTAATGATTAAACAACTAAAATTAATTAAATATAAAAATTAAACACATTAATAATGACAGTTTTAATTAATGAGCCTTGCAAGTAATGGTCCAGTGCAGAATGAGAAAAAAAAGAATTATCCTATAAAAGAAAAGTTGGTGCCGCACTAAGAGTTTTTTGCTCTTTGAGAAAAACACGTCTGCAGAGAAATAATAGAAGTAAAAAGAGAAGAGCGTTTTTTTTTGTCTAAAAACCTTTTTGTATAAATAACACACTGAGAGCTTTAAAGTATATCCTTAAAGGATATTTGCCAGACGCTGCTCATTTCCACATTTGTCGTGGACCTATGTGTGAGCCACTGTCCGTGACGGTTTCAGTTTTAGTTGGTGGCAGTCACCGCAAACGTTTGAATTAACGAGTGTCGCGCAAAGGGAGTTGTTTCATTCAGAATGACGTGTCCTAGTGGATATGCCAGCCTAACTATCACAGGCCAGAATTAATCGTCTTTCCGTCAAGTCGACAGTCCTGCCAACCGTGAAAATAACTAATTGGCCATTGTGCAATTTAGTCTTCACCTCTCTACAATTCGAGATTTATTATTATCCAAGACGATTGCAAATCTTGTTCTTTGAAAACAAAAAAATCCTCTTTTTCTCGTTTGCAACTTTTTTTTTTGTTTTTTATCTGTTGAACAAATGCCATATCGTCTTGGAAAAAAACAATATTCTGAAATACAAATATAAAAATATTATTTACGAGTTACGAGCGATTTTAATGACGATCCGGATAGTTTATGTGGCATCTTTTATATTCCCGTGTAAATAAATCATGTGAAGAATTTTCCGAATTAAGAGCAGAATATTGCAGTTGAAATATATTATTCAATTATAAATGAAAACAGTTTTCACTTCAATTATTCAGAATTTTTTATTATTATAGGAATCTTGAACTGATTTATTTTATGCCATGATTTTATTATTTTAAACATTGGAAAAAAAATTAATTTCATAGAAAAATATGAATAAAGATAAAATAGAAATAAAATCCAAACACACATAAAAGATATAAAGGACAATAAAGGTCAAATAAAGATAAAAAAATAACTGAATTGAATTATAAAGATTTGTTTTAATTCAAATGATGATGAACTCAGATTTGAGAAATCTTAATTAGATTCATGAATTGACAGATATGGGAAAAGTGGGATTCCTTGGATTTCAACAACTGAGATTCGAAAAAAAGGAGAAAACTTTCACATAGGTTAAAATAAATACATAAATAATATTTTATAGATCATAAAATTTTATTTTGCTTGTTCACGTAAACTGTGTGGTCATAAAATACATATACACACACGTAATTTATGATTTAGAGAATAATCGGCACCTTTGACAGTGTATTTAATCTTGTTTTCTTTGGAATTAAGTTTTCTATTACGGATGATAATGCACATCCGATAAGTATCAATTTTCAGAGATTAATGCAGAAAATATATACAATATGTATATGTATATAGATTCTGTATGTTGCCGACAAGTTCCAGATTCCAATCACTTAAGAGTATGTGGAAGGCACCGATTATGTTGGAGCTTCTCCATTTAGGCGAAAACCACACGTTATATCATGCGGCGTTTATCGTTTAAGTAAAGAGGATGAATTATTCGATTTAATCTAACAGGTCATGTTTCTAAGAATAGTAGGATATACCTACATGGGGGATATGAATTACGTTCACTGTTTCATATTGATAAAATAAATTATATTCTCGCCCTTGAAGTGTATTCCAGTGAAAAATGTATATTGAATATATCAGATTATATTCCATTAGAAGCAAAATTTTGCTTAATAAATCTTGATTAATCTTTGTGGAAATTGATTTTGTCGATTTTTCATTATGTCTCTCTGATGATTTAGAATGGTTAGTTACAATTTTTTGATATGCTTGACTTAACAGATGATGGTAAATGTTATATTTTTCTATTTTTAGCACTGATGGTAAAATTATATATGAAATTCTAAGGATCTCAGGATTGCCATGCAACCTGGAAACCTGAAAAACCTGGAAATGTCAGGGAATTTTATAAAAATTGAAAAAACCTGGAGAAGTCAGGGAATTTTTATCGAAATCCGGGAAAATGGTTTTCTAATTGTATTTATTCTTAAAATATAATTTTACTCAAATATTTCAAAATTAATTCAATTTTAAATGACTTGCATTTACAATTTTAATTTAGAATTTTGTAAACTTTCAATTTTAAATGAATTTCATTAAAAAATGTAAAAACCTAGATTTAAAAAAAAAATCTTAATAACTACAATTCTTCTAAAATTATTTAAATTTTTTATTATATGTTTCAAATTGGTTGTTAAAAATAACGGATTTATAGAAGAATTTCAGTTAAAAACACTAAAACAAGTTAAATTTTGAAGAAAATATATATTTTTGCAGAAATTTATTTATTTTTTTTCTTTTATTATTTATTCTTCAAAGAATTAAATTAGTTTAAAAAATTTTAATGAAATTCTTTTGTAACATCTTAATTTTTTCAAAATAATTTTAATAAAATTTTACAAAAGAATTCAATTATTTAAACTGAAATTTTTATAAAATTCGTCTCAAGAATTCAATTATTTTCAAAAGTCAAATCGTGAAATTCCAATTATATTTGAAAATTAAAACAATTCTTGTCAAATTTAAATTGTCTTTATAAATAATAAAATTTTTCTCCGAAATTTAATTATTTTCAAAAATTTTTAGAATATTTTTGGTACAATTTCAATTATATTTAATATACAAAATTTTCATCAAATTTCTCGAAAAATGAAATTATTGTCAAAGTTTTTAAAAAATTTCTTTCTAGACAATAAATAATAATAATTATGTAATAAAAAACATAATAATTAAATTTTGATAAAATTCTTTACAAAAATTCTATTTTAAGAATTATTGAATTATTTAATAATTTGTTTATTTTTATAGTTAAATAATTTATTTCTTGTAAAATTTTCAAATTAATATTGATTTAAAAATAAATTTTTGTTAAAGTTTTTGATTATATAAGTAAATATCATATTCAAAAATATTTATTAGAAAATTAGACGAGAATTCATTTACTTAACTTTAAAAATAAACATTTTATTAAATAATTAAACTTTTTTTTAAATAGATTTTTCATGAATTTACTTTGATTTACTTTGAATAATACTTGAATTCTATCAACAAATTTTTTTAAATAATTTCATTTTTCGAGGAATTTGTTAAAAATTTTTGTCTATTAAAAATAATTCAAATTCTGACAAAAATTTGATTAAAAGTTTTAAAAATAATTGAATTTCGAGGATAAATTTTATTATTTATAAATAATAAATTAAAATTTTGACGTGAGAGAAATTTATTAAATTAAATTAAATTTTATTAAAATTATTTTTAAAAAATGCAATTGTCACATAAGAATTTCCTTGAAATTTTTGAAAATTCCATCATGGATGGAAATTTAATTCTTTGAAGAATAAATAAAAAAAAATAATTAGAATTTGGAAAATCTTAATTTATATGTGATAAAATAATAATGAATTAATATTTATTGAAAGATGAAGTTATTGATGTTTTCCAATAATTTTGTAATTAATAATAAATGTAGTTTTAAAACCCGTAAAAATTCCGTGTTTTAACCTGGAAAATCTGGAAAAGTTAGGAATTTTTAAAAAGTGTCAAAACGTGGCAACCCTAGATCTGTATAAGATTTATTTTCCCTCATGATAGAAAAATTAGGTACAAAAATAAAACCTTTAGTTTGACTAAAACTTATTCTTACTACTGATAGAAAAATTGCCTACAGAAAAAAAGTGTTTTGTCTGCCTGAAAGTTATTTTTACTACTGATGGAAAAATTTACAAGAAAAACAAGACCTACAGTCTGACTGAAAATTATTTTTACTGCTTAAAAAAATTACGTGCAAAAATTAGACGTTATGTATGACTGATTTTTTTTACTACTGGTAGAAATATGTCATAATTATAATTTACGTAATTTTATATTTACCAACTTTTGAAATCTGAATTAGTTAAAATTGAATAATTTTTCGTATTAGAAGGAATATTCTCTGTAAAATTTTGCTGATTTGTTTAGTATTTCTAATTTGTTTTGTTTAATGTTTTAGTGAAAATGGACTAAAAATTTGTACAAACTCTTACTATTATGAATTAGTATCTTAATTTTTTAGAAAATTAAATATGCAGAGAAATTTTGCTAATTCTTTGTAAAAATATTGATATTTTTTAAAAATCTCAATTATTTTTCTCACTATTTTTTTTATTTTTGTTATTAAACTTTTAGTCAAAAATTCCCTAAAATTGAGTAAGAATTATATTTTAATTGTAAGTTAATTGCTTAATTTCCAATTAATTAAAATGTAGACTTTTGAAAATGTTTAAAACATTCAATTCTTTTTGAATATTTTTGTTCATCTGCAAAACTTTAAAATTATTACAAATTTCAAAATCAAACCTTGAATTTTTTTGCTATTTCAGACAATAATAATTGAACATTAGATAAAATAAAATTGAATCTATTTTGATTAATTTTTAAGTAATTACAAATTATCTGAAACCTTTTTAAAATTATTCTTAGTTTTATGGATATAATTTTATAGCAGAATTTTGAAAATAGTTAAATTGTAAAATAGTTACAGTAATAATTGTTAAAATTAATAATTAACTTAAGTTAATTAAATTAAATTAGTTTAATAAATTAAACTAATTTTAAATTCAAAGTTTTTAAACAATAAAAAAATAAATATTGGAAATCAAAACGTATCAAAAATTTTGCAGTTTTAACATATTTTTTTATCTCAAATTAAATCCTAAAAGAATTAACTTAATGTGTTGAAAAATAAATATAATAATAAGCATTTTCTTGAGTATCTAAATATTTTTAGGGTAAATCAGAATATTTTTTACTTTCAGGAAAAAAATAAAAATTCTTTATTTAGAAATAAAGAAAAAAATCAGTAATAACAAAATCAATTTTTTCTACTACACCTGGAATAGAACGTTAAATATAGTTACACGAATAAAATAAATTTAATCGAATCTAAACAGAAGTGAGAATTAATTAAAGTCGTTTAAAAGAATTAAAGTGAGAACTAATGGTGAAATTATACAATCTACATATTCCTATATACTCTTATCTTCTGTAAATTATCGCCGATAAAATAATGATTCTCAAGTGTTTCCCAATTTTAGGTTTCTTTACTTTTAATATGAATAATATGAATTATTAATTAGAATTTACTTTTTCATCATAATAATTTGTTTTGGAAGATTATTATTTATGAAAGGATTTTAATGACCTTTCGATTGATCTTCAAGTTAAAAAGTATAAACGTCTAGTTTAAAATTCCATCTTTATTATTATTCTCCTTTTCTTATCTAAACAGTCTTTCGTTATTTCCACATTTAATGCTGTATTTGAAGTTTATTTGTAAACTGGACAAGATAATTGATGTCAGTGATAAGGTTTTCTCGAGGAATAATTCAGTAGCTCTCTTCTTCTTCGCTATATGAAAAACGATGACCAACTTTTTATATTGCAGTGAATGTAATCGAGTGACATTGGAATTGAAAAGAAAAGATTAAACGATAGACGTGTAAGTCGACGATGTATATAGGGAATGTTGTTTCAAAAGAAGTAATGAGTTCTAGAGAGTTTTGCTCTGATAGATTCTCCTCCGGAGATGCTGTGCTGGACCAATCCAATGTATATCGATTGCAATCGATTCATTACGCAGCCTCTGATATCGTTCCGAGTAGGTCATGTTCTGCCTCATTGCTTTTCGCACTTTACTGTGAACACACATTTCGACTCTCTCAATGTGTATATGATTTATACTTCGTCTTCTGATGTAACCATCATGTAATGATGGTTAAAAAAAATACATATTTTATCAATGATGGTTGTAATTTATAACGCATTATTTTTTTCTCTTTATCATGTCCTAAAGAAGTTACAATATTCTTTCTTTGAACTGTCATCATTTGCGCAGGGAATAAAATTTACAATCTTTCTTTAAATTTTCATCATTGGCAAAAAATTTGAATTTTTTTATTCTGCTGCCTTTGAAAGAATCGAAAAAGCATGATGTTTTTATGGAGTAAGAAAAAATTTACAACTTACGATTCTTTTTTATACACACTTGAAAGCAATTTAAATACGACTCAGGTTTTTTTTAATTTTTAAATCTAAAAAAAAAATTCTTGAGTGAAAGTTATGGTTTCGTGTGTAACATAAGTGATCGAGTGGATGAAAATTGAAAAAAATAAGTTTAAAATGTAAAATAGAATGGAATTTATTTTTAAAACATTTCTCTTTTAAGTGCATAATGCAAAGCGTGACTAATATTTGTAGAGTAATTTTCTACTTTAAGTGGATTTATTGGAGTATGTTACAAAATTATATGTAATAAGGATAACGTGAAACAGTAATTTTTCTTCTTCTTTTTACTTTATCGTCTATCTTTGGGTGGTATTTTATAACTTATTACTAAACCCAAGTGTCTTCACTTTCTCTGATTTCCTTCGCGTAATTTATTAGATTTTTGCTGCTATATATAGAAACGCTCTTCATCGAGTTAATTCTCACAATTTTCTTTCTCTCTAATTGCAAAGCCTCTTTATTGTGAGAATTTATTTTTCATAATTTAATTTCATGATTATGTGAATTTATTGAGGATTGTGTTTTTAAAGTAATTTTAAATTAATTAATTAGAAGAGTAATTCGTAATTAATTTTTTATACCTTTGATAAAAAGTATTGCTTATATCCTACACATGAGGAAAAATTTTATTTTAATTTTATTGAACCCGTAGAACTTAATTTTAACCAAATATAATTTATTTGAGTCTAAATGAAAGTTTATTTGTCCCAGTGCCTATTAAAATATTTACGTGATCAAAATGGAATTTTATTTGAAGGCACAGTCTTTCTAAGAATATCGAATTGATCCAAAAAACGAATCAAAAGTTTTGTTCGTTTTTTGTCTCAATGCCGATTAAATTTATTTGCGGAGGATGAAATTTTAGTTTTAAAAAAATTAGTAGGAACTGAGACAAAATATTTTTGATTGACTAAAATATTATATACATTTATATTTCTTTTTAATAAAATTGTTCTTCTTTTGTTAAATTTTCTAAAACAATTTTACGATTTAAATGTCGATAAAATTGATTAAGTCAGTAATTTATGAATTATAATACTGTACAACAAAATTGTAAAATAATGTAGCACAATTTTGTTGCACTTAAATAGTCAAATTAAATGTTAACTTAAATTATTTTGCATTATATTTCCATAAATATCAAAAACTGTTTATTTTTCTTGTTCATAAATATTAAATATACTTAAATTAGTATGGTTGATGATTTATTAGCAGGTAGATGGACAGTTTAAAAAAATTCTAAAGTAAATGGTGATTGACGATTTCACTTTCTTGTGTAAAAGGATAATTTTATTTATTTTTAGCTATTGAATGAAAAAATTGAGTTTTCTCATTTCGTTTTATATTTGTTCAGTGAAGTGCAGATGATGTAATAAGTAGAATTTTGGTTTATGGAGTATGAGTTGAATAAATACATTTCCTGCACTCAGAAAAACATTTTATTTAAACCAAACATAATTTATTTGAGTCCAATAAAAATAAAGTTGTTGAAATAAAAATTTTATTTTTGACGAATAAAGTTTTTATTTGAAACAAGTAGATAATTTAGTAAGTTTTGTGATAATTACATTTTTATTTAACTGTAAACAAATAATATTTGGATTAATTGCAATATTTATTTATACCGAGTATAATTTTGATTTAAAACGAGTAAATAAGTTGGTATGTTTTGTAATAAATATACTTTTACTTGACTGAAAAAAATTGTACATTTGGTTTCAATGGAACTTTTGTCTGAGAGCTCTGTGGGCGAATCTTTAAAAATGTGTTTTGTAGACATTGACTGTCAAACTGTATTGTAATTTGTGACAAAGTTTGGTACAAACACATTTTCCAAAGGGTTCTTCTCTTATTTTCTTTTTGACATTTTCATCAATCTGCATGCGCTTGATACTTGAGTGAACGTGTTCATGTCAACCCATACTAAAATCCATTGTATATAAGCAACATTCTAGAAATTCATGTCATGAAGAGGTGCTGTTAACATTTTATGGTTTACAACTCCATAAGAATATTTAGCACCCAGCAGCTTGCAAGACGTTAAACCCAACATGGCTTCTGAATAAAATATCAAACCTTAAGCTCTTATTTATATAAACACACAAGGCTGTTAATTTTAGGAGAGGATCTCGAAGTTTTTCGGTTTTTAGATTCGGTAGGAATTTCATTATTACCGGATTTATGAGTATTATTTCGAAATGTTGAGATTATGATATCAACTAATAATTTTTGGAAGTTGGACTTTTTTTGAAGACAGAAATGTATCATTTTACTACTGATTTTGAAAATCGAAGTATTTCAAGTGTTGTGTGGAAGTACAACGATGTGTCTAACTGAAAATTGTATTTACTACTATTTGAAAGATTTTTCTTGAAAATAGAAGGTTTTGTCTAATTAAAAACTGTTTTTACTACCAGTTGAGAAATTAAAAAATAATTGTTTAAACAAATTAGTCGAAAAATTAAAAATATTATTTTTTAATAAAATATTATTAAAATTCAATACATTCTCTTCAATTTTTGTGTAAAACATTTTTTTCTAGGACCAATAGTTTACAAGATAAAAATTATTGAAAAAAAGTGATCAAAAAGTTTAATTAACAATATCTTGCAAAATAATTAAAATTTTGCAAAATCCTTGAGTGTACTTTAAAAGCACCCTAAACACAACAAATTAACCAAGTATAAACAAAATCGGAGATTCAAAAGTTCTTCCAGCTATGGAACGCCCCATCTACTATTTCAATAAAATTTTCCAAAAGAATTCCATTATTAAAAAAAAATGTAATACAATTCTACGCAAACATTCAATTATTTTCATAAATAATAAAACTCATTGCAGAATTTCAATTATTTTTAATGCAATTTTAATCAAATTCCTCAAAAAATGTAATTATTCTTTAAAATCTTATTAAAATTCGTCCAAAGAATTTAATGATTTAAAACATTTGTTGATAACATTTTTTATGAGAATTTAATTTCAAGAAACATGAAATTAATAAATTTTTTATTTTTGTATTTAAATAATTGAATTCTCATAGAATTTACTAATAAAAATCGTTTTAAAAATGAATTTCAGTTAAAATTTTAGATTATACTTAAGTATTAAAAGCATTATAACGTGGATTTTTAGAAATTATTAAATTTTGAAAAAGTTTTCAACAAAAATCATTGAAATTCTTAATTTTTCATATTTTTGCCAAAAAATTCTGTAGAATTAATTCTTTTTAAAAGTTTAATAGGATTTTTTTTTAAATAATTTCAAATTTTTATTTTTCAATATATATATTTAACTGCAGAATTTCCGAATAATTGAAATTTTTTAAAATTGAATTGTAAACGAATAAATTTAAAAATTCTCATAAAACTCATCACAGCGTTTCAATTATTTCTCATACAATTTTAATTGAATTCCTTGACAAAAGTAATTATGTTTATGCAAGTTTTAATAAAATTCGACAAAAGAGTTGAATTATTAAAAAATTTGTTACTAAAATTCTTTATGGGAATTGAATTTTGAGAAACATTCAATTATGCAACAAATTATTTACTTTCCATTTAAATAATTAAATTCTTGTAGGATTTTTTAATAAAAACTGATTTAAAAATGAATTTCAGTTTAAATTTTAGATTATAATTGAATATTAAAAGAAATATAGGGTGAACTTTTTGGAAATAACTGAATTTTGAAATTAATATTTTTGAAAAAGTTTAATTGAATTTTTTAAATATTATTTGAATAATTTATTTTCTAATACGCATTTAATTAAATAATTTATGTATAATTGAAATTTTGTGAAATTGATTAATTAATTATTATTAAAAATAATAGACATAAAGTAAAATTGTAGTTAAAAATTTTTGAAAATAATAATTAAATTGAAATAATGAAAATAATTTTGAAGAAGTATAATATTCTTATAATATAAAATAATGATTTTATTACTTGTCATCTTTAATTATTATAAAATATGAAGAAATCGATAACTCCGAGTCGATGTCTTCATATGTTTTATAGTTATAAAGAAATGTAATAAACTAAAATTTCATTCATTGAAAGAAATAACACCGAAATTGATTATTTTAATCTTTTTTTGTGTTAATTTAATCTGCAACACTTTTTAATACTTCACGATTTACTGTGACTAGAATTGAGTTGATCCACGTGTGATAAAAATGTAACTAATTTAAAACTTCTTGTCTGACTCAAACTTCCATTTCTCACCACTGATTTAAGAAATTACACCGAAAAAAATAAAATCTCAGAGTGAGAAGAAAATTCCGATCAACAATTATTTTCACATTTTATTTTCAATATACGAATATTCATCTGTAAAAAAGAGGAATTTTTGTTTATATTTGACAGTTTTTTAACTAAAAGATTAATTTTAATATTTCTTCTTTGATTGAAATTATTCCTCTAAAAATGAAACAAATTTATACTAAAAAGAAGATTTTTAAGTTGCTTTTTGTTTTTTTGAATGCAACTTTAACCTGTCTAAAAAGTGACATTTAATAACAAATATAATAAAGGAAAATCCTCTCAATTAGAAAAGAAAATTTTAGTGCCGGTATATAAAAGGAAAAAATGCTGCAAAAGAAGAGGAATTCTCTAAATTTGAAAATAGTTTTTTTTCGGTGTACGAAAATTTAAAAAGTTCTTTTAAACAACCAAATCTTTAAATATTTCTAAATACTCCTAACTATATCGTTATCTATATTAATAATAATAATAATAATAATAATAATAATAATAATGTGAAATAATTCATTAGATAAAAATTCATTTCTCGACATAAAAATGATAAAGTAAAATATTAACAACATCAGGTATAAAATTGACGATAAAAAATAAATTCTCCTCGTTTTTCCTTCATTATCTCTCCACCTTAATGGGATGTGTGCTTTTAAAATAAAATAATACAAGCGGAAAAAACTTGAAGATGAAAACATGTCTCTTTTTCATTGCAACATCAAATTCTGAGGTCTTCTCGACGGGCATCAATAACTCGTGTTAATCCACGATTACGTTTTAGGATTGGGGAATTAGTGGCGGATTATTCGCGGATTAGCTGACGAACGCGAACGTGATTCAAGACCAGGGGAGGATTTTCAAAGGTTCGTTGCGGGCTTTGTTATATGGTGAATTCATGCAAATATATATATGTATAACCATAGGGTGAAGATTATGTAGTGTATAGGAAAAAAAAATTTACCTACTTCATAACTAAAATAAATACCAGATTATGAACGCATTTCCTATCTCGTACAGAAATTCTGTCGAGAATTTTATTATTTATTAATTAAGAGATTGTAGTGTTTTCGGTCGAGGAAAATGTGAATTTTTATGAAAAAGTAGATTTATCGAACAGACTCTTTTTTTGAAGTTTATTTTTTTGTTTTATTCTCTGCAAAAAAGTTTATTTATTATTTAATTCAAAGAATCTATTACTTGTATATTATTATTTTTTTTATTTAAGATATTTTTATTTTATTGAAATAAATAAAATAAATACTTTTTTTTAAATACATCCATAAAAAATGGTGTATTTAATTTTAATCAATTTTATTTCATAAAATTAATTTCCAACGTATAATGATTAGAGCAGTTATAAAAAATAAAATATAATATTATGTATAATTAAACAGAAGTAAAATAATAATTAGTTCCTAAAATTTACTAGTGTATTAATAGGTAAAGTGGGTTAAATGTAGTTTCTGGTAAATTTAGTTTCAGTGAATTTTAGGAATTTTTTTGTTTTGTTAAGTTTTAGTTTTAAAGCAGCGTTGTAAGGTTTTCTTTTTTATTGTCGTTTTGCGAAAAAAAATTGTTCAGGTCAAAACTGAGTTGAGTGTGTGCACAGAATAAACATTCAGAGCGCTTTAAGTATTCCGAAACAGTACTTAGGATTTTTGAAAAACTGGAAAATTCTCCGTTATTTTCAACATGAAGATTTAAGAGCACTAGGACTTTTTTAGTATCACATATTTATTTTTAATCAGGCACAATAAACGTTTCTTTACTTTCCATTAAATTAACAAAAAGGGTGAAATTATTTTAATGAAAAAATCATCATAATTAACGAAAAAATAGGAATTAATTAATCTCCGTATTTCATTCTTTCATTTGACTGATCTAAATTATGCAAATTTTTTTCCTTCTAATTTATTTAAAATATCAGAAATTGAAATTGAAAATTTATAAATTTTTAGAAAATAAAAGAAAAAATTTAATTTTATAACATATGTATTGTTACATTTTTTACAAGTTTCTGTAATCATAAAAATATTCAAAAACATTGATAACTTCTTTTATAAATAAATAATTAGTTATTATTTTTTCACGGAAATTAAGATATCTAAAAACATTTTTTTGAAATTAAACAACTTTTACAAGTATTTTTATTTTATTTTAAGAATATTGTTCCTGTAACTTTTTAAACATTTTTTTTGATTATTTCAATTCATTTATTTTCTAGAATTTTTAACTACAATTCTTCTCTAAATCAACTTTTATAAAATATTTTTTGAAAAAGTTCTTTGACAATTTGCATTTGAAAGGTACTATGAAACATTTCAATGAAATAATGTAGAAAACTACTGAAAGTTTGGAAAAATTCTTTTAAACATTTCTTATGAAAATATAGAAAAATTTTTGAGAATTTAGAAAAATTCCTATATATTCCGAAAATTTTCCATGTAACTTCAAATTATTTAAAAAAAATTAAATTAAACTTTTACAAAAAAAAATAATTCATTAAAATTGCCAGTTAAAAGTATAGAAAATTCAAATTAAAGTCTTATTAAGAATTTTAGAAACAAAATTTTTAATAAATAATGGCATTCATTTGACGAATTTTAATAAAATTTTTAAGAATCCTATCATTTTTCGAGGAATTTTTACAAAATTGTATTCTTTAAACACAAAAGTTAATAACTTATTAAATAGTTAAATGATTTTTAAAATTTAATTTTTGTAAAGAATTTTATCAACAAAATTTTAAATAGGTAAATGAATTCTTTTGACGAGTTTTATTCAAATTTTAAAAAAATAATTACATTTTTCCAAGAATATTATTTAAAACTAAAATTTTCTATAAAGTCATTATTTTTAATAATTAATTAAATGTATATTGACAAATTTAACTAATTTGAAGAAGAATTTGAATTATTAACATTTTGCAATAATCTAAGTTTTAAAAAATTTCTAATTAAATTTGTTAAAAATTGTAATTTTATAAAATTTCAGATTATAACCTTTTAAAGTTAATTTATTTATGAATATTATAAGGGCAATTCTTTTAAGGTTGAATTAATTTTGAAAAATTTAAGCAAAATTTTTATTAAATAAAAATTTTAAGTAATATTAGGATTGTTGTTCAAGAATTTGTTATTTAAAATAAAAGTTTTTTAAGTTAAAGTTATTAAAAATTAAATTATTGTCAGAAATAGAAAAAATTGATGGTTTTGTATTAGAATTCGTAGTGATTTCATAGTTTATGATGAAAACAAAAGAGATACCAAAATTGATAATTTTCTTGTGAATTCTAAATATTTATTTTTTTTCAGTTGTTTGTCTGACATTTCCTTTAATTCCCTGTCTCAGAATACATGATTATTGTGGTTATAATAGTAATAATCTACATTCCAATTCATATTTTATATTTATGAAAAAAATTTGAATTAAATTTTGAATTAAAAATTTTTTAATTTTTTTTTAAATTGTTAATTTTATTTGAAAACAGTATGCAAGAAGTTGGTGTGTGAATTGTTGCTAGTTTACTTAATCAAATGTAATTAATTTAATTAATAAAATTAAATGAAAACTAAATTAATTTAAATGAATATCATTGTAATGAAGAAAATGAAAAAGACAAAAGGAAGTGTTTATTATCGCTACTTGTTAATTAGGAAAGAAAGGTTTAGTTATAAGAATAAGAGTAGTGTAACTTGTATAAGTGATTATGATTGGATGATGTTAAAAATATATTTTTCAAAGTAAAATAATAAAATAATGAAGTAATGAACTTAATGGCAAGATTCGAAAGCGACGGTCTGGAATAAACCTTTAATGATGATACATATTTTCTCATGGGAATAAATGGCGAATGTCACGTGAAGCTTATAGTTTGTGCACCTTCCTGATTTCATCTATAAAATTGATTTCTATATGATATAATCCCGCGATGCGATGCAACTTGAACGGCATTATAAATTTCTCGAGTACATCTATCAACATTTTAATAAACATCAATAATTTTCTAATTATATATTAGAATTCTATTTGTTGCGTAATGAGTTCATGAGTAGGATGAAAGTTGAAATAGTTTTAGTTTCGAAAACGAAAGTATAACTCTTGAAACTTGCACTGAAATTTAATCCACGTTGTTTAATCTGCACGTGACTTACGTAGCAGCTTGTTTCGTGAAGTGCGTAACAAAAGAGTTTCTTCTTTTCGAGTTCGCGCAAGCTGAGTTTTTGTTTTTTTTTCTTTCTTTGATTGTCAGATTGTTGTTGTTGTGTATAAAAATTGCACAAGTTACCTCGACAATCGATATCTTTGAATTCGATTTTCAGATCGTGTCTTCTGTTTCTTTGGCTTACTCTATAAGGGCCTTTTGTACTTTAAAAAATGTATTTTTTATTTTGAATTACAAATCTCTTATTAAAATTGCAATTTTTTGTTTTGGATTAAAATATATTATATTTTAATTTTTGTTTTAAAATTCTTTTAAAAACATTACAAATTTTTATGTTTAGATTAAATTTCTTTGCGAATCAAATAAATGATTACTTGTCTACTATCAGATAAATATTTATTTGTTTCGAATAATTTTTATACAATTTTATACAATGTTTTGTTTAGATAAATATTTATTTAATAAATTACAAATAGTCAATTATTTTATGTCAAAAAAGAAATTTTTTTTCAGAGTATTAAAATTACAATTTTTATTTTGAGATTAAAATTCTTTTATTCAAATTACAATTTTTTTATTTGTGAATCGAAATTTGTTTTATTAAAATAGAAATTTTTATTTTTGTGCTATCTTCTATTATACCTAAAAAAAGATTTTTGGTTTTGAATTAAAATTCATTTTTTCAAAATTATAATTTTTATGTTTGTGCTAAAATTTTTTTATTAAATTAACAATTTTTATTTCTTGATTGAAATTCTTTTACTAAAATTCCTTTTTTAAGATGTCATTGCTTTAAAGACTCATAGTTTTAAACTCCCATTGTTTAAATAATTGCAATTGACTTTAACATATACAATTAAGCTGTTATTATGTTTAACTGGCAATTATCGAATTTTTAATTATTATATTTGTCAGAAAAAATTAGAAACAATTAATTGAAAATATTATTTAATAAAGCAGAGCTTTGTAGAAAGTAACAGTTTTTACTACTTTGAAAATCATTAACGACTTTACTATCTATCTCTTATTACAGTTATTAATTAAAGTTTCTTTTAATTGTAACATAGGGTAATAGAAAATACATTTTTTTCATTTGAAAGTATTTTTTAAAATAATCTGTTCTTAATTAAAAAGACGCTATGAATTGGTTTTTATTCATAACTATTGTTAATTAAGTAATAATTTCTTTATTATTGATTACTTCATTAATGACTACTTAATTAAATATTACTTTATTAATGATTACTTAATTAATAATTACTTTATTAATACTTAATTAATAATTATCTTATTATTGATTAATTAATTTATTATTATTACTCTCTTCAAGATTTAATGATGAATGGTTAATTAATTAATTAACTTCATTAATGTCAACTTTTATTGTTTGCGAATTACCATTAAAGCGAATTGCACAAGTAACCTCGTTGTGACTTATCGTTACCTTATTTAAATCCACTCTGAGATCATATCTTACTTTGAGCCATAGAATCACGTTCTGATTGTTCATTGGAATCACTGGAAAAGATTAATTGATCATTTCTGGTAAATTTGAAGATGCAGATATACAATGAGGCAAATTTGATTTTTATTGCAAAGAAATATTTATATATTTAAACCTCTTTATTATGTGGGTTACGAAGAATTGAAAGTGATAAGAAAAAAATTCAGAGAGAAAAAAAATTTTTGATAATGAAAGAATCGAATTTCTTGAATATAATGTTTTATTCATGATTGTATATTATATTGAGTACACAGGTAAATGTCCGAAAATGATTTCGAATTTGTTATGGTCATTTTTATAAAAGATAGTGAAATGCCAATTGGGCGTTAAATGAGTCTTTAAAAAGCTGAAAAGGTCAAAGAAGAGAAATTGTGTGAGATATATTTTTTTTCAACCTCACAGTGATAAAGTTGTGAGTTGTCGGTGAAATATGGTTGTAAAGATTATAAATAATTTTATGGTTGTAAACTTTCATGTTTGTTTACTCGAAGTAGTTCATTTGCACATAATTTAGGTGTAGTTGTGTTCTCTTTATCACTATACTTTTTGAAATTAGATATTTACTTTTGTTTCGAAAGTTTTTTCTTTTTTCGAAAAAATTATCTTCTAATCAATCACTCGAGTTTTTTTTCATCTTCTTTATCTTAAATCCAAAAAAAGATAAATTTTTTATAGCCTACTAAATTTTATACGGTTCTAATTAAATTTTATTTGGTTCAAATAAATAATATTTCGTTCCAATAATTTTTATTTGTTTCAAGTAAGTTTTATTTGTTTCAAATAATTTTTATTTGCTTGGAACAAATTTTATTTGTTTCAAATAAATTTGATGTAGTTCAAATTTTGTTTAGTTCAAAGAAATTTGATTTGGTTCAAATTGTTATTTAGTTCAAATAAATTTGATTTGGTTCAAACTTTTATTTAGTTCAAATTAATTTAATTTGGTTCAAATTTTTATTTCGTTTAAAAAAATTTGTCTTGGTTCAAACTTTTATTTAGTTCAACAATAACATTTTTTTTCCGGGATTGTAAAACTACACGAGAGTTAGAAAAAAATTGAGAAATTTTTTATTATTTTTACCTAACATTTTTTCACAGGAATTGAGAAGGAAATTTTTAATTTTTAAATTATTCTTATTTTATTAAAATTCATTTATTTTGATTATCGAGGGGACAAATTTTGACGTTCTGTATAGAGACTTTACAGTATAGAGAATGAAAGTTATTTTTCAAACGTAACATTTTGAATATTGAGTATTTCAACATTGGAAAAGCAGATTCCTTTGGTATGTGAAGAATTTGAATATATTACACGCAATAAATTCGGTCGTACATACGCGCCTAACAGTAGTTTTTTTTCTATAATTAGTGTAATAAATGTATAAAAAAATAATTCTAGAAATTTCACTGAATTTTTTTTCTAATGAAGTAAGAATATTTTGTTAAGGAATTTTTATTTCACAATTTTTATACTTTTTTGAAAAATGTTTCTTTACTTTTTATATTGTATTTTAAAATTTGCATTTTTAATTCAAATTTAAAATGACAGTTAAATCAATTTTCCGTCTATTCGAAATAAAAATTTATATTTTTTTAGTGTAGGAATAAAATTGATTCAATTTTGAATTTTAACAGGGCATTTGTAATTTTTTGTTTATTTATTAATTATTAATGGAAAAAAATGGAAATTTGTATTCTCTTTAAATTTTTGGAAATTCTTTTATTGTTTCTAAATTTTTTTTCAAATCAACGCTTATATTTTAAATGTAAATTAAATTTTTCTTTTAATTGAAAGAAATATTTCTTTAAATTTAATTTAAAAATAGGCATTAAACTCTGAATTTTCATGAAGATTTGATGAACTTTCGTCGATACGTTTATTAAATTTTTTTGAATTAAAATTTGATAAAATTGTCCTTAATTTGAATGAAATATTTGTTTCTTTATTATTTAAAGAAAAAATTAATTTAAGTCAAAACTTTCACAGGGGATTTGTCATTTTTCGTCGATAATTTTGGATTATTAAAGGCGAAAAATGTGAATTCTTTAAAGAACTATGAATAAAAATTCTTTTCAATAATTCTTTCTTTTTCTTTCTTTATATTTTCTTTACAAAATTTACTATTTTAAAATTTTCCTTTAATTGAAAAAATAAACATTTCTTTTATTTTGAGAAATAAATTAATTAAATTTTGAACTTTCACAGAGTGTTTGCTATTTAATTTTTAATAACAATTTGTGTAGAATTTGCTATTTTTTTTGTCGAGAATGATTAATTCTTATATTAATAAAAGAAAAAATAGGAATTGACATTTTTCTTGAAGTAAAATCGAAGTAAAAATAGTTTTTAAAGCAGTAATTATCGAACGTCATGGAAGAATGTCTTTGTAATGAGAAAATAATAATTAGTGAAATTCAGCGAAAATTTCTTCTTTATATTTTAGTCTTGAGTTTTCTTTTTTATAATATAGATTGGAAAAATTAATTTGTAAAAAAAATGTAATGAAAAAAAATTAATCACCAATAAAGCGTGAATGATGAATAAAACGAGTGTTGATTAAAAAGGTTTAAACGAAATATTGTTTAATAACCTTGAGGTGATTATAAAGTATCATCACGTGGATTCTCCATGAGTATTGAAGCAATACAATAATGGTTAGGAAGCGCATCTTCAGGCTCTTCTGTAAGAGTCACGAGACAGGGCTAGCCTACTTTCTCTACAAAGAGAATTTTTAAACGATGTGTGAGGAAGGGTTCCGTAGCATCTTTTCCCTCCTTATCATTCTTTCTCTTTTCCCAACATTAAATCGTTTGACTCTCTCTTTCTCGCACTCCTCTCACTCGATTCACCTGGCAGCGACGACGACAGCCTTTCAGGTAATGCCCCTCTCGGAGTCTATATAAGCCGAGACATTGCACGAGGCTCAACATTTTTTGAGTCAAGTCCCACGTGACGTTTAGTTTGACGCACGTGTATCACTTTTTTTTTTTTTTTGAAACCAAAGTGTCCGGTCAGGAAGTGTTTACGGCAAAAATGGTGTACGCGACGTAAAAAAATTTCTATTATTTATTATTAGAAAAGTCGAATATTGATTTTATTTTTTTATATGAACGTGATTGTATGGTGCGTGATTTGAATATTTATTGATAATACAATATTGTGTGTTGGATTTTTTATAGTGCAGTGTGTGGGACTTTTGTATTTGAAAAAAATATAGATAATACATCATGGATAAATTTCAGGTACGATTTTTATTTTTTGTCTTGTAAAGTGCAATTTTTTTGGAGCAAATATTATTGACTCATCATCTGTATTTTAAGAAATTCTTTTGAATTTTTTCCTTTAATTTTACTTTTAGTTTACTAAATTTTTTTAAATTTAACTTTAACTTTTAGAATTTTAATTTTAAACAAAATTTCCTTCGTTATTTTGATAATTCATTTTGAAACAAATGATTTGTTGATTATTATTTGGTGAAAATAATTGGTAATTTAAAATTTGCAATTATAACTAGTATATCGTTTGAAAGGCAAATTTTCGAGTCGAATTCGTATTAATCAATAAGTAATTTAATTAACTTGTGTAACCAGTGAATAATAAAAATAATTCATCACTGTAATTATACACTAAATTTTGTTAAATATATTTAACATTTTATTATTTTAATTTCAAAAATGGGAAAATGTAACGTCCAAACATTAATTTTACGGTGAATATTTAATTAATAAGAGAAGATTTAATATTTTAATTAAATTTAACATTTTTAATTATATATTTTCATTACTTTTGAAAGTAAAGAGAACGAAAAATCGAAAATAAATGAAAATTATAATATTAGAGTTAACTATATTTAACTTTTTATTTTAAATTGAAAAATTTGAAACTTCTACACGTCCAAATATTAAATATTAAATATATACAGTAAATAATAATAATAATTTATTAACAAGAGACCTTTTAATATTTTAACTTAATTTAACGTTTTGAATTTTAGTTTTTTTGTTGACTTTCAAAAGTAAAGAGAAGGGGAAATTGAAAATGAATTAATTTAACAATTAATAAAACGTGCAAAAATAAATCGAACGCAGTGAATAGTTCAACAATAAGGGAAAATTTAATATGTTTATTATATTTTTTAATTATATGCTTAATTTAAATTGAAATTTAATTTTGAGTTTAAATTAAAAATTTAACATTTATCTTAAAAAATATCTTTTTAAATTTTCAATCATAAAAAGATCGAAAAACTTGAAATAAATAGAAATTATTACTACTGTTCTATTTAATTTGAACTCAAGATATACAAAAATTATAACTAGTATTCTATTTAATATTTCATAATTTTTATTTAAAAATTAAACAATTCTACATGCAAATATTAATTTAAAAGAGGAAGAATTTAATGTTTTTAATTAATTTTCTTTTTAAATTAAGGAATGAAATTTCTTAATTTTTATAAGCAGAGAGAACGAAAAATTAAAAATAAATGGTGATTATAATTTGGAAGTAAGAATTAATAAATTAGATTAGATCATTGGGAATAATAATAGAAAGTACTTAAAAATATAAGGGGAAAAATGATTTGAGTTTTGCCTTTTATTTATGGGTAAAACTTATAAAAATTGGCATTTTTTGTAAGTTAGAAAATTTTTTAGTTGTGTATGAAGAAAACAATTTTTATTTATCGTAAACAATGGATAAATTTTAGTTTTTTGAAGGTTAAGAATTTTTCTGTATTATTTCTCAGAGTCTATAAACTTTGAAATTCTTTTATTAAAGGTTATACATAAATATAAAAAAACTTTATCTTCTAAGAAAAATCCATATTAGTTTGGAATTTTTGACAAAATATATTATTTCCTGAATAAATTTTACTGAATTCAAAATATATTTTACTTATTTTCAATAAAATTCATGACAAACATAAAATTTACTCTGGGAATAACGATTTTTAATAGCAAAATTTATTATTTTTAATATTAATTTCTTATACAACCTGAAAAAAAGTAATCTCATAGTTGGAGAAAAAATCCTTTTTTAATATTCTCTCATGTCTTTTTCTAAAAACAAAAGTGTTCCACTTGAATGTATATTATTTTTCTTCTTTAGTTGTTATTAATAAAACAATTAATTATATTTATTTAATTAAAACAGTTTAATTCATTACATAAAAATAGCTTTTCTTTATTAGCTCATAACCATAATTAGCAAAAAATATTGGAGGGGAAATTCCTCTAAAGTGAAGTATATTATTTTTGATACCATATATAAGAGGAAAATATGCATTCAGTTTAGAGGAATCCACATCAAATCAAGATTACTTTTTTAGGGTGATATAAAAATTATTTAACTTTTCGTCGCACATTACAATTAGTTATTAAAAATTATATTCAAGTAAATTTTAGGTAAAATAAAATTAAATTAAAATTTAAAATACATTTTTCTTATTTTAATAAAAAAAAGTTGTCTTTAAAAATAGTAGAAATAATTCTAGAAATACTAATTTTTAATACTAAATTTTACTATTTTGAAGGTAATTTTTCTAAGATCCAAGTTAAATTTACTAATTTTTTCTAAAATTTACTTCGTTAATTTATTAAAATTTATGGAATTTAAAAAAGTACAGTAGAAATAAAAATTTTGATTCAAAATTTAAAGAAAGTTACAGACTACTGGAGAAGAAAAAAAATATCAATAGTTAATATAAAAAGTTTACCAAAAAAAGATCCTAAAGTTCTGAACGTTCAAATGAACGAAATTTATTTATTTCTTTTAAAAATTTAATTTTTATTGTAATTATTTTGCTTCACTATCCAAAATATTAATTACTGAGTTTGTGAACGTAGAATTTTAGTTTTTAATTATTTATATGATTAGTAATTTATTAAAATATTTTCAATTGAATATATTTAGTTCATTTGAACGTTTAAAACTTGGGGACCATACGAAAAAAAAAATATTTTAATTTTGAAAAACTGTAGTTAAGAGAAAAAGTAAAAAACAATTTATATAAATTTTATGTGTTATCCTAATACAGTAATTTTTACATTATGTTAGAAATTCTCCTTTTTTAAACTAAATTTCCTTTTTGGAAAATAAAATCCCATTTTTTTCTCAACATTACCTAAAAAACGAGAGTAGAATTAATAGAGTTAAAAATATAAATAGCAAAAATGAATAAAAAGTAATAAGTAAAAAATTCGCCAAATTGCAGTATTTATTTAAACAAATAGAAATTTATTGCTACTATTTAGTTATACAAATAAATTTAAAAATAATATAGCGCAGAAGTGGCAATCTATCTTTCTATACTACCTGCAGAAAAGAAGGGAAAAAATCACAATGTTAATAAATATATTGCCACAGAGGCAAGTTTAAAAAGGAAAGAAAGAAGAAAGAAAGACGAAAATATTACCATTGACCGAAATAGCTTTGCACACATAAGGTTGAATTTCTGACGTGAGGTCACGTACACCCAGTCATTGGGAAGCACGACACGACCCTTTTGCTGCACATTCATTATCGATAATCACAGCGCGACGATTCTCAACCAGAGATTAAGTAATTGCCGGTTTTCTTATCGGTTCGACATTAGCCGCTAATCCATGGTTCGCTGGCTCTACTAGAATATGCAATCCTTGCATGGCTAATTCCTTCATCTTCGATGTTTCATTCTCCACGGGGATCGACTTTTATTGCATCACTTTCTCTCTCTCTTTATATCTTTTGTGCCTAAATACTTTTCTATTTTTCTCGTCTCACAACTTTTTTAACCCCCTTTGGCGTTAAAAGAATAAATTGCCGTTTACAGAATAAATCTCAACTTTATATAGAAGTCCGGTTCTTGCAACAATCGATATTATTAAAGCTAACATTCAGTTTTGAAATTGAAGAAAAAATACTAACGTGTTGCTTAATACACTTATCGATGAATATAATAAATTGCATGCTTTATTCAATGAGGGACTTTTCAATTTTCTTTTTTAGAAAATATTCTGTACAAGTTGTATTTTTTTTTTGTATAAATAAGGATATGGTGATGAATGGGGAACGGATTTGTAATATAGAATTGTGCTCTTTGCAAAATTTTTGTTGAATTTGACAAAAACCTTATATTTTGTATTTATTTTTTATTTTGTACTAAAAATAGAGTGTAAAGATCAATTTGTAATGTTTTTGTAAAGAAACAGTGTTATTTTGTCTACTGGATGAATTCGCATTTTGTCTAATTTTTCTATTATCAAAGTGAGACAAAAAAAGTGTTGCGCGTGACAAAACTTGATTTGTTTTTTGTCTGAATTTGATATAGGTAGAAAAAACGTGAAGCGGTTGTTAAAGAATCAGAATTGATGATAATAATATTGAATGTTATGGAATCTAATGATGTGGAACATAATTATGCGAGAGTAATGTATTTAATATTCGGTACAAGGAAGACGGGAATTGAGAGATTGTTTTTTTTTTCTTTAGTAGGTGGACTGGGGGAATAATAAATATATAGGGTAAATGAGAGGAATTATTTAATGTCCATTAACATTAGGAAGAAAAGAAAATGACGTCCCGCACGATCACGAGGTGGAAAGTGAAATATAAACGGAAATATATAAGCGGCACGCGGAAGGAAATGAAATTAATAATGGGGGTCTCAAGAGTAGAGGTGAAATGAATGATTCGATAAGAAGCAACCCGCGCCTGTGCCCGTGGTTTATATTATATGCACATGTCGTTAGCACATGATTAGGATATGACTATGCATGTGGAGGGCGTTTGACCTAGTCAACCAGTATATCCTACTAATGCTACCAAATCGGTCTCTACACCTACCAACCTCCACCTCTCTCTTGCTCTCTCAGTTACACGACTAACTAATCACAACTGTACAGTCAACATACAAATGTAATATCTACCTGGCACGCGAATTTGCACGCCTTCAACTTTTCCTGCGAGACTATGCATGTCTCTTTCTCCCTCTTTTCCTCTTTCTTTCTCTTTATATTTTTCTTTTTTACTTTTGTTTTTTTTTCTTTATATTTTCCTTTTTCCTCTTTCTTCTTTTCTTTCCTCTGTGTCTGTTTCTTATTCTCTTTCCTCTTTCTCTTTTTATTTTTCTGTTTCCTTTATCTCTTTTCTTTGTCTATTTCTCTGTATCTTTTTCTTACTCTCTTTTCTCTTTCTCTTTTTATTTTTCCTCTATCACTTTTTTTCCTATTTCTTTTTCCCTGTTTCCATTTGTCTTTGTCTTTTTCTTATACTCTTTTCTCTTCCTCTTATTATTTTTCTTTTTCTTCTTTCTCTTTTCTCTCCCTCTTTCTTTTTTTTCCACACGGAAAAAAGTATCGTTACGTTGGACAAAAAGATTGTTAAAAATAAACTAAAAAATTTATTTTGTTGTCCTAACAATTCAATTTTTTCAAATAGCAATAAATCTCTTGATGTAACAAAAAATTTTGTAACAAAAGAAATTTGTTAGTTCTATATTAACAATTATATTATAATAATCGACGTAATCTTTCCTTACCTGAAGTTAGCGTTTTATTACAATTTTTTGTTTTGTTGTTTAAATTGATATGTGAAAAGAAGGAAAGTTAACTTCTAAAAATGTGTAGTGTTTTAATTTGTTAGCTTCCTTAAAAATTAAATTTTGAATAATATTATTAAAAAATTCTAGAAAATTAATTGAATTTTGGAAGACTTGCAGTTACAATTTTTTAAGTATTTTGAAATTTTAAGCAAGTAAAGATGAACAATAATTAATTAAATATTTATTTTACTAAAGTTATTAAAATTTGAAAATTTTTTTAAAATTAGGTTTTTGAAAAATAGTAATTAAAATTTTTTAAAGAAAAGGGTACTTGAATTCACAATAATAATTTCAACAAATTGAAACAATTGGAAATTCTGTAAAATTTTATATTTTAAAGAATTTTATTTTCTCCTCTTTAAAAATTGTTTATAAATATATAATAATATTTTTGAAATTATATTATTTTATGAATTTACAAAAATTATTCTATTTAAATAATTCAATTTTCGTAGTTGAATTCTGATAGGAATTGATTTAACAAAAATTTTAGTTAAAATTTAAGAAAATAACAATTTAATATTTAAACCGTTATAACAGGAATTTTAGGAATGAATTAAATTTTAAAAAGTTTCTAAATTGAATTCCTTGAAAATTTAAGTGAAGCAAAAATTTAAAAATCTTTTAATTTTTGTTTTAAAAAATTATTGATAACATTATTTTTCTTTAAAAATTATTAAAGTTTTTCAATAATTTTATTCAAAAATTCTAAGAAAATAATTGAATTTTGGATGAATAATGCAAATTTTAATTATATTTCATGAGGTGTTTCATTGAAATTATTTGAAATTTTAATTCCTCGGGAAAAATAAATATGAATAAGTTTTAAAATATTTGTTTAACAAAAAGTATTGAAGTTTTGAAAAATTTGATTCACAAATTTCGTAAAATTGTTTTTTGGAAAAATGAAACTAAAATTTTTGAAAAATACTTCTGTTTCCGAGAATAATTTTAAAAAATTGAAACATTTGAAAATTTGGCTAACTTTTACTAAAGTAAATTTTGAATTTTAATTCAAGTTGCTGTTAGAAATATTTTGACATTTACTATACGAGTTGTTCAAATAATTACATTTATTGAAAGACTGTAAGAAAAATTATATGTAACGCGCTTGCGCGCGTTTAGTTTTGCTAGTTATTATTATATTCACTATTACTTTTTTTCTTTGTGCGATTCTCTATCTCTTTGACTTCGTCTTTTTCTTATTTTCTTTCCTCTTTCTCCTTTCTCTTTTTTCATTTCTCCTTTTATCATTCTCCTTTTCCTCTGTATATAAGAAAAAATTGTTCTTGTCGAGGAACGAGTACACTATATTATTTAGGACCTTCACAAACTTCAACGAGTAAACATTTTTTTCTTTCCTCAAACTCTGACGATGACAATTTGTTCTCATGAAACCCAATGAGTCGCTCCGTTGAACGGAGAAAAATTCTTGAATTTTAACAGTGAAATATTTTGTTGATATATTTGTGAACTGTATATAAGAATTTTTTATTGCCTCCACGCAAAGTTTTTATTAGGTCCAACAAATTTTAGTTCTCTTGTGAAGAATTCTCCATAGCTGTACATTACACCCGGAGAAATGTTTTATTTGTTTCAAATATAATTCTTTTTTTTTGTTCAATAAATGAAAATCTTGAAATAAATGTAAAATCTATATTCAAAAATTTAAAGTGTTACAAATTAGATTTTTATTTATTTCCTTTTATCTTTTATAAATTCGAGGACGTTTATACGTCTTTCAATTACTTAATGTATTACATAATTGTAATAGAATTTACTAAATATTGAATTGATTCAAATAAAATTTTTTTCTCGGTGTAAACTTTCTTACTAACTCAAATTTAGAGAGTATTTAAAAAACAAATAAATAACCTACTTTGCTCCGGGTGTATTTGCTGTAAGTGCAGAAATAATTGCCTCAAATAGAGTTTATTTGATTTTATTAAAAATTATTTGTTTGAAATACAAAAAAATTAATTGCTAAATAAAAATTATATGCAAAAAAAAAAAAAAATTATCTGATAAATAAAAAAATATTTGCTTGCAGTAAATGTTCATTTGACAATAGTCAAGTATTCGATTATCTGATTCAAGCAAATTTCCTTCTTCCTTGTAATGAAACAACTTTTTTTTGTTATGTAGAATTTTTTTGTTTTGACGATAATGAAACAATTAAAAAACTGTTAAACATGGATGTTTTTAGTTTGAGGAAATGATGTAAGGAAGTTGAGAAATGAAAGCGTTGATTTGTACAGAACATTGTAATTTATGCGGGTTGTAGTTCATATCACACGTGTCAGTGGTGAGAAAGGATAAGAAATTCCTATTAATGAGACTATATGCATTCGAGAAAAGTAACATATTTTGCTTGCATATATATGATATGCTATTGTTCAAATTCAAAGATGGCATATTCATGGTTCATATTTCTGGTGATAAGGCAACATTTATATTTAGCTTTGTAGACTTTGAAAATTGTAATAGTTTAGAAAAAGGAGAGTCCATGCAGTGTACTGCATCGATTATTAAGTTTTAATTCCAAGTATTTAAATCCGAGACATTAAACAGTAATTACATTTCAGAGAAGTATGGCATTAATGAAATGTAATTACTATCTTAATTGTCGCATCAAATTACTGAAGCTGCTTTATTACGTTTCGCCTCTATTTTGCCAGTTTTCCATTAAACTTTTATTCGTTATTACATTAGCTAAATTAGACTGGAATATTCTTTAATTATTTCTCAAATAATGACAATCTTTTTTTTTCATTTTATGTATTTTTCATTTCTGTATTTTTTTACTTTGAAAATTAATGGAAATATGTCATTTATAAGTTTTTTAATATTTTGGAGATAAATAATAAATGAGGGTGAATTAAGAAAAAATTTACATTGAGAGTTAATTGCGAGTAAATAATAAGTTAATTATGCGCTAAATAATAAAAAGTTCTGGGAAAAGTTACAGTTACAAACACAAATTTTTTTTAAATTATTGATTATTTTTTATTCTAACTGTAGGTATTTTTTTTAGATTATTTTTGGAAAGTAGAAAGAAGTTGATAGTATGAATATTAGAATAGAATAGACACACTTAGAAGGTTATAATTTGATTGAAATTCTTGTGTCGTCGACCATTAGAATAAGTTATTCCCCTACACATGAGAAATGAACGTTAATTGTGTTGTAATTTTATTCTGATGTCTAGATTAATTCTTGATAGTGGCAAACCATGTCACTCACATTTTATATACACATTTATGTCTAACAACTTTACTTCCTTTGGGGATTAAACCATAATGCAATTCGTTGTTCTAGTTCGCAAGTGGAGATGAGTAACAATGATATGTATTGATATTTGACGTTTTATATTATCTGGAATCTCTTCATGTTAAACGCTGATATATTGCCTATAGCACAATATATATAATAGAAATAATGTTTTAATATAAGAAAATAATCGAAACAAAACAGAAGTTGTATAATTATGCATAAATTTGCTTTTTTTTATCAACGATAATTTTTGAAAGGTTATTTTATTAATAAGAAGCTGGTCTTAATGTAAACTGATTGTGAGAAAAAATATTATTTGACTCAGAGAATACGGAATTATTTCTTTGTATCGAAAAAAGTTTATTTGCAACAAATAAAATTGTTTTAATATCAAATTGTTTTAAGATCATATAAATTTTGCTTGGTTTCAATTAATGTTGGAATTTGTTTTATTTTGCTTCAAATACTTTTTTAGTGGATTAAATAAATTTTTTTTTTGGGTTTGCATGAGTTTTAATTGGTTTAGAAAAATTTTATTTGGTTCAAATTAATAATTTAGTGCACTTTGTGGTAGATATACTTTTATTTGACTAAAATAAATTCTAATTAAAAGTTGGTTATTAAAAATGATTTCACATTTCGGGAACAATAGCTTAAATTAATAGTCATTCGAAAGAATGTTGCTTTTTTAATTATTTAATCGGTATTGGTAATTTAATTTTTGTACATTTTGTCTCATAGAAAGCGTACATAAAAGATTGATACAACACAAAATAGAGAATAAAATTCAGAAGCAATTAAATCTCGATTTTTATTTCATTCCTTATTCATTAAGAGTGAAGAAAACATTTAGCGAAGCAGTATTACACAATTCGTTTTTGTTCCATTTTTCTGAATATCTAAGAATGATCTCGTTTCTTCTGAAACAGTTGAAAGCTTGATGAAATAATCGCAAGAATTTTATATTATATAAGTTGATTTTTGCGAAAATTCACAATCTAAATTTCTTCCAAACTTGCCATTATTCACGCCAGTGAGTTTTATCCATAAAATATTTTAATGGGCAATAATTGACTGTTTATAATTAATATGAATGTTAATAATTAAGATTAGTTATCGATATTATTGCAGTGTTCTGTAATTCCCGCATAGATAAGTAGAAACTTTATTCTGTTGATTTTTTTGGTATTATGTTTATTTACACTTTGAGTGATAAATTATTTTTTCTTTGGAGGAATAAAATTTTTACTTTTTATTCCATTTTTATGAAATACTAAATAGGTTTTTAATGTGAAAAATGGAGCAATTATCTTTCTTTAATATACAAAGGATCCAATGAAATTTCAATGAAGGAAACTTTGTCTGAAGTGTAATTTTTTTTTGGTATGATTTTAATTAATAGAGATTTTCTCGACTGCTCTTGACTTGAGAATTATTTTTCAATTTTCTTTCATATTGCGTGTATTAGTGGGTGAATTTCATTGACTCTCGCCCTGAGGGGCGATATTGTAATTTTATGATGAACATAAAAATTCTATACCCAACTCTTATATTTTCGATCACTATATTATTGGGAAAGTAATAATCGTGGAGGAATAATTATAACAATGTATAAAGAGAGAAACAGGATGTACTAAAAAAAGGGGGATTACACTGTAAATAAAAGTATCGGTTGAAGGGTAGGGGAGGGGAAGATTTTTATTGTTGTTTGCACGTTTTTACTGTTGTTCTTACTTCACGAGAAAATGTACATATATATTGCTTAATCAGTACATTGAGAATGGAGAAGTTTTGCTTGAGTTGTAATAAAAATACACTAGGTCTGATGTTAAGCAACGTGTCTTTTTAACTATAGTTTGCCAATTTCATCATAAACACACACGTCACATTATATTATATATATGTAACCTATATTATGTACATATATATTGCAAGAGATGCAATTACTATTATAAAATTCTCTCGTGATCATCTGAACTAGTTACGTGCTAGTTTCATTAAATTAATCTCATATTAAATCTTCTCTGTTTTCTTTTCGCGATTCTTTAAATGAGAAAATTAATCTTTGAAAAAACAACTAAAGTTGTTTCCATTTTTTCTTCTTCTGGGATTAATTTCTTGTTTAAAAAATTTTTATAAACTCCTGTCAGGATTCAATGGTAGAGTGCGTTAAAATAGGGCCTAAAACATTAGATTGATTAATGAGATCAGCCTTGACGTTCCTAATGATCTGAAGCCGAGCAATTACGCCCTAATGTGCCATTAGTTCGTAATGTTTCAGCCGGATGATTGATTTATTTGAATTTGGTGTCTCAACTAAATTATGCGATCAGAACCAAAACAAGATTGTAAACACAAGTATTGCTCTAAATTGGATTTATTTCAGAAAAAAAGAATTTTTATTCATTTCAATACACTTCATTAAGATTTCTTCATCAAAATTAGGAAAAAAGTCTAAACTCTGTCTGGAAAGATTAGGGAAAAATTATTAAAACAAACAAAATCGAATGTTTGTGACAATTTTTGAATGTAATTAATAAAACATTTTTGTGAAAGTTCAACAGATTAATGTAATTTGACAGTCGTCAAAAGTGGAGAATCTTTTCTTGACTTATCGATCACCTTTACGTTTCTCGACCTCAATCACTATTCCTTTGGATTGTTAAATAATTTACACAAATCAAAAAACAAAAAAGAAATATTTCTAAATTTTGCTTGAAATCAAACCAATAACTGTTATTTGTCGGCTATTTTTTCTTGCGCAAACGTGAAAAACGAGATGAAAGATCTTTCAATACGGCAATCATACAGAAGAATCGATTTAAAAAAAATTTTACGACCCTTGTTCGATTGATTATAAAGATGAGAAACAAATTTTTTATTTTCTAATATTTTTCCATTCTCCTACGGCGCTTCACGATTATCACGATCGTTTTTCTTTGCAATAGATTAAAGTCTTTCTCTCGTCCATAACTATTGTCATAAATGTTACTGTAAATCGTTTTCGATTGATTCATTGAATAGTGAAAGTGTCACACGTAACATCTTGATGAGTTGAATGATAATGTCGAAGAAATTAATAATAAGAATAATAAGAAATCAAAGTTCATATAGGTGTTGAACTTACATTGAATAATAACAAAAATTACTCTGACATTTTTAATGATGATTAAAGGATAATAATTAAACGTTTAAGATTGTTAATAATGTTGGAAAATAAAACATTTCAAGTAGCCTAATTTTCTAAAAAAGAAAAGTTTTTAAAAGAGAAAGTTATTTATAAAGAAGTATTTTTTTCTGGAGCTAAAAGTAGTGTTAAATTCACGTCTGTTTATCTACATAAATAGAGTGTAGAAAAATGCAGTTTAGATGATTGTTTAACAATTTTAGATGATCTCACAATTATAATCCATTTTTGTTTCAATTATATATTTCTGTGTTTTACAAAATATGTGAAAGATGTGCTTAAAAAAATATATACATGATCATAATTCCATGTATATTTAGAAAAAGTGTTACGATTTCACTCTCGGGGTATCTAATGTTTATTATTAATTAATAATGAAAATTCTTAATAGCTTTTGAGAAACTTTATTTCCTTCGTTATTAAATTAAAATTCTCTTTAATGATTCTTTTCACTATTTTCTCAGTTGGTGTCATAAAAGAAATTTTTACTTTATAATTGTGAGCCTTCAATTTAAATCGATTACAAGTCAAAAATGGAGTGATGCCTAATTTACTAAATTAAAAATTAATGGGAGAAACAATGGAGGCGATAAATATCCAATAGAACAGATGGAAATGAAACTAAAAAATAATGAAGTGTAAAAAGAAAACAGTACAACCTGGGTGTTTTAAACATTTTTTATTTATTTATGTTATTTATATTTTTTTGTATTTTTACTTAATTCTTTATGATATTATTTTTATTTAAAAAAATTTAATTTTAATTTCATTTTAGCAGAAAATGTTATTTAAATTTAAATATTTTGATATTGTTTCTATATTTGTATTATATCGTTTATTGCATGTTCTGTCTTTGTATTCAATTATTGATCATTACGAGTAATATCAGATTTTAATAGCAGAAATGTAAATTAAATTCTTGTAATTCTATTTATAATTATATTAAACTCATACTGATAAAACATGAAGCCACTAGTAAGAGTATTTCAAAATTATAATTTTGTAATTTCCTTTGGTTTCGCAAAATATAAAAGCGTAGTTTATTTAATCTTCAAAGCATATCAAAATTTTTTTTGAATTTATTGGTTTCAATTGGTAACGTTTTTAAGTATTAATTTGATTGTAAAAGCCAGTTGTAACAAGAAAAGCGAAACCTTTCATTGAAAATATTTTTTAATCATATTTTGGATGTATTTTAAATTCATTTATGTTAATTAATAAGGTTAAAATAAATAAAATTAAATAGAAACGAAAATTAAATTAGGTTTGAAAAGTAATCTGAATGTTGTATTAGCTAAATACAATTTGCAAATAAGTCTTTAAAACTAAAGTTAATTTTTTTAATGTAAATCACTTTGTTAGTTAAATATGTTTGTTAGCAATTTATTTGCTGATCGTTTTCAATGTTGGCTGTAAATTAAATTTTTTTCGAGAATTTTCCTTTCAACCTTCAAAGAGAAAATTGAATGTGTGGCCAATTAATGCAATTCCATTTTTGGCAGTTCGGAGAGCGATTCTGTTGTGAAGATATTTCCTCTTGGACAACTGAGTCTGGGAGAAAGTAGAGTTTATTATGTTAGCCTTGCATCTCGGCCATCGTGCCACTTAACAGAAGTCTAACGTTTCTGCTGGTGTTGACAGGTCGCGTAGTTTTGCAAGCTTGATTTGCAGAGTTGCTTTTTTTGTCGCCTCTTCATGTCTCGTGTTTCCGTGTGTCCCACACCGTCCCGAGAATATATTTATCCCTTAACTATATTTCTGAACCTCAGAATAAGGCAATTTTACCGAAACATCTTACACCATTTCACATGCAACTTGTCTCACAAATAATGCAATTCTTTTCTGCCATATAATAGATATAATGTTGCTGTTTGCGTAATTTTTTCTTTTTATATAAGAAAAAGAGCAGCACGCATATGATGACTCGCTCTCTTTTAATTCAACCGAGTTGAAAATCTCACGATCTCTAATAAACACGAAAGGAACAACTGCAATCATGAGTGAAGCATACAAATGTTCAGCCACTTTTACCGGAACACTCCTCTCGGCACGAGCCTAATGAGCTAATTAGATTTGACGAAGGTAGTAGAGTTAATCGGCTCCATTGTGTAGTAATCCATCAACAAGTCTCATTGTATTTAAAAAACAGATTCATCATCTTCTTTTTAAATCTCTCACAGAACTTCTGATTCATTCCAACAAACAAGGTGTTAAAAATGAAAAAATCCGGGTTCTAGGAAAATTTTGCTTTTGAGATATTTGTAGTACATCTTTAAAATCTATTATATAGAACAAAAGTAGATTACTTAAGAATACAAAGGAGTAGATAAGATCGAAACTTTCGAGTTGAAAACAAGGCGTTTGTTACACTTCCCAAATGGATAGATTTTAATTTTTGAACTTCTAAAATAGTGAAAAAAGTATTCAGGTTTATGGGATTATTTGCACATTTAAAGAAACTGTCATAAAATACTTATGACTCTTGTTATAATAAAATATTCCATTATTGTTATTTTACAATAAAGATCTCCCCGTGGAGAATAAAAAGCAAGCGATAAAACTGTTTTTTTGCGCTAAACTATGGTTCAGGTAGCACCATTATTTTATGATTGACTGCTAACGTAAAGACCACTTTATATACTTCGGGAGTAAAATATATACTGACGAGTGGAACCGTTAAGAATTAAGGAGTCGGAAAATATTGAAATGAAAGATTATATTAAAAGGAAACGAGTTTGAAAAGTTTTCAAATGGTTATCCTAAACATTTTTCCCTCTTTTCTCTTTGATACTTATCTGTAGTACTATCTTGGTACAGAAGACAAATTTTCGGATTTTTAAGAATCATTTAAATTTAATTTTACTGTTACAAGAAATTCTAGTTTTACTTCTCATTAAATATAGTGTTACAATTCACCAAATAATAATAATCAACATACACTAAATAAAGTTGAACAAATTTATAATTATAATAATAGTGGAACAAATATTCAAATACTTGAGGACTCTTTAAGTAAACGTATAGAAGAAATCCTTAGACCGTAAATACTTAAAAATCGAAAATAATTATGCAGGCTCTGATTAAATTAATTAGGCTCTACTTGATTAATTTACAATGATTATTTATCTTCAACTATTTATTTCTTTGCAGATGATATCCACCCTACTCTGCATCCTATTAATTGGACATCAAGTTCAAGCCGTCATAAATAAACCTACCTCCCAATCCTCATCGGTTAATGAGGAGGAAAAGAAGGAGGTCGAGGCTGAAGACAGAATAAGCAATTCTTATGGACCACCGGATGCCGGATTCAATGGACCAGCGCCTGTCTACGGACCACCGGAATTAACGGGGGATCAGAGACCACCACAAATTTTCTCACCCCCACCACCTGAAAGGCCTCCACAATCCTACGGACCACCCAGTCAAAGTTATGGTCCACCACCAAAACTAAATTACGGTCCACCGAAACCACAGTACGGACCTCCGAAACCACAATATGGACCACCGAAACCACAATACGGACCACCTAAACCTCAATACGGTCCGCCAAAACAATCTTTTAGACCTCCACCACCACCCGGACAGTTCAAACATCCAAAACCGCAATACGGACCTCCACCGAAATTTAATGGACCACCTTTCGCATCAAAACCTCTTGATAATGGACCAATTCCTGGATCTCTAGAAGCCTACGGACCACCTAACAGAAAACCCGTCGTTCCTTTCGGTATCGGCCCCCAGGGAAATTTCGGCCCAGGACCACAATATGGAGCACCGTTCAATAGCGATCTTTACGGACCACCACTACCTCCACCACCAGGCGTTCCAGCTCCACCCACTCCCCCCGATATCAAATACGACGGATGGCAACCAATCGCCGGATTAGTTAGCAGTCCTAATCAACAGATCCAGCCGCAGGATAATTACCTCCCCCCAGCTGAAAACGGACCTTTGGTGAATTTCCACGATTCGGCAAATACGAACGTACCCAGCGACTCTTATGGAGTTCCACTTAACAATCCAGACGATCACAGTTTGAAATCAGTTGTTCATCAATCATCAGCTTCTGCCGAAAATCACGGACTCCCACCACCAACTCTTCCTGAATTCGAACCTCTTCACGCAGGTCAAGGTCCTGGCAATGCCGGAGGTAGTTTCGATTCCTTGAAACAATTCCCTGAATTACCAAGCAACCAATACGGAGCACCAACCGCTAACGATGACCTTAAAATACTGACATCTGACCTACAAGGCCTCACTCTCTCCAGTGGAAGTTCAGCGCAAGAGACAGGTGCACTTTCACCACCGTCCGACTCCTACGGACTGCCGGCTGAAAATCAGCATGGATCACTTTCATCCGATGACTTATCACTACAACAATTACCAATTGTCCCCTCGGGCAGTTACGGACCACCTGCCGCGCCTAGTTTCCCGTTGGCACCTCCACTTCCCTCAGACTCTTACGGCGCACCTCCTGCATCATCTTTCTCTCCCAATGGACCATATCAATCTTCAAAAGGCTTCAGAGGCGGTGCATTCTCATCAGGCTTTTCCTCATCATCATCCTCATTCGGCTCATTCGGAGGCGGTTTCAATAGACACTTCTCGAAAAATCGTGGACCACCAAGACCCGTACAATTGCAAGGCACATTGATTCCACCCAGGAATCGCCATCCTTACAAATTCCGGGAACCGGTTCCAAGCGGACTGATCTCGAATCTCAATAAGTACCTCCCACCAGGTGATCATATCAAACCACAGAAAACTTACGGTCCACCTTTGTCATTTGATCAACAACTTCCCCGTTTCACTGGACAGCAGAATTTCCAAGGTACTGGCTCACACTTCTCCGGAAGTTTCACCTCTAGTAAAACATTCGGACACGCGCCGATGGTCGCACCGAACGTGAACTATGGAACTCCATTGTCTTTCAATGATTTCAACACTCCTGCTCCAGTTCCAACCTACGGTGCACCTAACTTCGGACCTCCTTCGATGTTTGCTTCGACCTCAACCGGATTCGGTGGTAATCTCTATAACAGCGTGAGCAATTCATTGTCGAATACGTACGGAACTCCGGTTATCAATTCTCATCTCACCGGAGGAAAAGGTGATTGCTTCCAGCAAGCTAATGGCGCAATTGGTTATAACCTTCCCGATTTGGGCGCACCAAATTCACTCTACGATTCGCCAATCGGTGGTCTAGCGGCCCCATCGGTCAGTCATCTGGATCTCGAGCAGAATACGCAACAAACCGGTGATTTGAAGGACAGTTACGGCCAGCCTATTGGAGGTTTCCAGGATCAGACTGGAGCCGCTGTGAATACGAACCACATTCACGAACTACCGCAACAATCTTTAAATCAAAACAATTTTGGTTCTGACACTTCGTTCCTAAGCGCCAACGGATTATCAGCTGAAGCTCTCACAGCCGCCCTTACCGCTCAAGGTTATGGCGAATCGAAAAATGCCGTCTTAAGTTCAAACGAAGTCGACGCGAGTCAATTCCTCCAGACTAGCGAAGGTCATCATGCGCTAGCTCTAGCACAACAAGGTCTCGTACCCGAGGGCAATGACGGTTTCCAAATTCAAGGCTCCAAGGGCACTTACACTCTTCAGATCCAAGCTGCTGACGGTGGTCTGGGCACGGAGAATTCTGACGGAAGTATCCGACATGAACAAGTACTCTCGAATGGTCTGCTTCAGGATATTCTTGCAGCAATTGAACAACAGCAACCGAACGGGGGGCAAATTGAACTTCAAGGTCCACCTTTGGTGCAACCACTCGAGAAAGTTTACGGTGATTTATCGCACGCAGCAACGAACAATGTTGCCAGCCGTAATCAGTTCGATTCGAGTGTGTTGAATGAGGATGACAAGAATCTTGAGGAGATGATTGCTCAGGCGACTTCTAGGCACGCGGAGAAAGCATCAGATGTTGATGAACATAAGGATCAGATTGCTTTGTTCTTTAATAACAAAAATTACGAGGAGTTGAAGAAACAAGTGAGATCTACCTTGAAAGATGAGAAAACACAACCTGAGGATGCGAATGTAGAGAAAAGGAGTAGTTAAATGACCACGGAGGGATTTAGTCTCGGAGATCTGATAGTGAGATCTCGTTAGTGTTACCACTTTTTGGCTGAATAGCGTTCTAAATATTTCTTATGCCATAAATGCTCGAAAACTTTGTTTTTATTGTCGTGTGAAGTTGATTGTAAATCTACGTTTTTAAAGTAGATGAAGCAGGGCAAAAAATGAATATTTTCAGACTTCACCTGTAAACTTCGAGTTATAAACTACTTCATTTATTATAAGTCGGATTTCGAGTATTTGTGTCATAAAAAATCGTATGCGACACGGGAGGTACTTCCCTGTTGTATAATACACTACTTTTCCATTTAACATTGCGATTTTATCTCGTTTCGATATTTTTAGATACACTCTTCGGTTACACCTTTGAATTTTAGATTAAATTTTCCTTACTATTCAACTACTCGGACGTTAAAGATTTGACTATTGTTTTACGATTAGTTTTAGTAGATGATGATTGTCAAGATAGTAGATAATTTTGCAGCATGTTTGTGGAAATCTTGTCGCAATATTCCTATAAATTTTATTTTATGACATTAATCTATATTAATTTAATTACAATGAAATTATTTGCAGCAAAATTAGGTGCTATCTGGGTGAATCAATTTTTATTTAGACCAAGTTTCAAAAGTTAGGTTCAGTTGTGAATTGAAATTGGAGTTTCCAGTACTGGTTAGATTCGATTCTACAGATTTTTAGGTTTGGGAAGTTAATCACTTTTATAAAGTTGAACGCTGATTGTTATAATTTTTTTACAATCCTTTTCAATTTTAATTGGCAATCATTGTAGAGATATTTAAATATTTATTTGCCAAGTCGATTAAATTGAGTCTTCAAGATCATAAAATTAGATTCTGCAGTTTCATTGATCATCAGATTGGAGTTTTAGGATCGTGTTTCATTTAGAAGATAGTATTTCTATTTAGGAGGTTCAGTTCAAATGGTTTTATTTGAAATTAAAGTCAATTGGGTAAAATCTAAACACACTTGATTTGAAATTAGGTGGAAAAGTCAAAAGATTTTATTTAAAATTAAGTTTTACTTGGAAAAATCAAAAGAATTTATTTGAAATTAAATTCAAATAGTATCAAATTTTTCATGCTTCATTCAATTTGAAGATGATGGATTATTGTTGAAATTATTTTTGTACTTTTGTCGTATAAATAATTTGGGAAAATTGATTTGATCGTTTGGAAGATATTTTTAAATTGTTACGGTGATTCTTGATATCAATGATCATTAGTTTGAAGATGATTAAAAAATTTGTTATCATCAGTTTGAATAGTATCAGGAAATTACTAATCATCCGTTTCTAGATGAATAGACGATAATTGATCATCAGTTTGACGATAATAATTAGACAAGCACTGATAATAAGTTTCTTAATTTTCAACTGCTAGAGTTCTTGATCCAATAGTCCACAATTTTTTGGTGCTAATATTAATTATTCATAATAATTAATTCATGAAATAGAATTTTTTATTTTCCGTTTTTTACGGACAAAATTACCATTCTTTTGCCCTCGGTGGGAAAGATTCTGTAAAGAAATTAACGACACTTGTTAAACACGAACCAAACGTTTAATTCTTCTCTAAAAGGATTAAATTCCTAGATCTTTAGATACAATTCCATTATATAGATAATCAGAATGAAGCAGATTAAACTTTCTCTTATTTTTTTTTGAAGGTAAAATCCAGGCATTTTTTTGTAAAGAAGAAATACTTTTGTTGAAGTGAATCAGCAATACAAGTGCCATTTGCTTAACGCGGTTAGACTTTGATTGGATAGCAATTTTCCGTAATAGGATTGTTTTTTTTCTATCGCGAGAGAGACTGATCCTGGAGTGCGAGAGGTGAGAGATTAATCTACATTGGGGGAAAATGGGGAAGACACATATACACAACCTTCGACATGGAGAAAGTAATAGGAATCTTCAGTAAGAGCTATTTCACTCTCACGACAAGCTTGTAAATATTCAGAAACCACACGATCCTCTTAAAGACTCTCTCGACTATAAAGAGAGTCTGCTACGATGAAAGTGGATGCTATCAGTAGACCTCTGGGGTCACTGCCAAACGATGTCGTGATCTTGACACGATTGCTTTTTTTCAAGGTGAAAATAAAGATAAATCTGAGTTAAAGATTTTTCATATATATATATAAAGGAATATGTATTGTATTCACTTGAATATAATAAAAATAATTAAGAAATTCTCGGTGCGTATTAATGTTGTATTTTGCATGAAGGTCGTTGCGCTCAAAAGAGACTCACGCACTTTGTGGTCAGTGTAAATGTTATTTTTTTATGTTTGCCAGTATATTATTATTATTATTATTATTATTATTATTATTATTATTATTTTGTTTCGATTGAACGAGTGGATGTGAGTTGTGCCCGCGATTTTCAATACTCAAAATAGGTCAATAGGTTAAGACACTTCACCTGAATCACCAGGTGTGAATGTATTCGGGGAATGCGTGTTTGTAACATCTTTTATGTATACGAGAGACAATCTCGAAGATCAGTGCTCATTAGTTGAAAAATCATCAAATATACTTGAAAGCACTATTTACTAGGTGAAAGTTCAAACGATATTTAATGCACTGAGAAAAATATTTTCTCCTCTATTTATATGTAGAAGAAAAATAATTGGTACTTGTTTTTCACTATTAGAAATAGTAATTCAGTATTTTAGTATTTCTGAGGTTCTTTTAGTATTTCTGAAATTCCTTAATTTAGTATTTCAGTCTTTTAGTAATTCCAGATTTTAGCTTTTTATCACTTAAAGGTTAATAATGCGACATAAATATTGGTAAAATTATTTTTTTAGCTTCTGCCAAAATTATTGTTTACTACTTGAAAGATTTAGAGTTTGGAATTTTTAATTAATATTAATAGGACATTAACATTTTGAGAAGAAGAAAATTCTTATTTGGAAAAATTCATTGTAGAATAGAGGAAGACTTGAATTAATAGTACTTTAAATGAAATACTTCAGAAATACGGAGATAAAAGAATAAAGTAATGCTTTCTGTGCGGTGGAAGGAAAATATTTTTTTTAGTGCGACCACGCGAATTGAAATGTTTTGTAGAGGCATTATTGAGAGTATGTGAATGTAAAGCTTGGTCGAATGCGGAATTTGTGTAGGTTGTTTTGTATTTTGTTTGTTTTCTTTTTTTTACTGCATTTCAGGTAACTAAATATAAGGAGGTTGAAAGTGCCTGCGAGGGCTGTCGATTTCTAGGGAGTATGTAGTTGTAGTTGGTAGTTGTACTGCCGAGCCATAAGACAATCTCGTTTCGCTACGACCCTTATTCTATTTTTTTATGGATTAATTTATTATTTTATACATAAAGTGCCTTGATGGAGATAGGCTATTATATTCGTTGAGTGATCGTCTACATCTCTCCGCGAATGTAAAGTACGCGAATGCGCTTGTGCTTTTATTATGTACTCTGCGTTGCGCGTGTAAATATATGCATATCTTGTAAATAAAAGTACGTTGTTATTCTTCAATACCCTCTTTCCTCAGTTACTTCCAGCTTTTTTTAACAACATATAGTCCTTTGAATATTGCGTACCTTTTTTATAAAAATATTTAATGTTTTTTATTCTACAATTATTGTTGTTGGAGATTGTACTATGATGTACGTTTTATTAGAAGCTTATTTTTAGGGCAAGGGGAAATAAAAAATAAATTCAGGAATATCATTATTCTGTTTAATAAATATTTTTTATTTTTTTTAAATTTAAAGATATCACATTGCATTAAATTGATAACAAAATTTAACTTGAATAAATTCTCCTAAATTTGTGGGTCAGTTGCATTTAGCTTAGTTATAATTTATTCACATTTAGTATCAACTTGATGCAATGTGGTATCACTTTTATCCAATTTCGTATCAAGTTTATTCAAACTTTGGTGTCTATTTGGTCGTATTAGGTATCAGATTCATTAAAGCTACATAAATTGTATCAATTTGGTACCATTTTGACGCAATTTTATACCAGTTTGAACAAATTTGATATTAATTTGATTTGATTCTATATTTGATTAAACCAAGGAGTTTATTTAATTAAACCAATTGGGAACTAAGCTGAACAACATTTTTTGTATCAGTTTAATTTTTACAGCAAATTCCATTTTTAGGATGAATTTGATCCAATTTTATTTAATTTGGTATCCGTTTAGTAACTATTTGATTCAGTTTGTTGCAAGTTGGGTCTAATTTGGTATTAAGTTAACAAAGATCTTAGTATCAATTTGATCTAATTTGGTACCACTTTGAACCTATATGATATTTATTAATTTGATACAATTTGGAAACGGTTTGAATCAATTTTGTATCATTGGGGAGTAATTTGTTCTAAATTGGATCCAATTTGGTAGAAGTTTGAACCAAAATGATTTGATGCAATTAGGTATTAATTTGATCTAATTTGGTTGCACTTTGAATAAAAATGTTGTCACTTTGTTACGAATTGGAAGCAGTTTAATTTAATTGGATCTAATTTCGTAGCAATTGATTCAAATTACTGTTAATTTTAACCAATTTAATAGTAGTTTGAATCAATATATGGTATATCACTTTGATACAATCTGCACTGCAAAAATAGGTGTCTTTTTTGATATCTTAAAATAAGATGTAAGATGGAAAAATGATATCTTACATCTTAAAATAACATGTTTTCTAAAGCATCTTACTGATATTTAAGATGCTTTATACGTTTTAGCAGTGATGAAGATATTTCTTCCATCTTAGAAAAGTAAGATACTTTTGTAAGTTCTTTAAAGTATCTTAAATTAAGATGTTTCTGTTGCAATAAGATGTTTAGCGATAAGTTACTTGAGAATCGTAAGATGCGCCATAAGTGTAAGTTACTAAAAATTAAGATACATAAAGTGTTTTCCATAAGAGCCCATAGTTAACCTCAAAACTTTTTGCCCCAAAAATACCACAGAAAATGTGTACGAAGATACTTTTAACATCTTAAATTAAGATGTTTTAAGTAACTGGAAAGTGTGTACCAAAACATCTTAGAAATGACTACCAAAACATCTTAAATTAAGATACTTCTTTTTGCAGTGTGGTAACAATTTGATTCAATGTCCTTACAATTTGATATCATTTTTAAATTTTATCAAATTCAATATCAATTGCATGTAATTTTATATAAATTTAAATCAATTTGCTAAAAAATCATTCCCATATGGTACTAAGTTAATAAAAATTGTCTTATTGTTGATACTGTCAAAAAAACAGTTTAACTAATTTGAATGAAATATTTTAGAAACTTTCTCGTGCTTTGAATGTATTAGAAAAAAAGAAATGATTTGAGTAAGAAAAACAGGAGAATTTAGGAAGGGAAAGTTATATAGTGAAGATAATGGAACAATTTAGTATCAATTTGAAGTCGTTTAAACTGAAATGTTCCGACCTTTTGGTGGAGAATCCCTGAATGTCGATAAAAGGTCTATTCCGCGAAAATAGGTAGGTTACGTTGTAACCATTGAGAATTCAGGTAAGAGAGAAACGAAAACGAATGAGGGAATTAGGTATTCGCCTCTAAGTAGGATTACGGTTATGTAAATGAAATGCTATCCATGCGGGTTAGGTTGGTTCCTCGACTGTTAGTTGGTTAACGCCATTGTCTGCTTCTTCTTTAACGATAGTATAAGTTTTCGTTTGCTATTGTCTAATGGGTTGGAAATTAATTTGGAAAAAATTTCTATTCGACAAACAATGAAGTTTATTATTATTGTTATTTTGTTTTAATTTTCTTCTTCTCGTATTTTTTTAATTATGTTTTTCAACTATAAAGTCTCAATTACTCAAAAATAATTAATTGTTAGTAAAATCTTGACTTATTTTGTTATTATTATTAAAATGATTAATGTTTTATTTGTAAAAATATTACCACTTAAATTTGCGACTAATTTTCAAATTCATATTAGTTATGTAATTTTAAATATAATACAAATTAAAAGATAAACTTTCTTCCACTTTTTTAACCAATTTTTTTTCTACATTGATCTGCATTTTTAAACCGAATTTTATTTTCATCATTCATCATACGTTCACGTGATCAAGCACCCCTTTTATATTCTTTTATGACTTAAATTGCAATTTTCCTCTTCCATTCGAATAATACTGTCTGTTTTCTTTCCTTTCGCCTTTCTTCGCATCCGCATACATACAATATAACTTGAATTATCATATCATAAACTTTAGCTTCGCGCCATATAGTGAACTGCGCGCGAGATGCGTGCAGAAGTTTCTGGGAATTTTCACACGTTGGTTTCGGGCGTAAAATTGGTGAATGCGTAGGTACTCACATGAATGCATCCGGTTGAGCTTCATCCAAGTGAGAGTGAACCTTCCGATATACGAAATATATAGAATTGAATAATTTATTCTGATATTATCTCTCTATGTATGTAAGCGTGTTAGAGCGAAGATGAGGAAAAAAAACAATCTCGCGACCCTATGGATTTAGAAAGCAAATAATTTTGAGGGGATTTTTGATGCTTGAATCTTTTTTGTGGAGATTATATCAGACGCGCATGGGAATGTTAGAACTATATGCTTCTTTGAATGTTTTACATATAATTATTTTAATGATATGTTTTCTCTATTTCGAAAAAAGTTGAATTTTTGAATATGTTTCATGAACTTAAAATACAGGTTAATGAGCTTCTAAATATTTGAAAATAGAAATAGTTTTTTGAAAAATGTAAATATTGGAAGTGTTTTTATTAGGGAAAAGTTTATATTTAATTTTTTTTGGTTGTATGTATTAATGCAAATTTGTTTATCAATATACTGTTATTAACTGTAGTGAAGAATTTTAATTCCTTTTTATGTCACTTTTCGAAATATTTTGATGGAAAATGTGTATTGATAATTCTTTTCAAAATTAAATTTGTTCAAACTTGGTCCTTTTGGTGACAAGTCAATAAAAATTTGGTATTAGGTTAATTGAAATTTTTTAATTAGTTTGTTTACAAGTTTATTCAAATTTTAGGATCAATATTAACTTGTTTTGTATTAATTTCATTTAAATTGGATTCAATTTGACATAATTTTGTATCAGTTTGATGACACTTGGTGCCAGTTTAAACCATTTTGTTATTACTTTGTTGCAATTTGTTGTCTATTTGAATCAATATTTTGTTAATTTTATATAATTTGCTATCTGTTTGATTCAACTTTTAACTGCTAACAATTTAATTGAATGATGTAGCACTTTGAACCAGTTTAGCATCAATCTGATGCAATTTGTTACCATTTTGAAACAGTTTGAAATTAATTTGCTTCAATCTGTCATCAGATCGATCCACTTTGATAATAATTTGATCTAATTTTATACAAACTGAATCCAGTTTTATTATAAATAAACACAGGTTTTGTTATCAATCTGATAGAATTTTTGTCGTAGATTAAAACAATGTGGTATACAATGAAATTTTTGGAAATTAATCCAAACTGAGAAATTGCAGTTATTTATTTAGTAATACAAATAATAAGTAATTTTCTATTTACAACTAGATATTTTTTACTAACAATTAATTTTTTTACTGATTTGGTAATGTAAAGAGTCAATTACGATTTTACTAATAATTAGTTATTTTTATCTAATTCAGTTTCGGAGAGTTGCCTATCATGAATAATCCATGTATCGAGCGACCAGTTAGCAAGCGTATAGTGAAGGGATTTTTAGCTCTGAATTGAAAGAATCTTTTTTTTCAAACTTTTAGTATTGCGAAAAGCGATAGGTTGCTAATTATGTGTGAGACCTTGAGGAAGGTAGTTCGTTAAAGTTTAAAAAGAATGACAAAGGCTCGTTAAATCCACCTTCTTACTTTCACATTCGCAGAAAAATACCAAGAAAATTAAGGTAATTAAAGCAAAGACGTTTGGAAGGTAAAAATATCTGATAAAAATAAAACTAATCTAAAGGGATTTAAAACCATATAATTTGTAGATGTAAAAGTTTATTTCAGAAAGGTGCTAAAAATTTGTATTAACTATCTTATTTGGATCTATTCTTTATTATGAATAATTATTATTATAGTAGGAGATGTATATAGTAGATTATATTCTCTGGATTTTTTTCAATTTTATTTTAATTCTCTTTCTTCATTGTTTACTGAATTAATTTACAGTGTACATTTTCATGTATCGCCACTATTTCAACGTATGTAGACGGAAGCTTAATTGTCACAGCTCGTAATTAAAGTTACGGTGAGTTGACGTTACGATTTTGCTGAAAAATTTAACAAGGTCGTGATTTTTTTAAAACGGGTAAATTTTTTTTTGTAAATTTGACATTAGTAAAGAATTTGTAATTTTCTATTAAATTTCTTTCGATTTATATTTATTTAAAATATATTATACTACAATAAATAAATGTCATTAAATCATTTTATTTCTGAATGTTTTTTCGGCGTATATTTTTATAATTAAAGTTATTCACAAAACAATTTGGAGTTCATTTTTGTCAATTTGGTAGCACAGTTTTCTTAAAAGTATCAAATTGATACTCTAGTGGATGAAATTGATGTCGAAAATTTGAATCAATTTTTGGTTTGATCCGCATTTTTGGTATCAGTTTGATTGAGTTATAGTTATTATTTGGATTAAATTTGGTATCAGTTTGTTGTCAATTGGTACCAGTTCGGTATTAATTGAATCCATTCAGTATAAATTTCAATTAATTTTGTATTCATTTTATCGAATTTAGTATCAGTTTGATCGAATTTATTATTATTTTTATTCAATCTCGTGAATTGTCATGGAATTTTTATTCAGTCATGGAAAACCTGGAATTGTCAGGGAATTTTTATTCAGCCTGATACTAAAAACTCAATTTTTTTGTATTTGAGTCGTAAAAATTTCAAGTTTTCAAGTTGACATTATACAACTTTTTGATTTTAAATTTAGTGCTTACAATTGAAATGAATATGGCATTTCTAAATTTTAGTTTCTTTTAGTCAATATCTTCCTTTAAAATTTTTTTTAATTAATACATTTTAGAAACCCAAAAAATGTTATGAACCTGAAGTTAACAAGTTTTATGTAATGAAAATTTTTTCTTTTGACAATTGTTTTTTAATGTAAGAAGCCCTTTAAAAAATTGCAAGTGCATCCATATTAAAAAATAAACAATTAGCAATAGAAAAAACTGGCTTCTGTAGCGAGGAAATAATAATTTAGTTGAAACTTCGAGATATTTGGAAAATCCACGACAAAAATAATTTAAAATCGCTGATTTCCTTGCCTTAGATCCTCTTACAATTTTTTAAAATGATTTCTCACATTAAAATAAATAATTACTAAAAGAAAAAATTGCTTATGAGCTGAGGAAATAATAATTTTGTTGAAATATATAGTTTTTGAAAATTCGTGTAAAAAATCAAAATTACTAATTTTCCCCGACTTCCATCTTTGGAAATTTTTTAAAGTGATTCTAACATTAAAATAAATAATTATAAAAAGAAAAAATTGTCATTGAATAAACGTAGGTAACTTCAGTTTCATAAAATGTTTTTAAAATGTTTAAAACACTTGTTTAAATGTGAAAAATTCTGAACTAAACTAAATTTTTTAATTTAAAGAGATTTGCTCCTCACCTTTCTTCGGAGCGTATCTAAAATAATCTCACAAATTTTAACTAAAATTTTTGTTATGAATAAAATTAAATTTTAATAACTTATTTTATTAACAATTTATTTGAAGGATATTATATTTTTTGTCGTAATTATAGCTAAAAACATACCAAAACAATTTTATTTTTGGGTCTGGAATTTTTTAAAAAATGGTCTGGAAAACCTGGAAAAGTCATGGAATTTTAAAATCGATGTTTTATGGCAACCCTGATTAAGATGTTTAAACTTTCTTTGTCTTAATTTAAAGATGAGATTTGAATGATTACACCTATGTAAGTTTCAAATTTTTTCTACAATTTTTAAAAATATGCAAAAGTTGAAAACATTTCAAAAAAATATAATTTCTTCACTTCTTTTGTCAAATTTGTCGATTGCTGCAATCTTTGTATAAATTATTAAAATTTTCAGATATGTATCATTAATTGTAGACTTTAATAATCTTTTGAATGGTATATTTATTAATTTTTTGACATTTGTATTTACAAACAAATTGAGATTTAAAGATTAGTATGTTTTTGGGCCGTGCGTGTGTAGCCGCACCAATATTTTCGGACGGTAGTGTAAAAGTGAAGTTTAAAGAAATTTTAGTATCAGTTTTATTTAATTGGTCTCAATTGCACTAAATTTGCCAGCACATTAATTCAATTTGGTATGAAGTTGATGGGATTTGGTAGCAGTTTGATTCCATTTGGTATTATTTTGTTGTAGTTTTTTAGCAGTTTGATTCTATTTGATATTAATTTGATTCAATTTTGTGTTAATTTATTCGGAAAATATTAAAAATTCTGATTAAAGAATGTTAACGTTTCCTAGGTTAACTAAGAATGTTTTAAGAACTTAGTTCCGTACCACAATGATCTTAAAAAGATCATAAACCCTTTTTAGAGCAGCCAGAAATTCCATAAATGTTAACTCAAATTTTTAATCCTAAACATTATCCAATTTTTCTTATAATTAAAGAATCCTTTGAAGGTTTACCACCTAAATCGGTAAGAAAATCAAAATTCCATCTATAGTTCCCAACTCTGATTGAGTAATCAATCTAAAATTAAAAATTCAAAACGAAAATTCGTATTCTAATTTTATTTAAATTCGGATCCTCCTACTGGAAGTAAGTTTAATAGTTTGACAAGAAATATGAGACAATGTATAGGGTAAAGGTAAAGGTGCGGCTGATGAAGAGAGGAAAATTTAGTTATATAGTTTCAGAGACGCCTTGGAAAAGCGTTAACGACTTCCTTGAGCCGTTGGCGTTAATCGAGGACTGAAGCGCGGTAGATTTTGTTATGTAGAAGGTTCTCGTCGTCGTCGTCGTCGTCGTCGTATCGCGAGATTTGCTGATGTCGATTCAGGCCAAGGCGGAGCTACCAGATGGGTAGAGGAGAGTACATTCTGAAGGGGGTTTTTGGTGTTCAGGTTTGGATAGCATATATAAAAGAGGGTGAACGTGGCGTGAGGTGGGGGAGCGTATGCATTTCTCGCGTAACTCGGAAGTGCTTTATTTCCATATTGAGCCCCGTTTGCCTGTGCCGTGATGCACGCCGACATTCATATGTGATCTCAAGAGGCAAGTTGTTGCCTCTGGGGCGATATATTGTATACACGGAATACAAGGTACCAACTCTTGCATATGCACACACTGAGACTCTGTGGCTGCGAATAGCCGGAGGGAAAATTACGTCCTCCATTCCGGCCAGTTACTCCGGTGCTCTACGCTCTGGGTCAAGTCTATCGCACGGAAGGTCGTTTACATCGTACATTTCTTCCTCTTCTTTCTCTTCCTACTTCTCCGTCTTCTTTCCTGAGGTCTTTTTTTCTTCCTACATTCATTGCTACTGACTTTCGCTTAGCTATTCTTCATTATTCTTTATTAATTATGCATTTCATTAATTTGACAATTTTTACAATTTACTAGCAATTTTTTTAACTAGGAATTTAGTAATCCCTATTTTTAATTAATTAACATCCAAAAATGATAAATTAGTAATTAGTGAGAATTCCTCTGTTTGTCATTATGCTTTTTCGTTCACATTCTTGATCATTTAAAAATTATACATGTTTAATTGTTGATAAAAATTTGATTGGGTTAACAGTCCATAAACAAATAGAATTAAAAAGAATTTGATATAAACTTATTTTTATAGCAATTAGTAAGATCCCAGCAACAATCTAGGTAGTTAGCAGTCCATAGAAAATAGTAGAATGGAAACGAATTTAATTTAAACCGTCTTTTTTTGTCTTATTCATGCTTTTTCGTTCTCATTCTTAATCATTTAAAAAATTATATTATTATACAATAAAAATGTTTAACCGTTGATAAAAAATTGACCGAGAAATGACTGGGAATTTAAATTTAAAAAAAACTCTTGGTTTTAATTTAATGCAATTTGCTATCAGCGAGATCCAAATAATGTATTATAAATTTAACGTAATTTAATAAATTTTTCGTATCAAGTTTATAAAAATTTTGGTACCAATTTAATAGTAATTAAAATTAATTTAACTTCAATTTGATCCATTTTGGTATTAAGTTGGTGTAGATATTCGAATCAATTTGATAACTGTTAGATCTAATTTAAAATCCATTTCATGCTGTTTGCTTGTTTTGATACAGATTTGGTCCAATTTAGAATTAGCTTGATCTGTTTCGTATTAATTTGGAATAATTTAGAATCAATTTTAATCTATTTTGGTATCAAGTTAGTTGAATTAAAAATAATTTTGATCTTCTTGATGCGAATTTTAAAATTTATTTTATTTCATTCGATAGCATTTAATTTCATTCATTTTGGTATCATGTTCATAGCTTTTAATACAAATTTTGATATCAATTTGAAGTGATTTGGTTACAGTTTGATACAATTTGATATCAACTTAATGCAAATTTTGATATTAAATTAATTCTTTTTGGTGTCATCTTTTTGAAATTTGGTATCAGTTTAATAGCAGGTTAATTCAAAATTTTAGTATCAATTTTATCCATTTTAGTTTTAAGTAAATTCAAACTATGTTTGATATAAAATTATTTCATATTTTGTTATTAATTAGATCTAATTTAGTATCAAATTGACTTCATTTTTATTTTAATTTTTTTCAATTGGTATTAATTTATTTTGAAGACTTGAAATTATTTTCAGATTATAATTAGATATGATTTGATAATTAATAGAAGACCCTAAACCTTTTTTTGAACATCGAGAAATTAAAAAAATTTTAATTCTAAATTGATAATAATTGTTTGTATTTTTTGTCAACTTGTACAGAGTCCAACTTGTATAAAATGAAACTCAAGTTTTAAAATTCGTTCGAATTTAATTCCGACATATTTTACTGTATTTTAAATATTTCTTTTATTTGTTTCGTACAAAATACAAATTGTTAATAAAGGTGAATGTTTCCACAGTAAATTTCACTGCTCCTAAAATAAATTTTTCTAATTTTATTATAGAAATCTTCTTCGGAAATAATAAAAGTTACATACTCTAGAAAGGAATAATTTTGAATAGTCAAATTTTACTGATTTTCAATAAAAAAAATAAGGTAAAAAATTGTAATCGTTTTAAATTAATTGTTCAAAGATATATAAGAAAGTAAAGAAGTAGAAAAATTGTTTTTTCAACATTTTTATTCAAAAATTTCGTCAGTGGTAGAAACAAATTCATGTTAATTTGTCAATTAGAATAAATAGAATAAATTAGATTTTCATCTATTAGAATTAAAATGATAATTAAAATAAATTATATAAATATTAGGCGTGGTGTGTTTTAAGAAGCACTTCTTCGAATAATAATTAACTACCTTTCATTTGTAACGGAAACTTTGGTGAAACTTATAATATGTCATTCAGTAACGATTCCAATCTTCTTATGGTAATAAAAATGCAAATTCTCCTTCATGGAACTGTGAACTCAGCTTTGTCTTAGATTTCAAATCATTCAAGAAGGTGAATGAGGTTTACTTTAATGGGAGGACATTAATTTTCCTCTCTTTACTGTATACACTAAAAATATTTTACCAAATTACAAAAAATTTTATTTCAAGAAAATTAAAATGTTTACACTCCACATTAAAACGGGGTTTATTTATTGAAAGTAATTTTATATTCTAGAACATTTCAATTTAATAATTTAATTGTAAGGTAAAATTTTGAAAATTGGTATTAAAAGAATTAAAAATTTATATAAAAATTTTAATTATTCAAAACTTCAGAACTTGAAATTCAAAAATTAAAATTTTTTAAATTGAATTTTTATAAATGAATTGATTATATACAGTTATGTTTAGAGAGTAAATTTTAAATCATTCCAGTAAAAAAAAACCTTTTTTGTGGTTTTAAGAAAGTTTCCTAATACGCAAATAAAGTGTTTATGTAAAATGTGTTTATTTGGCACATAATGAATTGTAATGACTGTATGTAAAAGTAACATAAGGAAATAAATGAAAAAGAATTACAATTATTAGAATATAAAAGAATAATTGCAATTTTAATAATTAGGTGATGGTCTTCCTGAATTGAAAACAACTTTCCGCGGGTAAGGAACTCTTTTTTTTCAATATAAAAACAATTATTACAAGTGAGATTTAATATTGTTTGCGAACTGGAATTATTTGCCTTGAGGCTAAAACGAAAGTTGACGCACGTGACTCATGACATTGAAAGAGATTTGTCTATAGATTCAAACAAGATTGTCGAGTTAACAAGAAAATTGCGATTTCTTTTAATTTCTGAATTAAAGAAATGGGAATAGAAGTCGTTAAATAGAAATAACGCAAATAACGTAAATGAAAATTAGTGTCATTAACTTTATTCGCGCTTTTGTGTTTGAAAATAAATCATCAATCATTTAGTTTTTAGATAATTATGTTTTTTTTAGTAGGAATGTAATTTGCTGGAGTATTTGTGATAATTCATTTCTTTAGCTAGTAAATAGCATGTAAAACATTTAATCATTATTTGCTTGATTTCAATTTTCTTTATTTGGAATTTATTATATTTTCTTTTGCAAATATTTGAAATAAGTAAAATAAAATAAATTTGAATTGTAGTTAATATATTAGTAGCAAATATGTACGAGGTATAATTAAATATAATTAATTATAAAATTTTACTAGAATGATTTACGAAAATTTAATTTTTTTCCTTGACTAAAAAATATTCCGATTCACTCTAAAAATTATAAAAAATGACTAGTTTTGATTAAAAGGAATTAGAAGAAACAGAAAGTAATCAAATTTTTCAATTTTGCACAAAATAAATTTAGGAAAAATTTTATTTTAAACAATGTTTTTAAAATTTTTCTCCAAGAAAATAGTCGTTATTGGGTGAAAGGGAAAAAAAATCTATTGTAAGTCTAATCGAAAAATCTGTTGGTTTTGGCTCAGGATAGAAGCCGTAAATGCAAAACAGGGAAACAATGAAGAAAGGAGAAGAGAATCTGCGAGTAATTCCATAAAAATCGGTGAAATATGCATAGTAGCTTGAAGCGAGTCGCGTCGCGACGTCCCAAAGCGTCTCTAAGGATATGAGAATCCCGACAAGGAAGTGTAGTAGCTTGGGGGAGAGATCGCAGAGGCTTTTGGGGTGGATATATATATTTTAGGAATGAGAGATAAGGGTGGAGGTGAGGTCAGGGAGTGAACATTCGGAAAATCTTCTCGAACGAAATCTAATTTCGTCGCCAGGGCAAAACTAAGCTATTTTCCCTTATAATATGCACAACGTGAAAATTTCGTTTTCTTATAGATATATATTATGGATTTCTCTTTTTCTTTGGCACCCTCTTTAAAAAAAACTGTTTCTAATGGTTGTCAGAACTTCAATTTTATCTTCGTTTCAACGTTTTCTTTTTTCGCTTCTCTTCATGTGGGTGAAAATAAATTTATTTTCATTTAACGCGAATGTGGTAAAATGTTGTGTCTATGTTACTTTTCTGTTTATGAATTTTTGAAAACGGTTTGTAGTTATTAATTTAATTTCTCTTTTTTGAATTTCGCGCCGAAACAGTTCTTAAAATTTCCACCTAGATGTGATGAAAATTCTCTCATAAACGAAATGAATAGAATTAGGTTTCTGTAATTGTTAGGTTTGCCTGAGGTCAGGGAAATTAAGCTAAAGTTAGAGGAAGTAGAATAGGTCTGGGAAAAATCAGGGAATTTTATTAAAAGTACTGGAAAAAAATTAAAATTTTAGAATTCATAAAAAACTCTGAATTTAGGTGTTTAGAAAGCTTTGAAAACGTTAAAAAAATATAGATTTAGTTCTTCTTAAACTTAATTAATTGTTTGTCTTAAAAACTTTTAAATCTCAAGATGAAAATGAAAGTTACATTTTTTATTTATGACAATAAAATTAGTAATAAATTACTATTTGGTAGTAAAATTTACGAATTCAAAAGCAAAAAGTGAGTCACTAGTTTAAATTAGTAAATATTTTTACTGATTCAAACTTTGAGAATACATAATATGGAATTAACTTTTTTTAAATAATATAATTCTTAAAAAACTATTGTAAAATTATAAATTATAAATTATTATACATAAAATTTTTATTTAAATAATTAGATTTCAAAAGATTTCAATTTGACGTTGTAGAAAATTTTCATTTTTAATTAATAATAATAATATTTTTCTCTAAAATTCAATAATTTTTAGAAAATTATATAAAACTCTTGGCAATATTTCAAATATTGGAAAAAATTTTCCTCGATTTAATGATGTTCAATATCTACTACTTTCATAAAATTTAAAAATTTTCCAAAAGAATTCAATTATTAAAAAAAAAATGATAAACTTCTACGTAAACATTCAATTATTTCTGAAAATAATTAAAATTTCACAGGAAATAAATGACGAAACTTTCTTTTTACATATTTCGTCGTAATAATTCAATTATTTTCATAAGTAATAAAACTTATTGCAGACTTTCAATTGTTTTAATACAATTTTAATAGAATTTCTCGATAAATACAATTATTCTTGAAAATTTTATTCAAATTTGTTAAAAGAATTCAATTTCTTTGGAAGAATAATAGTAATTGAATATTTATTTAAAAAAAAATTATTAATGTTTTCGAATAATTTTACAATTATAACAATTCGCAAATAAATGTAACAGAATATTTTCTTTAAGTAAAAATTATTTCCTTATTCTCTAAAAATTTAAAATTTTTCAATTTCACGTTAAATTCAAATTTGTAATTGACAATTAGAATTTATCAACATTTTTTCCCTTTATTTTTTGCCTTTTTTCAAAATTTTTAATAAAATCTTTATTTAAAATTGAAAAATGGTCTTATCTCATTACCATATAACAATCTTTATGGATTATAAATATTTTACTTATAAAATAAGTATCTTTTTGGTACTTACTTTAAAAAGAATTTGCCCAGCCAAAGCCAACTATCAGGCAAGATATTTTTTTTAAATTTTGAAATGAAATTCTATAAGTAATATCCTGGAAATTCTTGGCATTACATTTATCATTTTGTGGAAACCCTGTTAATTAAATAATTAATTTTCATCAATTAAAAAAAGTTAATAAAACGATTAATTTTTATGAATTAAGAAAAATTACTTAATAAAATAATTAATTTTTATTAATTCAGAAAAATTAGCCAATAAAATAATTAATTTTCATTAATTATTGTACATATATATTGAAAAATTAATTAAAATTGATAATTGAGTAATAAGGAGAAAGTTAATTTCAAAAAAGTTATATGTAATATTGATATAATATAGAAATGTCGAGAAATAAACAATTAATCTTTTTTTTTAAATGTTATTAGTTGGGCGAGTAATCGCAATCATTTAGTTAATGGTGTTGGTTCGTTATTATTTCCGATTACAATTAACCTTTTCACTAGAGGTAATTGAAGGGCATAGGAATAGGATGGGGAGGCAGACCTGAGAGTGTCGGAGGGTACAGGTGGTACTCTCTGCCGCGCCTCTCTGATTTAATAAGTCTATTACCTAATGAACAGATGCACTAACCCAACCCCCCGAAGCCCCTTTCCATTTCCCATTCCCTCAAATCCCCCCCCCTCCCTTCTCCATCCCACAGCTCTCTAAGCCAATAATCAATACTTTTAATTACTGCATTTTTATGAATTCGGCTGTAGGTTAATTTTTATTGAATATTAAATCGATGGTATCCACCGTCTGGTGTCTCACCACCACCAGCACTGTGAACCAATTTGTCTATAATTAATTAATCCAATCAGAAATAAATATTATCTAGTAATGATTTTTTTTTATTTTATTTTTTATGTTGTAAAATATTTTTCAAAAATAGTTAACAATAATTTTCATTTGTTGTTGGAATGGAAAAGAATTTTGTTGCACATATTTTGGTAAACTTTGATTGATTTGCATATATCTGTTATGAATTTTAACTTCAATTTAATTAAATTTTTCGTGTAGTTAATAAATATTATTATATTTTTTTGAAGATACATATTTTCGCTACATAATTTGTGAAATATTTTAAATATTTTTCTTAAAGTTTCTTATTTTAGAAAGATGTTATAAATTATTTATTTGTTTATTGCTACTCTAATATTGAGCGTGCATTATTTCAATAATAGAAAATAATTATAGCATCGTGTATTAAATTATTTAAATTTTTTTCTATCATTCATTCGGGAAATTTAATTTCAATTGATGTCCTCATTTCTATATATAAATTAATTGCATTAAAAAATTTAGTTTATAATGTCATTTTGTTTCCTGGAAAAAATAGACTTTTAATTAACTTTATTGTCAGTAACAAAAAAAAAAAAATTAAATCGAATTTTCTTCTGCAACTGGAAGTGAATTTATTTATAAGGGAGAAACAATTTCTTTTTATTCTAAATTTTTTCTTATTAGGGAAGAAAAAAATTAAAGAACCAAAGTTCTAAGCATTTCATTTGCATCTTCAGTGGCGAGTTGTTGGTAAAAAGTTTCTGGAAATCGTAGAAAGCAAAAAAGGGAATTTTTTTTTCTTTTTGCTTCTTTAAAGCTTTTAATCTCTAGAGACAAAGGCGTCGAAAAATGTGGCTTTATACTAATAGTCTTTTTTTCTTCTTTCTCCCCTGGAAAACTTTCACTTCTATCTCCTCCTCGTGAATATCTAGAGAAAGATTACAGAAAGAAATTAAGACCATTGTGAGAATAATGTATATGTTATTTTTATTCCTCCTTCTTTTCCATTTTTTTAATTGCTGACGAATTATCTCGAATTGATGAAGGATCTTCCTTTTTCTTTTTGGTGTCGAAAAAAATATATTAAGAGTATTTTTTTAGGGTTGTACTTAATCTTTGAGAATTTTTTACTAAGTGCAATTCAAATTAGTCTCTATTAATTTAATTAGTTTTAAGTAGAATATTATTATTTTGTTTAGTAGTTTTCATTGTTTCTACTACAAAGTTTTAATGAAAAGTTATTAAATTTCCACTAATGCAAATTTAGGGAGAATTAAAATCTTAGGAAAATATAAAAAATTTTAAATTCAGATAAGATTTAATACAAAAAAATCAGTAAAGAGTATTAAATTCAATGTCGTGAACATTATAAACTATAAAGTATCTTTTACAATTCTTATATTCAAAACTAAATTTTCTGAAATTTCTGAGTAGGTCTGTAAATTTTTATTCTTAATTGATTGGAATTTTTTTTAATTAAATTTTTTCAAAATTTTATAACTGAGAGCAATGAATAATTAAAATGTTAATCACTTGAAATTTTATTAAATTCAAAGATTAACCAAATAAAACTTTTAAGTTGAAATTTTGTTAAATAGAATTAAAATTAAAAAATTATTGAAATTTTAATCAATTGGAAGTTTAAATCAATTTAAATTGTATTGAATTAAAATAAAATTACATTAGTTTAAAATTTTTATATTGACACTGATTTTAAACTTTAGAATTTGCATTATTAAATTATATAATAGAAATTCAACTAAAAATTTCAAGCTGAAATCGACTAAAATTTCAATCTGCTGAAATTTTATTAAATTGCAAGTATAATCAAATAAAATTTTAAAACATTGAAATGTTGAAAGTCAAATAATTTACTTAACATTTACATCTATTAAATTTGTATTTAATTTAATTTTTTTTATAAATTTTGTAATCAATGGTGATAAATAATTGAAATCTTTATTAACTTCAATATTTATCATCTAAAATTTTATTAAAATCAAACATAAATCGAAAAATCGATAAATTTGCAATTTTTTATAATTGAGGGATTCCGCGTCAAGTGATCAAGGGGTCTTTTGGTGTAATGTTTATTTCAATAATTTTTTACTCTTAAACAATTAAACATACGAATTTGACAAAGTACATTTTGGAAAGGTTTTTTCATGCTCTTTCGATTGGAAATAAGCATTTTGAAAAAATAAATTTTTTTGACCCAAAAAAATCAAAATTAAATTTCAATTTTTGGGGGAGAGAGATACGATTTTTTTTTTAACGAAAGTTGAGGTTTTTTCCTAAAAGGACATATAAATGATAAAGTGGGACTAGAATGTTTAAACATTGAAAAAAAGAGTTTTCTACTCGCCGGAGCGCTCAAAACCCGGTTTTTAGCTCCGTTTAGGAGAAAATTTTTTTTTTCAATGTTTAAATATTCCAGTCCCACTTTATCATTTATATGTCCTTTTAGGAAAAAACCACAGCTTTCGTTTAAAAAAAAAAAAAAATTGGGTCTTTCTCCCCCAAAAATTGAAATTTAATTTTGATTTTTTTGGGTCAAAAAAATTTATTTTTTCAAAATGCTTATTTCCAATCAAAAGAGGATGAAAAAACCTTTCCAAAATGTACTTTGTCAAATTTGTATGTTTAATTGTTTAAGAGTAAAAAATTATTGAAATAACCATTGTACTGAAAAACACAAAAATTTAACCCCCTCCCCCTCGGAAAATATTGGACTAGCAGGGTGGCCACCCAACCGGGAGAACCGGGAAAAACCCGGGAGAAAAATCAATCGGGAGAAAACCGGAAAAAAGCCGGGACAGAAATATTAATCGGGAAAAAACCGGGACTACAATTTTACATTTAAATATTTCAGAAAATTAAAGTTAAAGGAAAAAGTTTTACTCAATAAAATTTTCTGATAAGTTTATTTACAGATTTCATTCAAATTTTTTATAAAACATCAATAACTTCTTTTTTAAATTGTTTCAAAAATGTTTAAAAATTATTGAATATTTAAGAAGAATTTTGATATTTTTTAAAATAGTTGAAATTGTAAGGAGAATTTTTAAAAAATTTTGAAAATAAGTGAATTTCTGAGAAGAATTTTATTACTTTTGAAAATAAATGAATTTCTAGGATGAATTTTATTATTTACAAAAATAATTACAAATGTACAGAAATAAATCATTGAAATTCTGACAAGAATTTTATTAAAATTCTTTGAAAATAATTGAATTATAAAGAAGAATTTTATTATTTACAAAGGTAATTGAATTTTCGAACAGATTTTTTTTCAAAATGTTTAAAAGTAATTGAATTTTGAAGAAGAATTTTGATATTTACAAAGATAATTGAAATTTTGAAAATTTAAAAAAAGTTTTGAAAATAATTAAATTTCTGCTAAGAATGTTATCTGAACTTTTGAAAATAATTAAATTTCCATGATGAAATTTCTTATTTTTTGAAGATAATGATAATTTGACGAGAAATTTAAATAAAATTTTTGAATGTAATTGAATTTTTGCGAAGAATTTTATTATTTATAAAGCTAATTGAAATTATGACAGGCATTTTATTGAATTTTTTTAAATAATCGAATTTTGGAAAAGAATTTTATTATTTATAAAAATAATTAAAATTTTGAACAGATTTAAAAAAAATGTTAAAAATACCTAATTAAAATTTTGCCATGCATTAATTTTATTAAATTTGATTAAATATTATTCCAGATTGTTTGATGTTAAAGTATATGTGTTAGCGAGAAATGTGATTTTTTACAATTTTGTGTTTCCTTTTCGGCGTTTTTTTCCTAAAATTTCATTCGACTTTTTTCCGACTTTTTCGGAAATTTTATGCGACTTTTCGTGACTTTTGTTGTGAATTTATGCGACTAAAGATACTTTTTTTAGTCTTAAAGACGATCCGAGCCCTGTTTTTAGTGTTTTTGGCCGAATTTATACCATTTACCACTACATATTACATAAAGGTAATATTCTGCTCACAGTAAAATTTTAATTAAAAACTGGGAGAAACAGCTCATTTTCACCGGGAGAAAACCGGGAGACGAAAAATTTAAAAATAGTGGCCACCCTGACTAGGTAAAAAAATATTTTGGCGAAAAATTACTATCTATGAGTACTACAAAAGCCCCAAGTATTTATACGATTAGAGAAAAATTTTTCTCCACCTTGATCACTTGACATGAAATGCCCCAATTGTAGAAATTCAATTATTTTTAAATGTAATAAAATTCTTCGCAAAAATTCAATTATGGTCAATAAAAAAAAATTATCCTCAAAAATTTAATTATCTCTATAAGTAAAAAAATTCTTGTCCGAAATTCAATTATTTTCAATATTTAAAATAAAATTCTTGGCAAAATGTAAATTATTTTAAAAAATTTTCTTTAATTCAATAAATTTAATTATGCAAGATTTTTAATAACATTTTGCAAATGAATTCAATTACATAAAAAAACGGTTATTAAAATTATATGTAAACATTTAATTATTTTCATAAATAACACAAATTGTACAGGAATTCAAATATTTTTTATAGAAATTTAATTAATAGAATTTCTCGACAAACGTAATTATTCTCAAACATTTAATTAAAATACGTCAAAAAAATTTAATCTTGAGAAATATTCGATTTTTCAGTAAATTATTTTATTTGAATTAAAATAATTGAATCCTCGTAGAATTTTTCTTAATAATATTTGATTTAAAAATTAATAATGATTAAATATTTATTTAAAATAAATTTATCGATGTTTTGTCTGGAAATCAGGGAAAAAATAAAATTTTTGTGGCTAGCCTGAATTCATTAACAAAAAACAAATATTTTTATTTTAATTCGGTTTTTTTAATCGTTTTTTAAGCGTGGTCACTTCTTAGACGTTTATAAGCGTCTTATTTGCCTTCTAAAATGCATGTATTTGGAGGTTATGTTTTTCATTTAAGACGTTCAAATAAGACGCTTATTTACATAAGACGTTTATAAACGTCTAAACGTCTTATTTTTAGACGCCATTTTTTGCAGTGATAAAAAATTTTATTAATTTTTTTTATTTTTATTTGGTTTTTGGGTCGTTTTTGAGTATAATATCTTAAAAAGAGAACCAATTTGACAATTCTGACTTCGGATTCGGATTCAGCGGGCTAAAATACAAAGGAAAATTTTAGTCTACTGAAAAAACTATTAGTTATTAAAGTTTTGATAATGATGTAACTAAATTCTGAATGTTATAAGTATACAATTCTGTCATTATTTTATTATCTTTCCAAGTTCAAGAAAGCGGATGCCAAAAGAATCGAAATCACACTAAATTCAAAAGCAATTAGTATGTAAAAGAGAAAAATGACATAAGATATTGAAACAAAAAATACAGTCTAACTAACGAAGCAGAGTTAGAGAAAGGAAAAAAAATGAAGTAACGAGGAATAAAGATGAAAGCAAGAGGTGGAATGGATGTCGTTGGTACGAAACGCTCACTGGCAGCATAAGGGAGAGAGAGAGAGAGAGAGAAAAGGTTTCTGGATTTGCCCTCATAATTAAGCCGGCGCTGGTTTTTGATGGCCACTAAAAATGTCGCGGAGGGTCTACTGAGTGGTTAAGGAGTCTTGGGTAAGTTGGGTAGACGTTGAGGGTTCATAGGCGAACCATTTCCAACTCTTGGGGAGGTTGAGATGGAAAGTGATGGGTTTGCGCGCTCCTTAGGCTGCTGATATTAGCAATACTCCAACTCGTAAAGTCGACTTGTGCGGCAATTCGAGTCACTTTGCAAACCCTTTATACACTCAGCTGCCCCACGTTTACTCCTCGAGGAATTCGCTCCGCGACTCTCTCCCCTTCTCATTTTTGGTCCAAACGAGAGGCGGTGAAATGCTGCCAAGAGCAGTGATTTTAATGCGGGTGTTCCTTAAATTGAACGGCCTCTCTCTCTCACTCTCTCACTCTCTCACTCTCTCACTCTCTCTTCTCTCTTTATATAAACGACAAGAACTGAGAAAGAGGGTATTAAGTTGTTGTTCCTGAATTTCTCTAGTGCCGCCATGGCAATTCTTTGCCTTCAGCTTTATGAAACGAATTATTCCATGATTAATTACCACTCTCGAGGAATTATTAATTGCCCTCGCAATTTTGATAATGAAACACCACAAAATCAAGTTTCGTGTATCAGTTCTCAGACTTATCGCTTAAATTGCCAATTGGCTGGATTTTTCCCGCAAGTGTATAAATTCCTGTTTTTGGAAAACAGAGTCAAATTTTAACTCACAATGGGATTCTGTAACAGTTACACCTTTTTGAAGTTGCAGCGGAGGAGTAAAATTTAGAGAGTCAAAATTTTAATCCTCTAAAATTTATTTTAAAATCATCTAAAAAGAGAAATGTTTTTAGAAAGAAATGTTTTAGAAAAAGAAAAAGCTTTTTTTAGAGAAATGTTTTTGTTATTTAAAGCAACATAATGCCAATAAAATTTAATGAAATCAGGTACTTAATTATATTGACTGGTGCCTTCAATTTTTTTTTTGTAAAAAGTAGTTTGAGATCGTAGAAAGTGTGCCCAATAATATTTAAATCGGAAACAAACTTGTCACCCTTAAAAGCAGCATTAAACAAATAGAATTTTAAAAATGGCTATTATTACATGAGTAAATACATGCACAAAGAAATTTATTAAATTATATTAAACAAGTATAATTTTTGAAACATTTGTTTTATTTGCAAATAAATATTTATTTATTATTATTTTTCCATAGCACTCGAAGTGATAGATTTTTTTATGTTTTATAGCAAATAAAAATAACCGAGTAATATAATAATTATATTTTACACAATAATCCCAGTAAAAATTGTTTTACTCATAAACATAATTAAATGTTTTCGTAACATTTTTTTAAAATTGTATTTAAATTATTGATTTCATTTGAAAAATGTTATTCTCACAGGAAATGATACAAAAAGTTTTTTAATAATTGAAATTCTTTTGGCGAATATTAATAAAATTTTAAAGAATAATTACATTTTTTTAAGAAATTCGATTAAAATTATATTAAAAATAATAGAAATTCTGAAATGAGTTTTACTGTTTATGGAAATAAATGAATCCCTATAAAAAATTTATTATTTTTAAAAATAATTAAACGTTTGCTCTCAAAATTGAAGTTTTACATAATTTCATACACCTTTTAAAGTTCATATATTTATTAAAATTGTTAACACAGATCTTTTAAAATTCAATTAATTTTGATATAATGATAAAATTTATCGATCACTCCGAGTCAGTTTGATAAAAAAAAACAAAAAGTTTTAAACAAATTTTGAAGAAATATAAACAATTGTATTAAAAAAATATATAAAATTTATGACGCTTTATAAAATCATAAATTATAAAATAATTTTATTGTATTTATTTAGTGTCTAATAGAAATTCACGTTGTTCATAACGTTTTAAAATTTTACAAAATTCTCAAAATAAATAGTTTAATAATTTTTTACTGGTAATTATTTTATAAAGCGTCAGAATTTTTATATATATTTTTTTTTTAAATTGTTTATTTTATTCAAAATTTGTTAATAAATTTTTAGTTTTTAAAGTTGTCGGCTGTGCTGTTGAAAGGTAAAAAAAGTTGAAAACTTTTTGTTTTCCTTTTATCAATCTGACCTCGGAGTGAATGATAAATTCTACCCATATTATTAAATACTGTCGAGTGATAAATTCAATCTACATAATATAATTTTGAAATATTTAAGTTAAGTTATTCATTAAATAATTTCTATGTGATAATTTTATGATACTTTTAGAATTGCACGGAAAGAAAGTTATTATCATATTTTATAAAAATAGTTTTCAAGTGTTAGACAAAATGCGACAAAGGTAAATTTTGATATCAGAAATACTAAACCTTAAAAAAACTTATATAAAATTTAGTAAAATTATATTAAAATTTGTAAACAGTTCTTGATACTTGATATAACTTTCTTTTAGTGTGAGTTATTTAAAAAGAAAGTATTGTCACAAACAGTAAAAATTAAAGATCTTTTATTAGAATTCGTGGTAATTTTTGTAGTTTATGATACAAATTAAAAATACACCAAATTTCAGAATTTTCTTATGAATTCTAAAAAATTGATTTTTCCAGTATTTTTAATAAAAATCTCTGCCTTTTTCCTGATTTGTGGCAATCCTGTTTTATTTTTATTGATTTTAGTGACCAAAGAGTATCCAAGTAACGTATAAATTAAATTTGGTTTAGTATTTTTTTCGCCTAAAGATAACATAACTTTTTATGGGCCATACGTGTGTCATGAAATGACAAGGGCACGGTTTTCTTGAAACTATTAAATTGGATTAAATTGATACCAAAAATATAGCTCGCAATTTTTTATTTGATCCACATTTTTGGTATCAATTCGTTGCAATTTGATACTTTAAAGTTAACACTTAAGAGTGAGGTTAAGAAAATATTTTTTTATGAAAAAAGGAAGAATTCATTAATTAGGAATAAATTGATCTTTATAATTCAGACAATTGTTTTCAACTTTGCAATATAATAATAATAATGAACGACAATTTTTGACGAATTAATTTGTTCATCTGTAAGTTAATGAATAAATTTATAGAGAGAATATAAGCTTTTCGTTGAATGCTCTTTATTATTTAATGTATGTATATAGTATTAAATGTTTGCATACGTGGTGTCCATACGGTGGAGGATTTCATTAATCTCTCCTCGCTTTCACAAATATTTGATTATATTAAATCCCAAGTATTTTTACTCAGACACCTTTCTCTCTCTCTCCCTCACTTCACCTCAGTGAGGGTTTTCTTTCTTTTTTCCCCCTAGGAGCCGCGAGCGTTAATTAACCCACGCGGGCCGCAGCGTCAAATAAATTTCGGTTAGAATGTGAGAAGCAACAAATCTGAGTCAGGTGGTGTCAACTGAACTCTTACTTGAGTTACTTCTGCGCGCCGAGCGCAAAATTTTACTGCTATATATGTATATAAAGTGAAGAGAGATAGAGAGAGATAGGATCGTTATGGTGGTGTGACGAAGAGGGTTGAGTTGTTTGAAATAGGGTGGCTTTGGTTGTGATGTTGGTTCAGGCCCGCGCAACTCCTAATTAGAGAAATTTAAATTCATAGCCACCCTACGCCACTGCTAAAACCTTCAACTTGTCTCTCTTTTTTCACATCGTTCTGTCTCTTTCGAAATCCTCCTCGCCTAAAGACATCGCCCTTACGTATATATATATATATATATATATATATATATATATATATATCCCTCTTTACAGATGCAATGTCTGCTAAGCTTCCATCGAAATTCATCTCCATTTCTTAATTAGAATCTAATATTATGCGGGCGCTATTCTGCGAAATTGTCAATATTTAACGTTCTTCCAATTAACTTTCATCAACCATTGTCGAAAAGTTTACTGACAAGGAAAAATAGAAATCGGAAATTAGGAATAAATATTTGACAAGGGCAATGATTTCGCAATACATTAGTTCTAAAATTACAAACTATCTTTGTCATATGAAAAAAAAAATTACAATTAAAAAAAATCCCTCCTAATAGAAAAACACGGGGTGTTATTTTTGTTGTTCCTCATTTTCACACATAAAAGTAAAAAAAAACAAATGAAAGTATACTCTTAAGGAGGATGGTGACCGTAACATAACCTCAAAACCTGTAAAGAATTAAAATTATATTCTAACGCAAACGATAATAAAATAAATATATCAATTACAAACAATTATAAAAAATCTAGTTTTACTACTTTCGAAAAAAATTATTTTTAGGCAAAATAGTTTGTCAACAATGATTTTTATAACATTTAATCTTTTTTTCTTTCAGATCAGACAAAAATTGACATTTTTAACCAATTTTTATAAACAATACCTCATTTTAATCAGTAAAACATTCTCCAAAATCGTTATCTTGTTAATATTGTTAAAAGTATGTTATTAAAAAATTTTTTAATAAATAAACAATGTTTTTTTATAATTTTTTAATAACATACTTTTAACAATATTAAAAAATAACGATTGTAGATAATGTTTCACTGAATTAAATGAGCTATTGTTTATAAAAGTTGGTTGAAAATTGCAATCTTTGTCTGATCTTAAAATAAAAAATAATAAATGTTGAAAAAAACATTGTTAACAAAATATTTTGTCTTATTAAAATTATTTTCGAGAATAATAAAATAAAATCTTCTAAAATTGTTTATAATTGATATTTATCTTGTTTTTGTTTGCGTTAGAAATCATTTTTTAGTTTTGACAGATTTTAAGGTTATGTTATGTATTACGTAATATTTCTATTCTAAAAAAGTTAGTTACTGATTGTCAGTTAAAACCATGATTTTTAACCCCTTGACAGTCCATGGGCCATATGTGGCCACAAAAAGTCTTGCCACCTTTACGTCTGTGGCCATATATGTCCATCTCAAAAATAAAATACTAAACATAATTCGATTTGAATGACCAAGTGCATACTAAGGTTTTTGGGGTCGCTGAATCCGAATTTCAAGTCAGATTTTCAAAATTCAAAATGGTGGACCTAAAATGGCGACTATGAAGATTTAAAAATTTATCAAATACGCTTGAAACTCGTTACTTGGGGGTTTTCGGGGTGGCTCATTACGAATATGATGTCAGATTTACAAAATTAAAATGGTGTTTCCAATATGGCGGATAATTTCAAGATTCATGCAAATTGATCGAATTTTAGGTCCGCCATTTTGGATTTCAAAATATGACATCGGATTCGTAATCAGCGACCCCGAAAACCCCCGAGTAACAAGTTTTAAACAAATCCGTTGGATTTTTTATTTTCTCGGCCGCCATATTGGATCCGCCATTTTGAATTTTGAAAATCTGACATTAGATTCGTAATCAGAGACCCCGAAAACCCCCGAGTAACAAGTTTCAAGCAAATATAATAAAATTTAAAATTTTCGAATTCGCCATTTTAAATTTTGAAAAACTGACTTCAAATTCGAATTTTGCGACTCCAAAAACCTTAATTACAATGAAATCACAGTTTTTAGAAACTGTTTTTTCTTGGACCGTTTTTGGACCACAAGCGAATTTTGCTGGACTGCGAAGGGGTTAATGTTACATAGTTTATAGTTTTAACAACAATTCTTCATTTAAATATATATGTACATATGTGGCATTCCACGTCAAGTCGGACACCATTTGACTTTTGCATCTCCAATTTCTTTCGAATATTTTTTTTCTTTTAGTGTACGGAGAAAAATGAATTATACAATTAGGAATATAGAAAATAAGATCATACTGAATATAATCTGATTATTGCCCTTTATAATTTATTTACAACCTTTCAATGTTTTAGAATTATTTCTGGTATTCACAATATACTATACATTTTATACTCCAAAATCGAATAAAATTATAATTTTAGATTATTACTATATCAATATGTTTTTTTAAGTTGCCATATTATGAGGTTAAAGTTGTTTTGAAAATATGTTGTGATCGAACTTTTTTACATGTTCTGCTATTTTAATTTTCCAGATTTGTAAATTTCTAGTAATTGCATTTTTATAAATGTAAAAACAATTATAGCATTATGCATTTATTTACCAATAGCTTATTATTGATTATAACCATTTTTAGTTTAAATATCACAAGGGAATATTATTTTTAACCTTTTCTTCAAAGTATTTTTATTTACTTACATAAATTTATGTTAAAAAAAATAAATTTAGTGATTGATCAATTAATTTAATTAATAAATTATTAGCAACAACAAATCCAAATTTTTATTTTTTAAATTTTATTATTAGGCAATTAAATATTAAATTAATTTTTTTAATTTATGGGTTATAATTCTGATTTGTCAAAATTTTATTTATTTAAAATATCGTAAAGACCAATTATATTGATGCTAGTTTTATAATCCAAATTAATATGATCAATAATTTGAAAGTGGTAATACTTACACTCGGGTCGCAAAGTTTCAGTACATTTGGACTTTTACTTGTAAATGCTCGCTTTACTTCAAATTCAAATATTTCTGTAAAAATAGGTGCTACAGATATCAAACAAGGATCATTTTAAAGCTCAATAAATTTAGAGTCAAATAGTCAAAAAAAATAACCAATTTAATATTGTAAATTTGAAAATATAATTCTTTAATGTTAGAGATTTTTTATGAAAATTGCGATTTCGTAATCTGGAGTTTAAACGAACGCCAATTAATGAAAAAATTTCTTTAAGATTTGACAGTTTTACAATATAATGTACAAATTTCACTCTTTAATTCGAGACCAAAATCTTTTATAAGTATTCAGTATTTGCCTTAAATTCTGTAAAGATAATTACTCTTGCTTTCTAAAGTTTTCAAGGAATATAAATTGCAAATTCGTCATTTGTGTTCACTTGTTTTATCAATTAACCAAATTTTTGAAAAATGTGTATCTCTTTTTTATTGTAAAATTTAAAAAATTGCACCTTGAAATAAAATAAGTAATAATGCGAGTTAAAATTTGTAACATTATAAGAAGAGGGATAAATTTCATGTAAATAATTTAAATTTACTACAGTCAAGAGGTTCAATATATTTCAAAAGTGTGGTTAATTGATAAAACAAATGAATAGAAACGACGAATTTGCAATTTATATTCTTCGAAAAATTTAGAGCAAGAGAAATTATTTTTATACAATTTGAAAAAAATACTTCATATTTGTAAATGATTTTTGTCTAGAATTAAAGAATGGAATTTGTACTTGTTATTGTACAACTGTCAAGTCTAAAAAAATTTTTTTCTTCAATTGGCGTTCGCTTGAACTCCAGATTCCGAAATCGCAATTTTCATAGAAAATCTCTAACTTTAAAGAATTATATTTTCAAATTTACAATATTAAATTTGTTATTTTTTTGCCTATTTGACTCTAAATTTATTGAGCTTTAAAATGATCCTTGTTTGATAGCTGTTGCATCTATTTTTACAGAAAAATGTTTGAATTTGAATTGGAGCGAGCATTTACAAGTAAACAGTGTAGATATTCAATTTTATAATTCTGGTTAACTGTCCTATCTAAAAATATCATAAGAAGTATAATTTGGATTATATCACTTATAATCTATTTTTCTCCGTGTGCTCGTTGAAATTAGCTACCATGATTTTTTTTCAAAATTCTTTTATCAAGCGGTTAAAGAGTTACAGGTTTTTAAAAAAACACGTTTTTCACGGCATTTTTTTTGAAATCCTTATAAATCGGACAAAAATTGATCAAATTGGACGTTCTTATAATAAAAATTTTTGGTTTTTCACGTAGTTTTTAATAAAAATGTTTTATAATACATTTTTAAGAATGTATGTATCGATTGATTTTTTTCAAAATTTTTTGTAAGCAATTAGAACTAATTTAAGAATTTATAATCCTTATCTGATTGTGGGCAAACACTGAGAAAACGATATATTTGATTCAAACCTATTTTGTTTAAATCAAACTTAAAATATCTTTGCTATACAGTCAAACATATTTAAGTTTATAATTGAATCATATTTTTTGGTTTATTTAAAGAAAAAATATATTTAATTTAAACATAAGTTGTGATTGATTTTAAATTATCTATAATTCACTTTTAAGTTTGAATCAAACAAAAAATTTTTAAACATATTTTTTGTTTAAAACAAAACAGAAAATATGTTTGAATTAAATATAATTATTCAAACAAATAATATTTTTGAATCAAAGTAGTAGATACTTTCTATATATTTTTATTAAACTTACAAACTAATTTCAATTAAACAAAATCATTTAAAATTATTTTTCTATTTAAGTTAAGTATAATGTTTTCTAAGTGAAGGATGGGATCTATTTATTCTGTAACTTTTAATTTTTCTAAACTGGTAGGTTCAGCTCTGAGACTGAGTCTCTCCGAACTTAACCTTCTTACTGTTTAAAATTAAGATTTGGTTAAATTGTAAGTTAGGCATTAGGCTACCTACCGTTTTAGAAAAATTAAAAATTTCAAAATAAATAGATCCTATCCTTTGCCCACAATCAGACAAGGATTAAAAATTTTTAAATTAGTTCCAGTTTCTTAAAAAAAATTTTGAAAAAAATCGATCGATACATTCATTCTTAAAAATGAAATTTTATTTTTAAAATTTAAATTTTTTTTCGAAAATTAAAAAAATATATTTTTTTACATTTTTATTAAAAACTACGTGAAAAAACAAAAATACAATAATAAGCATTTTGTTGTTGGATTCGTTTATTTATTAATTCAATTATTTATCATCAAATATTTATAATTTTTTAATTTTTTTCTTAAGCAATAATAAAAAATATTTTCTTTTGTGTAGATTATTTTTTCTTTTGTCTTCAAGACAAAAGTTAAATGGATGATTTTTTTTTAATTTATTGTAGGCATTAATTTTCTTTATTTCGCAACTTTCTCTCATTTTTATATTCAATTTTCACTGTCAACTTTGAACCTTTTCTATGAGTGAAATTTGTTAACGGGAAAACCCAAATTTTTCCTTTGTTTTTTGTGGTGTAAAAGAAACATAAATCAACTGTATCCCAATTATTATTTTCTACATTTCAATTGAGCCATGTGAATTTAATATTTTATTTCCAAAGGAAAACGGAAAAAAAATTCTTTATAAATTCCCTGAGATTGAAAGGAAGGATTTAAAAAAATTAAGAAGTAAAAGTTTTAGTCGAAAGTAATCAATATTAACAAATATCTTAGGAAATATTCTTCTTTCTTTGATAAAATAATTAAATTATTTTGAAATGAAAAAGGAACATTTTTCGTTGTTTACACATTTATTCAGAAGAAACATATAAATTAATTATTATATAAATAAAAATTATTTCACCGAAATCAAATTATTTTTTTGTTTAAAATCCAATAAATTAAAAAAAATATATTTTTAATTACAATCGATTTTTATAAATGTACTGAATTCAATTTTATTAATTTGTATTTGTGACGCGCTCTGAAGAAAGGTACCTAAAAAGCGAACGAATTATAGGTTATGGTCGTGTTAGATTTCTCTTGATAAAAAGTTTATTTTTAATTATTTGAATTTGTAACCAATTTTTATTGAATATTTTGGATACAATAAAGACTTGAAGATCAATAATTTTTAATTAGTAATTGTTTTTCCTTCTGTATTTTTACTTGAAAAATTAAAAACATAACCTCAAATTTTTTGCTTCTTAGGTACTTTTCTTCGGAGCGTGACACATTTAATAAATGACATATGTAGGTAAAAATTATGCAACTGAAATTTTTCATGTAATTCAATATTTTCATTCCAAATGATTATTTAATTGATAGAAAAAATTTGTTATTTTGTGTTTCTCTGTCGACAAATCAGTGTCTTAGCTTACAATTACCTTCATATTGGGATTAACTACACAGAAAAAAATATTTGTTAAATCTGTTGCGTGTAGTTTTCAGCTGGTGTTGTTTTAACACAATTTTGGTGTTATTTTAACCCCATTAAAAATGTATAACAATTTAACACCCTCTAGTGTTAATTTAACACAATATAGTGTTATTTTAACACCAATGTAGTGTTAAAATCACACAGTGTCGGTTAAAAATGTTGCGCGTAGTTTTAACACTACTTTTAGTGTTAAAATAACACTTCTTTTTTTCTGTGTAATTGCAATTATTATAATTAATGAAATGAATTTATTTTGTCAAATAATATTTTATTTTCATCAAATAAAATACAAAGTCTTTTATTAAAATAAATAAAAGACTAGTTTCAATTAACACATTATTTGCATTAAACAATTTCATTTTTTCAAGTAAATTGTTTATTCAATTTAATTAAATACGCTCTATTGACTGCAATTGATTTTATAGCTGTTAATTCAAGTAAGTCCAATCAAATGCATATTTAATTTTTAATGATCTACCTAAGAAGAATGTGAACTAAAATAATCATTTTTCAGACAATCTGAATTATTTGAATCAAATAAAAAATTTTTAAATCATTTATTATTATTATTATTATTTTTATTTATTTTTATTTTAAAAAATTTTTTCAATCATTGTTGGCATACTCAGTGTGGTCCTGGTGCGGACCATATTAGCAGAAAATATACCCGGTGTCAGACCCATCAATATTTAATTATTTCTAGTCATTTAATTATTTTTTTAAATTATTAAATAATTAGTTAATTAAATATCTATTAATTGTTAAATAATTAATTGTCTAACGGTTATTAAATAATTAATTAATAGGAAAATGATTATTAGGTAATTCATTTATTAACAACTGATAATTAAATAATTAGTAAATTAGATAGTAGTAATAATAAAAATGTTGATTTAGTGGAATTAAGAATTTAATGTCTGAGGATTGTAAAATTTTAAGGTGAAATGTGGGGGAGAATATTTGAGAGATGATAAATTTGAAATTAAGTGACGACAATTGAGAGGGAAAGAGGAAGAGGGTTGTGAGAGAAATTAGTTTAGATTTGAAATTAGTAGCGTTGAATCCACCCTTCGGTGTGGTGATTCTCTAAGTGGTCACTAATGCTGTCTTAGAACCCTGTCAGAACTTTCAGCAACTCAAGACCATATTGGCCTATTATATCAAATTCCTTCTTGTCTGGTTTTCCCCATTCAGAAAATCAATTTTTCAATATTTAGAAGTTTAACTAATATTTCAAAGTAAACACACAAAAGTGAAAGTGTTGAATATTTTTTCATTTATTTTGATTCCATTCTTTTAGTAAAACAGTCTATTATTTTTTCTTACTTATTATTATATTTATTTGACAAAATCATTATTTTATTAAAATTATTATTTTGATAGAAAATATTACGGTTACTTTTTCATCAATTCAAGATCCAAGAGAATATTAACTTTATATTTTTACTCAATTTATAATTTAATTTCAAGAGCGTAAAAATTAAATTTTTTGCTAATTCGCCAATTAAAAAGACTACATTTTAATTTACGTAATACTTAATTGTGGAAAAAATTAAAAATAAATATTAAAATATTAAACGTAACGCATAGTAAAAATTTTTTCTCATTTATAATTTCATGGTGTGAAGTAAATGATTTTAAACTATCTAAATAAATACTTCCGAGCAATGCTGTTTTTTATGATTTTTTTTTCAAAATACCGTTATTTTACAAAAAAAAAAGAAAAGTAATGTTGGTTTAGAAAAGCGTATGCTCGCTCTCAGGAGATATAGATATTGTATATAATAATTTTACGAGCTTTATTTTGTTTCAAAAAGGGAAGCGTCCAATTTGTGAAACCATTTGAAATGAAGTTACGAAACATTATCTGCACGGATAATTTCCAGTGTAATTTTGAATTTAATTACAGTAACGCCACTCTCACATTTTCTTGCGTTTTAATCACACGTTGCAAAAATGGAAAGAGAGAGAGAGAGAGAGAGAGAGAGAGAGAGAGAGAGAGAGAGAGAGAGAGAGAGAGAGGGAGAGAGAGAGAGAGAGAGAGAGAGAGAGAGAGAGAGAGAGAGAGAGAGAGAGAGAGAGAGAGAGAGAGGGTTAAAAATATATAATTACTGAATTTAAGTCTTAAAAATTTTATTTATTTTTTCCTTTTTTTGCATTTCTGCTGTTGTGTAAAAAAGTGAACTAGAAATTCTCCTTTAATTGACAATATAATTTGTTCATAAAAGTTCGACCGTCACTAATATAAAATAATATTCCTCTGCAAATTTAATATTAGTGGTAATTTATGAAAAAATTACAGAGGTGAGTTTTTGAAAAAAAAGACTTTCTTTGAAATATAGATTGCTGCTAATTTCACGGTATTTTATTAAATAATTGAATAGGATTTTTATGAAAATTGTTTTAATTGACGTTTTAAATTTATGAAGTACGTATATTTTTAAATGAATGTTTGTAAAAAAGAGTATTTTTAATTAAATAGTTATAAAACATTGTATTTTTCAAAAATAAATATTTATAAAACATTAAATTTCGAATAAAATATGTGCAAATAAATAAAAAATAATAAATAATAATAAATACAAACTAAATTTAAATAGCAACAGTAAAATAATGTAAATAATTATATTTTAATAAATAGTGTGTTTATTATTTTTCATTATTTATTATATTGGAACACAAATAATAAATTTAAATAAACGATTTTATTCGAGCAGAACATAATTTACTTGAATTTAAAAAAATGTTTTGTTTCAAAGTTTATTATTTAATCTATTTATTGAAAAAAATATGTGTTTGTCAAATAAATTTTTCCTTTGTAAAAAATATTTATTTTATTTGAAAAAACTAAAATTTATTTCATTAAAAATTATTTTGAACCTAATAAATGAAAAAATAAATCTTTACTCTAAGTGTGAATATAAAAAAATGTAAATTCTCACAATATATTTTCAATTAAATAACTAATTTGTCAATTTCATCCAATAAATATTTACTTGAATCAAATAACTTTAATTTTAATTAAAAAAATATTGACTTGGATTGAAGAAATAATTTTTATTTGAACTGAAATAATTTTTGTTTTAATCAAAATAACGGTTAAATACATATTGAAATATTATTTATAAAAAATGTATTAAATATTTTTTTTTAATTGTAAATTATTTAATAATTTAATAGTAATGAAAAAATGTTAATTTTAATAAACAGGAATTAAATTTTTCTTTTATTAGTGAAATTTTGAAATTTTATTTTGAAAGTAATTGAGATTTGTTATGGTTACGACGTTGTCTGTTCTCTTTGAACTGAGCTCTTTGTTTACAATTGATGGACAAACAAAAGACGACCGATATTGAAACGCAGATAACAAATAAGTTGGAAATTTCAGTCAAAAGGGATCGCAGTTAAAATTTTTGCTTCAACGTGTTTAAACGTCTACTTTAGTAGTTCTCTTTGTGATAAAATTAATTTTGATTTCGAATATTTAACATATGTTGGAAACTATCTATCGAATTTCATTCTCGTTTTAAAATAGATTTCCTATTTTAATTTTGATTTCGTTATTTTTTATTAATTTTTTTAACTTTGTATTCAATTTTTATTATTATTATTCTTACATTATTTTCTTTTATTATTGATTATTATTAAGTACTAATAACAACTATTATTTTTATCATTCAGTCTTTAGTAACATTTTTTGTATTATTTTTTGACTTTGATTATTTATATTTTTGGTCGTTTAGTGATGTTTTTTTTTAAAAATATTTCTTTATTTTTAACTTTATAAATTAAATGTAAATTATTAATTTTATCAAAACACAATTTACTGTAACGTAATATTTATTTATTATTTATTTTATTATTTATTTTATTTATTTTTGCGAAAATATTTGTGTTTAGTGGTGTGGCATTGTTGACAACATTGTGCATAAACTGGTGCTGGAATGAAGATTAAGTGCAAGATTACAAAATAGCTGCGCATAATTAAGGTTTGAATTATTTATAGTAAATATTATTATTAGTCTATTATTTTAATATCCACTTTTAATCCAATTTTAAATATGAATTGAAAATTATTTTAATGTATTGAATTTCTTTTGATATTTTAAGCAAACAACTTTTACTTTGAAACTAATAATTACAAAATAATTGTAAAATTACTTTAAAGATAAGTTCCTTAAACGTTGTCGTCGCTGATTGCCAAACAAATTTTTTTCCAAAACGGAAAAAAATTTAACTCGTATTAAAAAAAATTATTAGATTCAAGTAAAAACGATTACTTGTCTCTTGCGCAGACTTCGCACTCGATAATTAATTTTTTAAAAAATAGCAAAAAGTAGCTTTCAAACTAAAAAAAGTAGTAAAAAAGTAGCTATAGAAAAATTAAACTTGACGACCAAAATAACTCGTTTTAGAAACTTTATAAAACTGACGAAAATTCCATTCCATACTTTATTTTCTTAACATTTTCCTAATTTTTATAATAAATATTTACTTCTTTCTTATCTTAATGCTAATAAATTGAATTCCTGTAACGAATTTTATTATTAATAAAAAAATTTAAATATTTACAAATAATCATTTAATTTTTGCAAAGAATTAATTAATTTAAATAATTAAATTCCTGAGAAATTGTTATTTTTCATGGAAAAAAATTAAACTCTTACGAAGATTTTTACAACAAAATTTTTAAATAATTGAATTCTGTTTGCAAATTTTTTTAAAATATTGAAAATCATTGAATTTAGAAAATTTTTTAAAATAATTAAATTTTATAAAGAATTCTATTAAAATATCTCACTATAATTGAATTTTTGTGTGGTAGTATATTAAATTTTCATAGAAAAATTCTACTCCTAAAAAGCTTTTCAATATTTACAAAAATACTTGAATTTTTGCGGAAGGTTTTATTAGAATTTTTAAAAATAATTGAATTCTTGTGATGAATATTTATATTTTTAAAAATAAATGAATTTTGCAAAAAAATTTATTAACAGACTCAAAATAATTGCATTTTTTGGGAATAATTTTGTTATTTATGTTTAATAATTGAATTATTTCGAAGAATTATTTATATAAATAATTGAATTCGTGGAAAGAGTTTTATTGAAATCTGAAAGAATAATTGAATTATTTCATAAAAATTTAATTGAAATTGTGTTTAGAATAAGTGATTACTTTCGAATAATTTTATTAAAATATTTGAAGATAATGTAATTCTACTGAAACTAATTAAATTTTGTCGATGAATTTTGCATTCATAAAGATAATTGAAATGTTTACAATTCTTTTTAGATTTTTTTGAAAATAATTAAATTTCTACGAAGAATTCTGACAAAGATTTTATTTACAAAAATAATTAAATCCTTGAAAAGAAATTTTAAATTTATAAAAATTATCAAATTACTGCTAAGGATTTAATGACAATAAATAAAAATTTAAAACATTTGATTTTTCAGACAAATGTGTCCAAATTCTACTTTAAATAATTTAATTGATGTGAAATTTTTATTATTTTTAGGAAAATAATTAAATGTTCGTGTAGAATATTATTAAAATTTTTCTTTATTAATTGAATCCTTTTGGAAAGTTTTATTAAAATAGTAGAATATTGAAAATTATTGAATTAATAATAATTTTGTAATGCAATCAAGATTTTACTATGAATTTTATTGATATTTTTAAAAATAATTCAACTCCTAAGAAGAATTTTATTATTTATAAAAATAATAATTTAGTTATTGTGACAAATTTTAATAAAATATTTAAAAGGAATTGAATTTTTGTGAAAAAGTTTTGTTATTTTTGGAAATAATTGAATTTTTCATAAAAATTTTATTAACATTGTTTTAAACAATAATTAATTTAATATTATTAAAATTTTATTTTAAGTAATTGATTTTTTCAAAAATACTATTCTAAATTAATTAAATCCTTGTGAAATTTTTACTATTTATAAAACTAATAAAACTTTAAATGGATTTTATCAATTTTTTTGTTAAATAACCTTCGGAGAACACACCTCTTTTTTAGGTCATTTTTCAATGCTCAACCAATTTTGAACTGTTCATCTGCTTAACCTACGGATTTTTTGAAAATATAGTTTAAACTCTATAAAATAAGTCTGTGTACTTTAAAATCCTTATAAAAAATATTAAACAATAGATAAAAAGCTTTTCGCAAAAAATCGTGGGGTCAAAATGACCCCATGTGTTCTCCGAGGGATAATTTAATTTTAAAGGCGAAATTTGATGAAAATACTAGATATTGAAAATAATGGAATTTCGAATATTTTTTGAAAATAATTGAATCATTTAAAAAATTTGATTATAATTTTTGAGAATAGTTGTTTGTTTTCTAGTATTAACGAATTTAAAGTAGGGAAAATACTAAAAAAACATAAATAATAGCTTTTAGTGTCCGAAATCTAAAAATAGTACCAAAATAGTAGCGTAACTTTAAAAAAGTAGTAAATAGTAGGTTTTAGTATATAAGTGCGAAGCCTGTTTGCGAAATAAATATTTTTCAATTTGAGTAAATTAAATGTTATTTACTTTAGTTATTTTAAATACTGAAATTGTGGATTCAAATTCAGATAATTTTTTTTGTGTCGAAGAAATGAATATAAATTTTTGAGAAAAGAGTTAAGAAATAATTTATAAAAAGAATATTCATGTACATATTGAAGATTAGTGGAGATTTATTGGAGTGAGGGATTTCGAAGGTACAGGCAGTGGAAATGTGTGAGATGTCCCAAGTTTTTAAAAGTATAAGGTGCTTCAGCATATTTCTATGCAGGAGTGGTTTTTTGTCGGGCACTCGAGCTAAAAGCCCTTATAAATCAGAAGACGGCCGGACGACGGTCGTTTGTAAAGGGCGGCTTTCAAACTTCCCTTCCGTTATGCGCGAGTTGCGAAGTGACCGTACGGTAAGAAGACATTTCTAAGGGCAGACGAGTCTGTGGGTAGGGCGCGTCTAGAGACTTGGTGTGATTAATTAGACAGTTTTCTTACTTCTGATTTAGCGAGAGTTTCGTCCCTTTTTATGTAACACAACTCCATTATTGGCCCGCGCTCTACTCTCCCCAATAAGGCGCAAAACCATTTTCATCCAATTTTGCAAAATTGTGGTCCAGCATACAAAAATTAACAACAATTTTGACAAGTTTTAAAAATGTTTCACTTTTTTTAATTGGATTGTATTTTTTATAAATATTTTTGTTTGTTCTCTTTACTACATTTCGTTATTTTTTTTATAATTTTTCATTATTTTTTTATTATTCAGTGTTGATGAGGATTAGAGAAATTCAGGAAAATGTCAGTAAACTTTTTTAAAGCACTGCAAAAATGTCCAGTTTCTAAATTTGCTACGAAACTTCTGCTTTTTATAATTATCCTCCAGTTTTGAACGTTTTAAATTTAAATAAACGAAATACTTTTCATCGAAAATGTTTTCATAAATTACTGACTATAATGAAAATTAAAAATTTAACATTTAGAAACATTTTAATTAATTTTCTTTTTTGATAATGATGTAAAATTATTGTTTTTTGATAACAATTTAATTTTAACAAGAAATAAATCAATTTCTTTCATTTTAAAGTTCAAAACTTTAGAAACATTAATTTTTGGATACTAAAAACTTTTAAAAATGTTAATTCTTTCATTTAAATTTAATAATTTTAATTGATAATTTTTAAAACGAAACTATAATTTTTCTTCTAAATTCTGTTACTACGTTTTATTTTAATTTTAGAGAATATTTTTTTTGTATTCATCTTAATCTAATTAAATATTACGAATAACGAGATTTAAAAGTATTCTTATAGGTATTTTTAGTGTGAAAAACGGAATCGAAAAATTCCTTTTTAAAAAATGGAGTTTTAGAAGATGTACAGTTAAACCTTTAATTTAGACAGAAAAGATTTAAAATCAAAATCTTAAACAAGTAAAATTTCAAAGAACTTTACTTAAATATATAAAAAGTAGATTGAAACAAAATTTTTATTCTTTTTTTAGTAATTTAAAATAAAAAATAATAATGAATTTTAAAAAATTAACTTCTATCTTAAAATCAAGTTGTTAATTTCAAGACAGTTTTGTTTCATCAAACACAATAAAAACAACACTTAGTCCGCAGTAATTTTCATAAAAATGTATTTGAAATAATGAAGTTTAGAAGATTTATAATTAAAATTTGTACATAAACTTAAAAAGATAAAATTTAAAAAATTATTCAATCTAAATTGCAATTAAAAATGGCTGTTTAATACTTTTATTTTTTATGTTTTCATGCACGGAGAAAAATTTTCTGTTAATGATTACAATAGTCGAACAGTACTGCTCGGATATGTGACCACTTTTCGTAATGCCTAAAGTAGCTTCGTTGTAACAATTCTGTAAGTCGAACGTACTCATTAAAAATTTATTTGAAATAAATACGAACTAAATATGAGTTAGCACAAAGTCTATGCGACTGATTACAATAGTCTACGTTAAAAGGAAATCTTGGATTCTATCCACATTTGCAGCAATCTAAGGGAATTAGTGATACAGTCTGTAGTAGTCTTTACAACAGGACTATTGTAAAAGAAGGTGACCGCGACTGCCTTGCCTTCTTATTTTACTATAGTTCTTCGTAAAGACTACTATTGCTATATTTCTCATTACAAATGACTGTTGTAAAGTTAAAAAAGAAAATTTTCAACTAAAATAAAATTTTTTTGTAATTCATGACTTCTAATCATGTATTGCACATTAATTTCACTCTTCCAAGACTACCCACTTCAAGATAAATTATATTATTAAACTAGACAATTTCACTAAACCCTAAGTACATAAATCTAACTTAAATACTAAACGCATAACATAATAACGATCGCTATTTACACATATTTATACATGACTTAAACTTCCTTATATACTAACTGCTATGAAAGTTCACAGCTTGCGAGAAAGACTTATACACTTTAAATGTCAAAAAATCACTTCGTTCTCAGTAATTAATACAATTATTGTTCATTGTTAGTCTTTAATATTGTAAGGTTTATTTTTTATTACATTTCCATAGTGAAAAATTTTTTTTCTAACACACGCACCGAAGGTACAAGATTTCTTGCCTGTATAAATTGTTATATAATTTACACAACTTACGTAAGTTACGTAAATAAAAAAGTAAGTTGCATAAGTAAGTTAACTTACGTAATTTACGTAAAATATAAGTTCCGTAAATAATGTATGATACGTAAAAATATAAGTTACGTAAATAACGTAAGTTGCACTTACGTAAATAACTTAAGTTACGTAATGGACGAATTATTGTAAATTGCACTAATTAGGTAACTTACGTACTTTACGCAAGTCGTAAATTACAAAAAAAACTAGTTTAGTTGAAAATTTTCTTTTTAACTTTACAACAGTCATTTGTAATCAGAAATATAGCAATAGTAGTCTTTACGAAGAACTATAGTAAAATAAGAAGGCAAGGCAGCCGCGGTCACCTTATTTTACTATAGTCCTGTTGTAAAGACTACTACAGTCTGTATCACTGATTTCCTTAGACGGCTACACATGTGAACAGAATCCAAGATTTCCTTTTAACGTAGACTATTGTAATTATAACAAGTCTCTGCGTGAATGCCTACAGTACCCTTTCTGAACCTGTACATCTAAATTATTAATGATTCCAAAAAATAAATTTCAACACGATTAATATACAGTGTTTGGATTCATTAAAGTAACTATAGTAATCGCTCCTACTAAATTTTTAATAAATTACATAGTTTTCGTAATCATTACAAAAAGTGGTCACATATCCGAGCTGTAATATATATAGACTATTGTAATCATTACGAAAGAAATTTTCTCCGTGTGAGCACACATTTACAATATTGAAAATAATTAATTAAAATAATTTTTGAAGTTTTGAAAAAATATATATTTAAAATCTTTGAGTTTTCTAAAGAAATTTATTAAATTTTTTGAAAACAATCGTGTTGTTTTGAAATTAAATAAAAAATTTCTCAAAATAATAATAATTGAAATTTGCGATTTCCTTTTTTTAACTAAATTCAAAAAATATATATATATATACATTACAAAAATAACTATATTAAAAATAATTGAGTTTTCTATAACGTTTTATTTATTAAAACATTAAAAAATTTAGTTTAAATTTTTATAAGTTAATTGAAAAATAATTGAATTGTTCAAAAAATTTATTAATGTTTTAAAAAATCGTCAATTTTTCAGGACATTTAATTGAAAATTCTTTAAAATAATAAATAATTTAATTTTTAAAAAAAATTTTATCAATATTTTAAAAATAGTTCGGTATGTAAAGCAATTTAGTTAAAATGTTTTTTTAAATTCTGTTCTAATATTTAATTTTTACTATTAAAGTAATTCAAAAGTAAATACACTAAAAATATTTTTTTGTTCATATAATTACTTTTTAAGTAAATCAGAATTTTTTTAAAGTTTTAGGAAATCCAGATTCCGTCTGGAAATAAGAGAAAAATAAAATAAAATTTTTTTGCAGCTGTAAATAAAAATTCTTCCTTTTAGAAACATTTTTCTTTTTTGGGTAAACTTTAATAATGTAATAGTTTTATCTTTTCATGAGGGAAAATTTTCCTTTTTGCTTAATAAATAAAGTTATTAGAGGAGTGTAAATATTCAAAAGTGAAAAAAAGAAAGTCTCTCTCTCTCTCTTTTTAAACATGAAAGTTACGGAACACTCGGTGTCTGACTAAAGCGGCTATATCTACTTAAAACTGCTTTGTAATAACCACGAAGTAGAAAAAGTCATCAAAAGTCTCATAAAACTGTCGTCCGTAATAAAAGTTGAGTTTTCGAAGATAAAATTTATAATTCAATTTAAATTGTACTGCAATAGAGAATCAAATGAATGAATTAAATTAAAATGATTGGAATGGGCGAAGAAGATTATTTCAATTATGTCATTTATTAATCGACTGTAATTACAGGATTGTATATAAACTAGAAAATGGATACAGTTTTATTTATTTTATTTCACAAATGCATCTTGAATCAAAATAGAAAGAAGTTAAAAGAATATGAGATTGACTTATTGTTTCCAATTCTTGTTATTTAAACTTTTAAAAACAATTTCTATTTCTTTTGGTTAAATGGCCTTACAGAAAAAAATTAAAATTTTTATATCTCTTTGCAATAGTGAACTAAGCTTTGTAAATATTTTGTCTGGTAACATTTTCAAAAAGACTAGAGAAATATTTTTTTTCAATAATAATTCGCACACAAACGAAATGAAGCGAAAAGTGTACAAACTTTGTTTGTGAGCGAATTTTCACGCCATCTAGGCGACAACTTAAAGAACTAAATTAGCGGGAAATTAAAAAAAAAAAAGAAAATAATTTAGGATAAAATTTAACTCTCTTTTTTTAACAGTGGATTACAGAACTACGTTTTGCAGATATAAATTTTCTACAAAATTTGAAGACGGAAGGAACAAAAGCAAAAGAAGAAAGTTGCTGAAGAATTGATGGGAGATTTGAGTAGAGAATGAAGTTGATATTAGAGACTCAAATAATGTGCTGTAGTCTACACACACGGGGAGTGTATGTATATGTTTCATTGGAGGGAAACTTTGTAAAGTACGGCAGAGTTGAGAGTAAAACAATACAAACTGTACATGAGAGAGAGTAAGAGTGAGAGTGAGGGAGAAAGAAGGTTTGAATCCAGAATCCAAAGATCCTTTATGAGGCAAGTTGGAAGCGTGTTGTTGCACGCGTTGTTAAACTCGAGCTTAGCGAGCTGCTACCGTAAGGCTATTTACATTAATTCTCGATAATCGGGCGAGTGCTATACCTTTCGAGTGCATGCGTCAGCAACACCGGCTCAAGAGTATCCCCGTTACCTTCACATATATAGTGCCCTTTCAAAATCTCCCCACAGATGCATGGAATATCATCTCAAACTTTTTACTTAGCGCTGTAAATAATTTTCACTTCATAAGAACAACACAAATTTATCGGAAAATTAAACATTTTTTTTATTTAACAACCAAATTGCTGCATTTAGTAACTATTTAGATCACTAGATTTTAAGTAGAAATTTAAACATTGATTTTTTTATTAATATTAATAATTAATAAAATAATAGTATTAATTGATACATTGTTGTCTAGATGGCATGAAAATTATTATTAATTAACTATAATAATCGTCGTATTCATTCTTTCATTCTGTCCAGTCTGTCCACACCTGAAGCTAGTCATGATTATGCTTCTGTTTTTTTTTAGTTTTCATAGATAATATTATTTTTATTTACTTTTTCATTCTTATTTTTTAAATTTAATTATAGGAATTTATTTATTTTATTTAGAAATATTATTTTTATTTTTCAAATAATTCAAAACTATTTTTATTAATATAAACAAATTATTAATGTTATTTTCATTATTTCTCTTGTTTACAAAAAATTAACACTTTCTAACAAACATTTTTGGACTAGATAATTCATTAATTATCTAGTCCAAAAATGTTTGTAATGTAAATCAGGAGGTATGAAAAACATTGCAGATCAAATTGATCCGAAAAAAAGGATCAATATGATCTAAAAATTGGATCATTTTAATGCAACACTTCATGTCAATTGTTTTTTTGTAAACTTAATTAACAGCGGTCAGAATAGGTTATTAAAAAA